>CM077162.1:63505476-63935302 GCA_039583875.1 Platanthera guangdongensis | reverse complement strand
AGATTCGGCAAACTCCTCCACTGTCTCAGAACCTAAATTGGTTCCTACACCTCAGGCCCAAAGCCTTACAACTTCAGCTTTATCACCAGCGCCTACAATTCAGCCACAAAGGCCTACCACTCAGGCCACCAGGCCTACACTCAGCCAATCAAGCCTACACTCAGAGATAACAATCTCCTACACTCAGGCCAAAGCCCTACCCTCAGCCTTTATAATTATAGGCTTACAATTCACTCAGATCCAAGGATCCTACAAGATAAAAATTATTATAGAAATAATAACTCAACAAACTCTGAAAAACAGAGAGGAGTTGAGAGTTTCTTGATGAGTTCTTGGAAGAACTCGGCTGGATACAATCCTTCTTCTCAGCCTAGTTTTAGAGGCTGATTTCTTGGATGGAGCCCTCTCTCTCCAACTTCTTAGATCTGCACTTGGACGCAAGATCTTCTTGTGTTGATACTCTGTGTACCACTTTAATAACTGGTGTTTTCAACAAATCTGAACAATATTTCTGTAAACTGTAGATGCCTATTTATAGGCCTTCTTCATGGTAAACCGCTGGTCCGGTTCATAACTGTCTTCTGACATCTCTGACAGGTGCTGTAGACCGGCTGGAACGGCAGCTGTCAAGTCATCCAGTCATTTCTTGAAAATCTCTAACTTCTGAAAGTGTCGAGACTTTCTGTCTTTAAGTGTCGACACTTATAGTCCAAGTGTCGACACATGCTGTGTAAGTGTCGACACAAGTCTACAAGGTGTCGACACAACTCTTGTATGTCTCGACACAGATTCTTCTTCAGGTGTCGCACTGAAATTGAGTGTCGACACAAGTAATTGATCTTCTATCTTTAGCTGAATTCTTCTAAGTGTCGACACATCACTTTTGTGTCGACACAACTTCTTATGTTGAATCTGTTAAGTGTCGACACTGCTTCTTGGTGTCGACACATAGTCTTCTATGTTGATACTTGCTGAGTGTCGACACAGCTCCTTGTGCCGACACTTGATTCTTCTGTTGAGACTTCAGCTGAGTGTCGACACATTCCCTTAGTGTCGACACTTGTACTTAGAATATTTTGTTGATAATTCTGTTCTTTGCTAAGTGTCGACACAGCTCCATGTGTCGACACTTACTTCAAGTATAGAGTCTTTAGCTGAGTGTCGACACATTGTTCTGGGTGTCGAAACTTACTTCAAATGTTGACTCTTCTGATGAGTGTCGACACTTTGTTCTTTGTGTCGACACTTTCTTCAAGTGCTGACTCTTCTTGTTGTGTGTCGACACATTATTCTTGGTGTCAACACTTTAACTTAGTTTCTGCAGTCTTTTGCTGAGTGTCGACTCAGCTCCAAGTGTCGACACTATCTGGTGTAGACTCAGCTTCACTGGGTGTCGACACTTTCTGTCTGCACTTTTCTTCACTGAGTGTCGACACAGCTCCAAGTGTCGACACTTTCTGTCTGGTTCGACTCTGCATCCCAGGTGTCGACACAATGACTCCAAGTGTCGACACTGCTTGTCTGGGTGTCGACACAAGCTTTCTTGAGTGTCGACACTTTCCCTCTGGGTGTCGACACATGGACTTAGAAACTTTTTGCTTCAGTCCAGTAATTACTTAACCTGCACAAGTAAACTCAACATACATCAAATACATTATGATGTATATCATTGAGTTGGGTGAGGCTTCTTCAAATCAGGTACATTTAACCAATGTACCCAACAATCTCCCCCTATTTGGAGAAGTCATAAACCCTTAGTCAATGATATACACATTTCATAATAAAAATTACAAAATGATGTAAAGCAGGATTATGTACAGCAGGGTTAACATAACATTATAAATCACACATATATACACATACATCAACACAGAACAATTAAGAAATAGACATAATCACAGAACAAACATGAATTATATTGATCATATATTGTTCTAAACATTTGTCTTATACATTTCCAGTAGTTCACAAAAATGTTTTACATTCAAAAGATTACAAAAAAATCTTCAAGTAAATTCTTAATCTATTTCTGATCTGGTTCCTTGATAACTATTCCCTGCCAGCTTGGACTTTTGCTTGAACAGGAGCATCAGCAGTTTCAGCATCAGCAGGCTTCTTGCCTTTTAGATCTTTCTTTTTGAGCTCTTCAGCTTTGATCTTCTGTCTCTCAAAATAATGGTATGGCTTAGGAAAGTACTTGCTAGGCTCCACTACAGTAGGAGGTAGCTTTCCCATCTTTGCCTTCCTTCTATACTGAACTATTGCTTCCTACCTGATCTCATGTTTTCTCCATTCAGCTTCAGAAAACCACTTGTTCCTGTCATGAGTGTTATCCTTTGCAGCTTTCCAGGTAGTTAATATTATATTCCTAGAGGTAGGGCTCCACTGTTCAAAGTCTGGCCTTTGTTCTGCTTGTTCCCTAAACCTCTTCTTAGACAACCTTGTCTCTTCCTCCTTCTGTAATGCCTCTTGCATGGCTTCAGTAATAGATTGAACCACTTTATCCAGAATAACATAGACTTCCCTTCAGTTGGGCTATACATATGATGAATATCAGCTTGCACCATGTCAAAATCTGGTGGAGGATATATCACTTGAGCTACCTCTGGTTGCTCACCTCCAAGATATGCAGTTTGAATCCCAGATTCAGCAACATTATCATCATCACAGAGTGGAGGATAGCCCGGTGTAGCTCTGATGGAATTAGATATCCATTTGGCATGATCAGAGCTAGCTTTGACTAAAACTCTCTCCCTTTATGACTTCTCGAGCCATATGATCTCTGACATCATCCTTTTGAAATCTGATTTGACTATCCAAGTATCTGACTCCATCTTTAAAGAATGGTTTGAGCTTTTGAAGTTGATCAGATATAGCTTTCTGGGAGGCTTGATAGCAGTCTTTACAGCAGTAATTTCTTCTTGAAATACTTTATCAAAATCAGCTTTAGCAGCAGCAGTAGATGTAGAAGGTTCAGCAGCCTTGTTATTCAATTCAGTGACTATAGCATTATGAGAAGCAGTCAAGTTGTCATTCATCCTTAGTTGATTTTCAAGAACATATCCTTGCTTCAATGTTATATCATCTACTTGTGCTTTGATCTTCTCTTGGTGTGTTGCCAAGTATACTACTGCATTTCCACCTTTGTGAAAACATTCAGTCATCTCCTTCTTGTTGAGATTCATCTCAAACCTGATGGATTTTATATCCTGGGCTAGATCAAATTGGAGTGATTTCTGCCCTTCATCTACATACTTCTCTATGGCCTGCCTTTGCTCATCCAACTTTATCTGTAGTACAACCATTAAAGCACTATAATCAGCAGTTGGAGCATGCTGAACTATAGGCTGTGGTGCAATTGATTGTAAAGCCTTTTTGTAACTTTGACTCCTTCTCTTGAAGACATAAAGCTTCTTTTTCTGTGCCCTTGTAGCCTCCTCATCTTCAGATTCTGAGGAACTGGCTATCTCAACTCTATCCTTAGGGTTTTGAGGCTTCTCAGGTTGTTGCCTTATAGGCTCTTCCAGAACTGGCATTTGCTCCCCCTCAGCAGCAGCATGATTTTTTTCAGCAGCATCCTTGTCCATGTCAAAATCTTGTTGGTCTAGATTTAGGAATAAATCCTCCATGGTGTATTCTGGTGGTGAAGAAGCTGGAGAAGTTCTTGGTTCTTCAACCACAGGATCAGGAATTACTGGAACAGCAGATGTGTCTTCTATAACAACATCTGGAGCTTGACTAGGCAGCTGAGTTTGCTGAGGAACATCAGACAAATCAGCATCTTCTATAAGATATTCTAAAGTATTTAGGTCAGTGAGTACCTCTTGTATGATGGTGGTGGCTTGCTCACTGTCCAGTGTAGATGGTTCTTCTACAACTGGAGGCTCCCCCTGGCTTTGATCCTTGTGGATGGGGCTAGCTTGTGGGAGCTCCCCCTGGATCTCTGCATCAGCTGGAGGAGCAGGAGACTTCTCTGCAGGCTCTTCCTCATGATCATCAGGAGTGAAAACAACTTGTTCTTCACTTTCAGAACTACTAGTGGATTCTTGTGCCACTGGAACTGTCTTCCTTTTCTTTTTGGGAGGAGTGTCTTTCTTAGTAACTGTCTTCTCTGGGGTTGGCATTTCCTTGGACAACAGCCTGTCCCATCTTGAAAAGATCCTTAGATCCATCTTCCTCATATGATTTATCTTGCTTCCTGCAGTAGTACTCATTAGCTCTGGTATCACACCAGCTAGGTATAGACTAATGATTCTGCCCAGATTGGGCTTCTTCAAGCTCTCCTTAATCTTCTCATAAACCACTATAGACCAGTCTGTTTTCAGAGTGAAGATTATCCTTGTCATGATTCCAAACATATAGGCAGACACTCTGTCATGCCCTCCAGGCTTGCTGAGTAAGACCTTACCAACAATCTCAGACAGGAATTTGCCTTGGCTGTTCATGCCTTTCCTGTTAAAGACAGAACCAATCTTCATTTTAGGATCCAGTCCACACCAGGTTAGAGCTTCCCTGGTCTTGGATGCAGTAACTTCTTCTCTCATCTTGAGTTTTTGGTAGCCGGAGCACCTCCTCAGATTTTTAGGGGATACCTTAACCCTTGCACCATGAACTCTGGATTTGATTTTGTATCCAGATTCATCTATCTGAGCTCCATTTAGGAATTCAAGAACCTCTTTCTTCCAAATCTTTGTAGGTCAGAAACTAAGTATTCTAATCCAGAATCGGCGACTAGGGTTACTACCGCCTGGATTTCTTGATCTGCTTCTTCAAATGCGCCGCGCACCAGCTCATATCCTTCGTTAACATTCTCCTCTAGCTTAGGCGCCATTAGGGTTTGTAGAATTTGTCTTGTGAGAAGAGAGAGGTGTCGACACAGTAGTTTTGGTCTCGAAACTTTGAAAGCGTGTCGATAAACAAAGACAGAACCCTATATATACCTTTCTAATTTTGAAGATGAACAGGCGGGACAGCTAACTTAAAATGTGTCGACACTGGCAATAAGTGTCGACACTGACTTATAATGTCTCGACACATATGTGTCGACACAAGTTTAGTCACAGATTTTATGTGTCGACACTTGGTTATGTGTCGACACAACATAACTCGACACATTGTCGAGACTTTACTTAGAAAATTCTGAGTAAAACTTAAGTGTCGACACCACATTGGGTGTGTCGACACCTACTGGACATGTGTCGACACTAACATTCTGAAGTGTCGACACCACATTCCTAGATGTGTCGACACCTTTTTCCTGAAGTGTCGACACCACTATTCTGTGTCGACATAGACTTGTCTATGTGTCGACACCTTTTTACTTAGCCAATTTTAATTCTGTAAACTTATTCTAAGTTTATCATTCCTAGTTCAATTTTGAATCTATTGAACTTAGCTTCTTCTAGGGGCTTAGTAAACATATCAGCTACTTGATTATCAGTTTTAACATATTCTAATAAAATATCTTCTCTTTCTACATGCTCCCTAAGAAAATGATATTTAATTTCAATATGTTTAGTTCTACTATGAGATACAGGGTTATTAGCTATTGAAATAGCACTTGTAGAATCACAGAAAAGTGGAGTTCTACTTACCTGAAATCCATAGTCCTCTAGCTGATGTTGTATCCACAGAAGTTGAGCACAACAACTTCCTGCATCCACATACTCTGACTCTGCTGTGGAGATAGCCACACTGGTTTGCTTTTTGCTACTCCATGAAATTAGTCTCCCACCTAGGAATTGACAGGTTCCAGTAGTGCTCTTTCTATTTTCTTTGCATCCTGCAAAGTCTGCATCTGAATAACCTGTTAGATCAAAATCTCCATTCCTAGGGTACCAGAGGCCTAGATAGGGAGTGCCCTTTAGATACCTGGCACAAACACTTGTAGCATACATGATGTCAGGTCTACTAGCAGTCAAGTATAATAGGGAGCCAACTATCCCTCTATACAAGGTTTCATCTACAGGTCTCCCTGCATCATCCTTGCTAAGAGACATACTTGACCCCATAGGAGTCTTCATGGTGCTGGATGAATCCATACCATACTACCTTATGAGTTCTAGGGTGAACTTGGACTGACTAATGGATAAACCACTCTCAGTCTGTTTAACTTGGAGACCCAAGAAAAACTTCAGCTCTCCCATACTACTCATCTCAAACTGACCTTGCATTAGTTTTGCAAACTTTTTGCAAAGGCTGCTTTCAGTAGACCCAAATATAATGTCATCTACATATATTTGGACTAGTATAACTTTGCCTCTAGATTCCCTAAGGAATAGAGTCTTATCTATTTTCCCCCTTGAGAATTTGTTCTCAATGAGGAAACTAGATAGGGTTTCATACCAAGCCCTAGGGGCTTGCTTTAACCCATATAAAGCTTTCCTAAGTCTATAGACATGATGAGGTTGAGTTGAATCAACAAAACCTGAAGGTTGTTCCACATAGACTTCTTCCTTAAGATTACCATTTAGGAATGATGACTTGACATCCATTTGGTAAACCTTGAATCCTTGATAGGTTGCATAGGCCAAGAACATCCTTATGGCTTCCAGTCTGGCTACTGGAGCAAAGGTTTGATCAAAGTCAATACCTTCTTCTTGCCTATATCCTTTAGCAACCAGTCTAGCCTTATTCTTAATGATGACCCCTTGTCCATCCATCTTATTCCTGTAGATCCACTTAGTTCCTATTACATTGTGGTCTTTAGGTTTAGGAACAAGTTCCCAAACCTTGCACCTTTTGAACTGATTAAGCTCTTCTTGCATTGCTTCAGTCCATTGTGGATCCAGTATTGCTTCTTCAAATTTCTTAGGTTGAACTTGAGACAGAAAGCTGGAGTAGATTGCTGCATTATGTATCTGCTCCTGTTTGTACTCCTTGTCTTCGATCTCCAATAATCTGCTCTACTGGATGATCTCTTAGATGCCTGTTGGCTGGAGGCATCCTTACTTCTGGTTGAACCTCTTCAGCATCTCCATCATGCTGTACTCCTTGTATTTCTTCAGCAATTGGCACATGTAGTTCTCCCCCTGGACAACAGCTACTGTCTTCTACTTGCTGTCTTGTAGCAGGTACTTCTTCTATAGTAAGCTTGTCCATCTTCTTTGTTAAACCTGTGGGGCTGCATACACTACTAGACAACTCATTATTAATAAGTTTAGTCTCATCAAAAACTACATGCACAGATTCTTCTACAACTTGTGTAGTCAAGTTGTAGACTCTATAAGCCTTACTGTTGTTGCTGTACCCAACAAAAATTCCCTCTTGGGACTTGTCAGCAAACTTAGTTAAGTAAGACTTCCCATTGTTAAGTATGAAGCATTTACAACCAAAGATCCTAAAATAGGATAGGTTTGGTTTCCTGCCTTTCACAACTTCATAGGGGGTCTTGTTAAGCCTTTTAGTGATGGTAGCCCTATTTATAACATGGCATGCAGTGTTAACTACTTCAGCCCAGAAATATTCTGGCAGTGATTTATCACTTAGTAGGGTCCTACCAGCCTCTATCAAGGTTCTATTCTTCCTCTCAGCAATGCCATTTTGCTGAGGTGTTCTAGGTGAAGAGAATTCTTGAAATATCCCAAAGTCTTCATATAGTTTTGTCATGCTATCAGACTGAAATTCAGTACCATGGTCACTTCTAATTTTGACCACTGTACTATTTAGTTCATTCTGAATTTGCTTGATAAAGCTATAGAAGACACTAGGAGTTTCAGATTTCTGTCTTAAGAAGAACACCCAGGAAAACCTTGAGTAGTCATCTACAACTACAAAGGTATAGACCTTCCTACCTAAGCTGTGAACTGGCATTGGATCAAAGAGATCCATATGCAAGAGGTACAAACACCTCACAGCATCTTTGTTTTCTATGCTTCTAAAGGTGGATTTAGTCTGCTTGCCCTTTTGACAAGCTGAGCAAATACCATCTTTAACACACTTAACTTGAGGACCATTCCTCACTAACTCTTTGCTAAAGAATTTGCTAATAGTCTTGTAGTTAAGATGGGCAAGCATCTTGTGCCATTTGACACAATGAGAGACTGTCTCATCAGCTACAAGACAAACTGGAGAACCATTGTTCTCAATCATAATGTCTAGGCAATAGACATTTCTCTTCCTATAACCTGTCAAAATGATCTCTTGATCACTTGACCTCTTGATATGACAACCATTTTTAACAAATGAGATGGCATACCCTACATCACTCAATTGACTTATACTTATTAGGTTGTGTTTCAACCCTTTAACATAAGCCACTTGAGTAATGGTAACCAAGTTGCTAGAAATGTTACCAAATCCTTTGATGATTCCTTTTTCAGAACCACCAAAGGTGACTTTTGGACCATCTTTTATTGGTATGTAGTCCTTTAATAATCCTCTAGTTCCAGTCATATGTCTGGAACATACACTGTCCAAGTACCATGTTGGGGTATGGCCACTTGGACTCACCTGCAAAATAGATTAATGAACCTTAGAACCCAAAGAAATCTTGGGTCCTTGGTACTTGTTAGTTTGCAATCTGACAAAGCTACCTAATGGCTTTCCAACAGGTAGTTTGGTACTCACTTTGGCACTAGCATTGTGCCAACATTCCACTGCAAAATGGCCAACTTTGCCACAGCACCAACATTCAAACTTATTGTACCTTGCTTAGGTACTGCCTTGGCTGTCTTGTCTACAGCAGGCTTGTTGAATGTTGGGGCTTTGCCCTTGGACTTAGACTTGGACTGCTCAGTCCCTGCAGGTCTAATAAAGCCCAGTCCAGCCTTGCCTTTATGATGAACAAATTCATCAATTAAAGGTAGCACTGACTTAGGTTTAGAAAACCTAGCAACAAGATCTCTCTCTTTCTGAAGATTTATCTCCAGACTCTTGATTTGATCATTCTTAAAGGTGATAGTGCCCATCTGAATCACTGTTATGTGTTTCAGCCTGGCTATTTCATTAAGCTTTTGATCAAATTGCTTCTCAGAATCTGTTGCAGCAGCTTTAAGATCAGCAATTTCCTTTGCCTGACTTTTGGCAAGGACTTGCTTTTCTTGTAAGCTTGCAACAGCACTTTATATTCATCTATAAGCTGATGAATATCATCCTCAGACTCAGATACATTCTCATCACTTGATGAAGAAGAATCTGAATCTGAACTAGAATAAGAAACTGAACTTGAACTTGAACCTTGTACCTTACTAGGTCCTGGCTGCTCCAGGATTTTGGCACTCTCTGTCAAATCCATTAGCCCTTGGCAATGACTTTCTTCTTGTTCATAAATAGACTCCATGATCTGCATGAATTCTTCTTCTTCTTCTTCAGCAAACAGCCCTATGTAGGCCTCAGCCTCAGACTCAGTTTCTGAAGAAGAGATATCTGATAGAGTCTTCTCCTTCTTGGCAACAAAAGACTTCTCTTTCTTGCCTTTGAAGTGAGGTTTTTTCCTGTCACCAGATTCCTTTCTCTTCTCTGGACAATCTACAATAACATGGCCCTGTCTATTGCAGCAATAGCACACTATCTTTGAACCAGTTGCCTTGCTTGACTTTGTCCTCTTCCTGTCTCTCTTTGAAGGCTTTTTCTCCTGATACAAGACTTCCTTTCCCTTTGAAGTAGAAGGTCTTGACCTCCGCTGTTTCTTCTTCAAGAATTTCTGAAAGTGTCTGGTGAAGGCAGCAACGTCTTCATCACTTTCACTGGTTTCAGACTTGGTGCTGACTGACTCATCTGACTCTGATTCAGCTACCTCTGGAGGTGGAGTTGATGACTTATTCCTGCACTTCCTGGAGGCTTCTGTCTTGAAGGCTACTGTTCTTTCCTTGTGTTCAATTCTTGTTGATTTCTCCTCCTCTTTTCTCATTGTCAACTGCATCTCATATGACAATAACTTGCCAAACAGTGTAGGAGGAGGAATTTCCCCCAACTTAGTCATTTCTCTTATGGCACAGATCTTGGTGTCCCAATCTTTGGTTAGGGACCTTAGGAACTTGTCATTTAGTTCATAGTTACTGAACTCTCTTCCATAAGACATGAGTTCATTCACTATTCTGTAGAACTTCTTATAGAACTCAGTTATGCTATCACCTTTTCCTTGTCTAAAACTCTCATACTCCTGATTTAGCAAGGATTTTCTATCTTGTCTAACTTCTTCAGATTCTTCCATATACACAATAAGAGTGTCTCACATCTCTTTGGCTGTCTTGCAGTGTATAAGATTCTGAAAAGTTGCATCATCAATGGCACTCACTATTATGTTTTGTGCCCTCTTGTCCATGGTGGCTAGGACAATCTCATCCTTAGTCATTTCAGAGAAATCCTTTGGAGTTCTCTAATTTGCATCTAGAACAGATATCTTCATGGGCACATAAGGCCCTTCCTTTACTGTGATGTAGATTCTAGGGTCTGAGGCCTCCATAAATAGCCTTACCCTTTCCTTCCAGATCTCAAAGATCTCTTTCCTGCATATGGGCAATTTCATGGAACCCAATTCCTTGTGATTCTCAGAGGAACCCATGTTTCTTGATTTTCTTGAATCTGTATTTTCTTGAATCTGTTTATTACCTTACACTGAATCTGCCAATCAGAATCTCCTCAGACTGTTAGTCCTTTTGAGTAACCTGGCTCTGATACCACTTGAAAGATATGGTACCTAAACACCTAGAGGGGGGGTGAATAGGTGACGTAATCCTTTTTGAGCTTCAATGGCAGCAATCAGTTATATCACAAATTACTAACTATTTTATCACAGCAAAACACAAAGCATACACAAAAAATCACAACACAGCACAGCAGACACAGTGGTTTATAGTGGTTCCCCAAGATATGGGTACATCCACTTTCCCCCTTCGCCTATCTAGTAGTGTACTAGATTCGGCCAAACTCCTCCACTGTCTCAGAACCCAAATTGGTTCCTACACCTCAGGCCCAAAGCCTTACAACTCAGCTTTATCCCAAAGCCTACACTCAGCCACAAAGGCCTACACTCAGCCACCCAGGCCTACACTCAGCCAATCAAGGCCTACACTCAGAGATAACAATCTCCTACACTCAGGCCAAAGGCCCTACCCTCAGCCTTTATAATTATAGGCTTACAATTCACTCAGATCCAAAGGATCCTACAAGATAAAAATGATTATAGAAATAATAACTCAACAACTCTGAAACAAGAGAGGGGAGTTGAGAGTTTCTTGATGAGTTCTTGGAAGAACTCGGCTGGATACAATCTGACTTAGCTTTCTTCAAAGCTTCTTGAAAATAGAACTGAATAAGATTGTCTCCTTCTGCAGTTGATCCTTGACCTCTGCCACTTAGAATTCAGAATGAATCTGAATCCTTCTTCTCAGCCTAGTTCCAGAGGCTGATTTTTTGGATGGAGCCCTCTCTCTCCAACTTCTTAGATCTGCACTTGGACTGCAAGATCTTCTTATGTTGATACTCTGTGTACCACTTTAATAACTTGTTTTTCAACAATCTGAACAACTATTTCTGTAAACTGTAGATGCCTATTTATAGGCCTTCTTCATGGTAACCGGCTGGTCCGGTTCATAACTGTCTTCTGACATCTCTGACAGGTGTTGTAGACCGGCTGGAACGGCAGCTGTCAAGTCATCCAGTCATTTCTTGAAAATCTCTAACTGTCTGAAAGTGTCGAGACTTTCTGTCTTTAAGTGTCGATACTTATAGTCCAAGTGTCGACACATGCTGTGTAAGTGTCGACACAAGTCTACAAGGTGTCAACACAACTCCTTGTATGTCTCGACACAGATTCTTCTTCAGGTGTCGACACTGAAATTGAGTGTCGACATAAGTACTTGATCTTCTATCTTTAGCTGAATTCTTCTAAGTGTCGACACATCACCTTTGTGTCGACACAACTTCTTGTGTTGAATCTGTTAAGTGTCGACACTGCTTCTTGGTGTCGACACATAGTCTTCTATGTTGATACTTGCTGAGTGTCGACACAGCTCCTTGTGTCGACACTTGATTCTTCTGTTGAGACTTCAGCTGAGTGTCGACACATTCCCTTAGTGTCGACACTTGTACTTAGAATATTTGTTGATAATTCTGTTCTTTGCTAAGTGTCGACACAGCTCCATGTGTCGACACTTACTTCAAGTGTAGAGTCTTTAGCTGAGTGTCGACACATTGTTCTGGGTGTCGACACTTACTTCAAATGTTGACTCTTCTGATGAGTGTCGACACTTTGTTCTTGGTGTCGACACTTTCTTCAAGTGCTGACTCTTCTTGTTGTGTGTTGACACATTGTTCTTGGTGTCGACACTTTAACTTAGTTTCTGCAGTCTTTTGCTGAGTGTCGACTCAGCTCCAAGTGTCGACACTATCTGGTGTAGACTCAGCTTCACTGGGTGTCGACACAGCTCCTTGTGTCGACACTTTCTGTCTGCACTTTTCTTCACTGAGTGTCGACACAGCTCCAAGTGTCGACACTTTCTGTCCGGTGTCGACTCTGCATCCCAGGTGTCGACACAATGACTCCAAGTGTCGACACTGCTTGTCTGGGTGTCGACACAAACTTTCTTGAGTGTCGACACTTTCCCTCTGGGTGTCGACACATGTACTTAGAAACTTTTTGCTTCAGTCCAGTAATTACTTAACATGCACAAGTAAACTCAACATACATCAAATACATTATGATGTATATCATTGAGTTGGGTGAGGCTTCTTCAAATCAGGTACATTTAACCAATGTACCCAACAATGCCCAAAAATCAGACTTTTTGGAGGACATTTTTCTATAGTTTTAGTAAATAATTAATTTATTAAATAAATGGAATTTAGGGAGATTCCCAATTCCAAATTCCCCCAAATTTGGGTGGCATGGCTCTAAGGTCAGTCTAAGTCCTTGGTAGAAAATTGGATCTATTTGGACCTCTACATGTTAGGGGATCCAACATGCATGGAGAAGACACAAATGAATATGGTGTGCTAATTGTAAAAATGAGTAAAATGGGAATTTAGCCCATTTGGACCAATGCATGTACATTAAATTTTGGACAGAGTGTAGTGGAGATGGAATACACCTTACATTGGAATTAAGATTTTTGGAATCAAAATTCTATGGTTCAGATTTATTTCAAAATTAGCACATTTATGTGTCATAAAAAGGAAATTAGGCCATATGGACTTGGAAAATTATAAATCATTGACTCAAGCCCCAAAACTATTATTTCACCTCTCTAGAAATTTTGTGGGAATATTTGAGAAATATTCATTGTGCAAATAGTATATTTACAATTTTACACTTATGTGACATTGATTAAAAATAGGATTATTACTACTTGGAAAAATATGAGAAAATGTCTATATCCTTATTTCAATATTTTGAACCTAAGTTAATTTTATTAAACATTTTGGATGATTATTTGTGGTGATTACTTTAATAGTGGTATTTTTGTAAATGTCTTCATATATGGATATCCTAGGTCAAATAACTGAATGTAACTGTGAGATTATGTTTTGAGCATTATTTTGACAATTTTAGTGACTAGTAATTTTCCCTGAATTTTTACATGATTATTTTTTGTACTTCATTTGGAAAAGGGAACTATTGTGATTTTAATTATAAATAGAAAATAAGGGTCAATTTACTTGGGAAAATTAAGATAATTGATATACAGATCTTTTTAACGTAGATGAACTTTAGATAATTTAATTAGACATAAAGGACCAATGGTTATAGTAGTTCATGTTCAAAGTGGTCTAGGTCACTTAATTAAATAATTTAAATTATAGTCCAAATTAGTTGGAAAAATTATGGAATTCTGAATGATCAATATTATCCACCTAATAAACCCATGATAAAAATTTGGAGGTCTTTGGCCCAAAGAATCGGAAGTCACCTTATATGGGTTATAATTAGGTCATGAGTCGCGTTTAGTAAAAGTAATGCGTAACACTAGGGCACACATGGTAATGATAGATAGTTGGATTGAGAGATGTATCGGGAAGTTGAAACCCTGGTTAGGATCACAAGTATGTCACCACATAGTGGCGAGTGTTAGAGTGCAAGTCACAAAGAGAATAACTATAACGGGGTCCGGCGAAAGATCGTCATTCTACCAATAAATACCTTAGGTCATTAGGTATTTCAAGAGCAACAATGAGATTATGGTATTAATAATGGGTAGACACTAATAAAAGTAAATTTGGAAAGGGGGATTTGGGCTTCAGCCCATCATATTGCATAATACCGATGTGAGCCCTTCACCGGGTATGACCTTGGGAAGTCTAGGATTAATCCTAAACTACTATGTATAAACAATACTAGACAAGAGTAGTCTAATAGGTTAAGGGAACAAGATGACAAACTTACCCGTGTAGTGTTAGAGAGATACAGAATGGGCTGGTGCCGCGAGCTGGAGGCTCGAGTGTTTGACATCTGGTGGGTTAGTCTTACGAGCTGGAGGCTCGGGAAGTTTATATTAAGACGGGTTGGTCCAACGAGTTGGAGTCTCGGGTTTGATGTAACTTGCATGTGCGTAGAAAGTATTAGTGGCGAGTAATGCTGTACTGGCCAGTCATCACCCCGATAGCAGTACGGTGACTCCAGCGAGGTGTGAGGGTTTGAGGGGCCAGTAGGTTATTTTACACTGTAGTCTGGATGATGATCCCCAAAAACACACACTCGACCAACAAGACTGGTGGGGATAGCGAGCAAATTAGTACACAGAGACTCTAATGTGAATCTAGGATGTGTACAAAGGCGTACGAGGGGTCTAGGCCTGGTAGTATGTATACCCGCCTAGGAAATGGAGACGCCCGCTCCACTACTGTCATTGCTGCAACAGTGGTAGCAGAGAGTTCAGTTAACTCCAAAAAGTGGGAACTAAAGGTTTGTGATCACAGAGTCGTGTGTATGAGTTGCACTTGTATGAATCATAACTCGCATTACTCATCATAGCATACATACATACATACTTAGTACATATGCATTGCAGATCCTTATCATATAAATTAGTGTGAGATCTTTTATAAGATAAGTTATATTCCTGAAACTATAACTTATAAGTTTGTATGGGCATTTATATAAGTTAAGGTACTCATGTGATGATAGTGTAGTGGTAGTTAATTCCTTTCTGTTCAGTTCCTTACTTTACTGTACCTTTTTTCAGTGCTACTCTTTACTTACCTATATATACTATATAGAACTCCTAGATAGCTTGTTGTCCATGATATAGTAGACCCTTGTCACCAGCTTTCTTTGGATTATTTTGTTGTCCTCCGCTTTAGTCCTCCCTCTCAGTGCCTAGGAGTCGCGGGGGTGCGGCGAGGACAAAATCGCTTAGTCTTTATGACTAACGGTCGGTTGTGACCGTATTATTTTAGGAGCTCGAGGAGTTGGAGCACCAACAAGACCAGCAGGATAAGGTGGCACGACCTGAGGAGCAGTTACCCCGCACTACTACTACAGTTCAGCGTCAGTTGATGAAGAGTGTTTTAGTTACAACTTCCGCTTAGTGTTTGAGAGAGAGAGAAAGATTTGTATTACTTGTCTTGTACCGGGTATAAGCCCTTTCTCTCATTTTGTACGCATTGTTGGACTATATCTCTTTCATTTTATATATATTATGATAATGTTGTGATGTGGACTTGGTATATAACTACTTGTATTACTTTTATTCATAAATTGGCTTGCAGGTTAAATGATCATAAAAGCCGGCAGGATCAGCGTCGTGCGGTGCCGATTGACCCATGTGTTAGTGTCACCGTAAGGAGCAATTTTGGGCATAAGAGCGGGTTAAACTCCTTAGTAAGGGGGCGGTCTTACACTATCATTGGTGGTATCACTAATGTCGGATGATTTCTCACATAGTGATACGCCGATTATTCAGTAGGCTACCACCATGCGGTATCCCGCT
Source organism: Platanthera guangdongensis (assembly GCA_039583875.1). NCBI lineage: Eukaryota > Viridiplantae > Streptophyta > Magnoliopsida > Asparagales > Orchidaceae > Platanthera > Platanthera guangdongensis. The sequence goes on along the minus strand of CM077162.1, from coordinate 63,919,433 downwards.
ACCGCCGTATGGTAGTACTCGACGATTATTGAGTCCACTCGACGCCCTCGACTCCTCTTGACATTCGACGTATACACTCGGCGATTGCTACTGTCATGAGGTAACGTCCAGACACTCAATGTCGAGTTGGTACTTCCTCTGGCTCAGGTGCAAGCCTGTCCACCAGTGCACCCTGAGCCCAAGTCAACTCACCTGACATGAAAGTGTACACTAGGGGTCTAGAAAGAATCAGGATATTACATCTATCATATTTATAGCTACTTGAGCAGGGAGCTCTAGGTTAGTCTCCCCCTCAATAGCAGCACAGATTACAGTGATCTATCCTTCCACAACTGCATTGATGGTGATGATTTCTCCCTCAACATGATGAATCTTTTCTAATGTGTCCCCCTCAACATGTTCAATATTTTCTAATGAATCCCCCTCAGTATGATCACCCTCTCCTAAGGTCTCCCGTATGATATTATATAATGCCCCAAAACACAGAAATGATCTAGTAGCATCTTAAGGCCAATCTGGGGCATGATAAGGGTCACATGGCCTGGGACACGGGCGTGTCCATGGCCTTGTCCTGCTATGAGTTCGACGATTTTCCGTGTTGTCGATGAAATGAATTCGACAATCCTTGGAGGCCAGGCACACGGCCTGAGACACGGGCATGTCCAGGGTCATGTCCTGCTCTGTGTTCGTAGGGCAGTGTTGAGTGAGGTACACGATCCCGGACACGGGTGTGTCAAGCTGATTACACAGGCGTGTCTCATGGCCATGTCTTGGTCAGTATGTGACGGTCTCCTGTGTCGCTTGAGGGACATGCCCCGTGACACGGGCGTGTCATAGGCTGACACGGGCATGTCAAGCAGTATACGGGCATGTCGGAGCCCGTGTCTTGTTCTGCGTCCGACGATTATATTCAGATCGTGAGATACGGCCTGATATTTTCAGGGCGATTCGTGGCCATTCATTTCCTTTAAATAGGATCCAACGGTCCAAAACTCTCCCTACTGATATAAAGCCAGGAGATGAGGGTTAAACCCTGATTTCTCTTAGGCTTTTCTCTTTCTAAAAGAGTTAAAGAGAGGGGAGAGCAAGGAAGAAGGAAAAGGAGGAATCCAGCCGCCGTTGGAGCTTTGGATCCCCAAATCACGAGCCGAGTCCAGATCTGTGGAGGCGAGGCTATTGCGGTGCTTTTCATCTGACTTATTTTGAATGGCGCCAAAGGAAACCCCTAGGGTAACGATTCTCTTCTTGGACATGTGAAGTCCTCTTCCTTTCTGTATAGGAAACACGCTCTCACGAGTGTGCGGTGAGTGTGAGGTATTCCTTCGGGTGGACATGAATAGTCCTCCTAGTTTTGCATGTAGAGTTCGAAATCGAAGCACGAACATAGGCATGGTGTGTGAAGTCTACCCGGACATGTTGGTCTGGATCGGTGATGTGTTCATTATGCTTGTTTTGTCGGAGAAGACTACGTGCCATCTTGGTGGCATGGGATCCAACTTGTACATAACTGGGTTATGTAAAATTGTATGATCGATACTCGGGCTTCGGGGAAGCTTAACCCGCGCTTATGGCTTAAATTGTCATGGCGGTGTGAGCAATGGGTTGAGTGGAACCGTAGCCGCTCTATGTGGTTCGGTTAAAGAGACCTAAGGTACTTGGCACTTACCGATGGCATAGAGGGCGGGTCCTAGGCTTCGCCCGTAAAGACTAAAATGCTCACGATGTTGTTGTCCTGGGGGCAGTGGTGGACCGGGTTCATCGAGAATGTGCGCTGAGAGCATGATGTGTATGGTCGTGCGATCCTATGCCTATGTTGAAGTGTGCTTAACTTGTACTTTCACTATCTTATTTGGTTATACTAATAAAATGCAAGGAAGAGAACCGCCGCCCCGATTTAGGGGTGGGGTCATTATAATTTGGACAGCTTTAGCTGACCGTTCCTTTTGTTGGCCACCGCTGCGGTGGAATGTTCATTGCAGGTGTTGCAGAGCCTAGCGCCAAGTAGCGGGCTCAAACCCCTTGTTGCTAAGCCGTCCCTTGAAAGCCAAAGCAAATGTTTACTTTGTATGCTCATGTGTGACCGGCCTGCGTGCCGATGTATGGAAGACATTTATTATTAAGTAAACCCTTGTAAGGCCACAAGGCCAAGTACTTTGTGTATTTGTACGCTCATTCCTACCTTGGGTTTTTAGTGGGCATTCGTGCTTTGGTTTGGGTTCTTATAACTGTTTTAAAAATCTTCTGCTAGAATGCTCTGAGTTAGGAAGCGTGTTCCTTTGGCATTAATATAGTATTAATACATAACTCCACTAGCTGTCTGTGGTATATGGCATGGGGCCCCGGCCGGACCTTCTGCTATATCCCATGTGATGGATGGGGGTGTTACAATTTGGTATCATACTACCAGTTTCGGTCTTGCTTATTTGAATTCGTGGGCAAATTCTTTTAAGGGGTGGTGAGCACATGTATGCGCGTCATCGTTATAACGTGAAAAGAACCCAAGAATGTCCACTTAGGAATGAAAATACACATGTTTGAGGAACCTGCATGTTCCTATGATTATTTTTTGCAATTTTGTTTGGTCGGTTAATGGTGTGTTGTACAACTATAGGTGACTAGGAGCGGTGCGCGGTAGTCATAACTGCAACTTTTCGCAGAGAGTAGTGCACCTAACGACATGCTTGAGACCCCTCCTTCTGTTGAAACCATAAGAAGGGTCGTTGAAGCAGTTTTTGTTGTGACTAATGCACAACATGGAAGGAACATGCAACCCTTTGTCCCTGAGATGGCTTCAACGCCAGGTGGTGTGATGGTGCAAATGGCATTTAGAAGACCATCGGGTCAGCAGTTGAACATGCTTTTAGTGCAGGGGCACACTCGGTTGATGAATATTTGCAGGAATTTCTTATGATAAGGCACTTCCCAGGCTTTGAGTTGGAGAACGAGTAGTCTATAGTCGATAGATTTTATAATGGTCTGTGTGGCGAGTTATAAGTCCTACTGCTGGGACCAAAATTATTTGGATTCCGAGCCTTGGTGGAGTCAGCTAGATATTTGGAAATAGATTTGGGGAAGCCCACCAGGTGCCAGTATGTAGGGTATCGAACTCTGCAGGTCTTACAAAGGCTGCATAATGCAGAACGCTGAAAAAGAGGGCTAGAACATCTACTAGCAAAGCTACTTACGCTTGTCATACCATTGGCAAGGAAGGGCACCTTGCCTTAGATTGTCGGGATGGTGCACAGAAGGACTTGAGTGCAAAGAAGACGAAGTTCAAAATGCCAAACTCCTCAAAATCTATGTTTCGTAAGTGGAAAAAGAAGGCTAGGACTTCGGGTCCAGCCCCTTCTTCTGGTGCATCTGGGGCAACTACAGTCCGAACCCTGGATGCATGTTATAACTGTGGAAAGCCGGGGCATTATGCCTTAGAGTGTTGGAGCGGACGTCCAAAGTCCTAGAGGAAGCCTGGAGCAACATACGAGGAAAAATGGAAAGCGGTGGAGTCAACCGCATCCCACTATGCTCCAGCTCAGCCCAGAGTGCACAATCTTGGTCTTCAGGAGGCCATAAAGCAGTCTGACGTGGTGACAGGTATGAGTTAATTAAAAGCAGATTAGCTTTATATATTAGTTACCTTTTGTGCATTAGTTTATAACTGCTTGTGATAGGCTTTGTTTTGGTTTTCGATTATCCGGCCAGAACACTATTCGATGCGGGAGCTTCGAATTCCTTTTTGTCCGAAGGATTTTTATCGCGCATCGGAGTACCTTCTTCGATGGCAAGGGAAAAATTGGATGTGTTGATGCCTAACGGGTGCTCTATGCGTGCGGATAGAGTTTGATGCGTAAAGTTACGGATTGGGAGTCAAGAGTTTGACTTGCAAGTGTGGATACTACCGTTAGTGGAGTTCGACGTGATCTTTGGGATGGACTAGATCTCGAAGCAGCGGGCATACATCGATTGCAACCGCAAGGAGGTCAAATTTGGAACTGATCATGAGACGATGTTTGCAGGCATGAAAGGGTCGAACAAGACTTTGATGTCTGCTGTCCAGGTGATTAAGGAAGTTCATGCTAGTATAGAGCTGTTTTTCATGTTAGTGGAGGCTTCAAAGCCAAATCCTTGTATGGACAGTATCCCTATTGTATCTGAGTATCCTGATGTGTTCCCTGACAATCTCCCTGGAGCCCCACCTCAGCCAAAGATCGACTTCACCATTGAGCTTGTGTCAGGTTCCAAACATGGGTCACGCTCTCCATATCGGCTAGTGCCTAATGAGATGGTGGAACAGAAAGTTCAACTCCAAGAGCTGTTGGATTAGGGTTATGTGTGTCCAAGTTCGTCGCCTTAGAGCACACCGGTCTTCTTTGTTAAGAAGAAGGACGGAAGCATGCGACTCTGTATTGATTACCGTGAGCTGAATAAGCTAACAAAAAAGAATAAGTATCTGATCCCAAGGATTGATGATCTGTTCGATAAGTTAGTTGGGTTAACGGTGTACTCAAAATTGGATCTTAAATTCGGATACTATTAGTTAAAGATAAGAGAAAGTGACATCCCCAAGACAGCTTTCAGTACGCGATATGGGCATTACGAGTTCACCGTCATGCCATTTGGGTTGACTAATGTGCCATCCATGTTTATGGATTTGATGAACAGAATGTTCAGAGAGTACTTGGACCACTTCGTGATAATCTTTATCGATGATATATTGGTGTACCCGCAGTGCGAGGATGATCATTTCAAGCATCTGCATATGGTGTTGGAGACATTAAGGATGAATCAACTTTATGCCAAATTCTCCAAATGCGAATTCTGGTTATCCTCGGTAGTATTCATTGGTCATATAGTTAGTGGAGAGGGGATTGTGGTAGATCCGGCATAGATAGTTACGATACGTGATTGGCCTGTATTATCTACAGTGGCAGAAGTCCGAAGTTTCCGGGAACTTGCCGGCTACTACAGGTGCTTCGTAGAGGACTTCTCGCGGATAGTGTTACCCCTCACGACTTTGATGATGAAAGATCATGAGTTTGTGTGGTCACTGGAGTGCGTGCAAGCTTTTGACGAACTAAAACGTTGGTTTACCACGGCGCCTATTCTATGTTCGTCGAGTGGGATAGAAGGATTTGAGATTTATAGTGATGCTTCGAGCAGTGGCTTAGGTTGTATTCTACTGTAGCATGGGAGTGTAATAGCTTATGGTTTGCGTCAGCTGAAGGTGCACGAGAAGAATTATTCGGTCCATGACTTGGAAATAGTGACCGTGATATTTGCCCTGAAGCTGTGGAGGCTTTACCTGTATGGTGTGAAGGTCGATATCTATACCGATCACAAGAGCTTGAAGTACTTGTTGGATCTAAAGGACCTAAACATGTGTCAACGAAGGCAGATGGAGTTCCTGGGTGACTACACCTTCAAGATACATTATGTGTCGGGGAAAGGCAATGCGGTTGCGGATGCGTTGAGTCGCAGGGCTCCCGCGCAGGCCAACTGGTTGTCGGTTCATAACGAGCATTTAATTCAGGATTTGGATGCATAAGAGATCTCTTGTGTTGACAAGCAGACGAGTGCCGACGCATAATTGGACTTGACAGAGGTGCAGTATGACCTTGCTGATAGGATTCGACAGGCTCTAGATTTGGATAGCAACATGAAGCAGATCATGGATGAGGCTTTGGATTGGTCAAATTCCCAATTTAGTGTTGTTGATGGACTATTATGGAGGGACAGTCTTCTGTGCGTCCCAAATGTGGGTAAACTGCGGGAGGAATTGATGTACGAGGCTCATCATACGAAGTACTCGATTCACCCAGGGAGCACGAAAATGAATAAGATGTTCTGGTGGCTAGGACTTAAGAAGGACGTGGCACTTTATGTGACAAAGTGTCAAACGTGCTCCTTAGTGAAGGCGGAGTGCCTGAAGCCTGGAGGTTTCTTGAAGCCCTTGCTTATCCCGGAGTGGAAGTTTGACGATATTTCAATGGTTTTTGTGCATGGGTTGCCAAGGTCGCAGAAGGGAAACAACATCATCTGGATGATCGTAGATAGATTGACCAAAGTGTTGCACTTCATTCTGAATAGGAAGAATGATTCGGTGTATAAGCTAGCAAAACTCTATATAGATAACATTGTTCGACTGCACGGTGTGCCCCGCAGCATCGTGAGTGACCGAGATGGGTGCTTCACGTCCAATGACTAGAAGTTGGTGCAACAAATATTGGGAACCAAGCTGAGTATCAGTACGGCCTTTCATCTGCATGGATGGTCAGACCGAGAGGGTAACAGGAGGATGGAGGACATGCTTCGTATGTGCGATTTGGATTTCGGAAAGTGGTGGGAATTTCACCTGTACATGGTGGAGTTTGCTTATAACGATAGCTACCAAGCGAGTATTCAAATAGCTCTCTTCGAGGCCCTTTACGGTAGAAAATGTCGCACGTCATTGTCATGGTGGGAGACTGGTGAGTTGAAGCTGTACAAATGATAAGAGGTGGAAGACGCCACTTCGGTGGTACAAATAATACGAGAACGATTGCTGATCACTCAAGACAGGCATGCTAAATACTATAATGCCAAGCACAGGAACGTTGAGTTCGCTGTTGGCGACTGGGTATATTTGAAAATTAAGCCGTTCAAGGGTGTCTCTCGGGTACGATGCTTGAAGAAGCTGAGTCCAAGGTACCTTGGACCGTTTGAGATTCTAGAGTGAATTGTCAAAGCGGCTTATTGACTGAAGTTATCAGTGGAATTGAGTGGTATACATGACGTATACCACATATCAGTGTTGCAAGAGACAGTGCAAGAGGCTTTGCAAGTGATTGTGGTCGATCAGGTACCGGTTGATAATGGATTGACGATGAAGGTCAAGCCTATTCGCATTGAGGACTTTGAAGTCAAGCGACTTCGTAACAAAGACATCAGGATGGTCAAAGTCCGTAGGGACAACTGCGGCCGTGAGGAGCTTTCATAGGAGCGAGAGCTAACCATGCTTGAGGAGTATCCCGAGCTCTTATACTCAGGTACCATTTAAGTTTGCGTACTTTCTATTCCATAATTTCGGGACAAAAGTCATTTAAGGGGGGAGAATTGTAACGCCTCAAAACTCGGAAATGATCTGGTAGCATCTTAAGGCCAATCTGGGGCTTGATAAGGGTCACACGGCCTGGGCCACGGGCGTGTTCCATGGCCGTGTCCTGCTATGAGTTCGGTGATTTTTCGTGTGGTCGATAAAATGCATTCGGCAATCCTTGGAGGTCAGGCACACGGCCTGAGACACGGGCGTGTCCAGGGCCGTTTCCTGCTCTATGTCGGTAGGGAGGTATCGAGTGAGGTACACGACCCAGGACACAAGCATGTCAGAGGCTAACAGTGGCGTGTAAAGTTGATTACACGAGCGTGTCTCATGGCCGTGTCCTGGTCGGTACGTGATAGTTTCCTATGTCGCTTGATGGACACGCCAGGTGACATGGGTGTGTCATCGGCTGACACGGGCGTGTCAAATAGTACATGGGCGTGTCAGAGCCTGTATTGTATTCTACGTTCGACGATCGTATTCAGATCGTGAGACTTGGCCTGTGACACGGGCTTGTCACAAGCCATGTTCGGCCCAGGAAAGTGATTTTTAGGGTGATTCATGGCCGTTCATTTCCTTCAAATAGGATCCAACAGTCCAGAATTCTCCCTGCTGATATAAAGCCTGGAGCTGAGAGTTAAACGCTCATTTCTCTTAGGCCTTTCTCTTTCTAAAATAGTTAGAGAGAGGGGAGAGCAAGGAAGATGGAGAAGGAGGAATCCGGCTGCCGGTGGAACTTCAGAGCCCCAAATCGCGAGCTGAGTCCAGATCCGTGGAGGTGAGGCCATTGCGGTGCTTTTCATCCATCTTGTTTTCCATGGCACCAAAGAAAACCCCTAGGGTAGCGATTCTCTTCTTTGACATGTGAAGTCCTCTTCCTTTCTACATAGGAAACCCGCTCTCGCGAGTGTGCGGTGAGTGTGAGGTATTCCTTTGGGTGGACATGAATAGTCCTCTTAGTTTTGCATGTAGATTCTGTAATCGAAGTACGGACATAGACATGGTCTGTGAAGCCTACATGGACATGTTGGTCTGGATCGGTGATGTGTTCAATATGCTTGTTTTGCCGGAGAAGACTCTGTGTCGTTTGTTTTTTGGGTTTTTCTACATGGTAGATTGCAATAGGGAGCCTTGGGGACTAACCCCAAGGTCCACCCGGAAAACTGGGCAGATGCGTGGTTCTGCCATCTTGGTGGCCTGGGAGCCAACTTGTACATAACTCGGTTATGTAAAATTGTATGATCGATACTCGGGCTTCGGGGAAGCTTAACCCGCGCTTATGGCTTAAATTATCGTGGTGATGTGAGCAACGTGTTGAGTGGAACCGTACCCGCTCTATGTGGTTCAGTTAAAGAGAACTAAGGTAATTGGCACTTACCGATGGCATAGAGGACGAGTCTTAGGCTTCGTCCGTAAAGACTAAAATGTTCACGATGTTGCCGTCTTGGGGGCGGTGGTTGACCGGGTTCACCGAGAATATGCCCTGAGAGCACGGGGTGTTGGCCTGCGAGCCTACGCCTGTGGTGAAGTATGCTTAACTTATACTTTCACAATCTTATTTGGTTATACTAATAAAATGCAGGGAAGGAGCACCGCCGCCCCGATTTAGGGGTGGGTTCATTACAATTTGGTCAGCTTTAGCTGACCGTTGCTTTTGTTTGCCACCGCTGCAGTGGAATGTTGATTGCAGGTGCTGCGGAGCCTAGCTGCAAGTAGCGGTGTGAAGCCCCTTGTTTCTTAGCCGACCCTTGAAGGCCAAAGCATATGTTTACTTTTTATGCTAATGTGTGACCGGCTAGCGTGCCGATGTATGGAAGACATTTATTATTAAGTAAACTCTTGTAATGCTATAAGTCCAAGTACTTCGTGTATTTGTACGCTCATTCCTACTTTCAGTTTTTAGTGGGCATTCATGCTTTGGTTTGGGCTCTTATAACTATTTTAAAAAGCTTCTGCTAGAATGCTCTGAGTTAGGATGTGTGTTCCTTTGGCAGTAATTTGTTATTAATACGTAACTCCACTAGTTGTCCGTGGTATATGGCGTGGGGCCCCGGCCGGACCTTCTGCTATATTCCATGTGACGGACGGGGGTGTTAGATATTATCAACAATCCTTTCCACATATGTAAGCATGGGATTTTTAATTTCTTTCTGTCCAATGGTCTCTTCATGTAGAATAGCCTCATTCATATCAATCTCTTCCAGAACAATTTGGGACATCTTCGTGTTCACTGATTTAGTAACAAGCTCAGATGAGGTTAAGACTTGTGCAATCACATCCCTTCTTTCTGAAGTAGTTGAACTTGACAAGTTAGGATTGTGTGGCTAAGTGCTCCTGCTGTCAAAAGAGTTATTGCTTGAGCTTTGTTCAGCATCTTATCAGTTTTCTTTTTCTTTTTTATCTCAGATGGTTGAGGGTGTTTAATCAACACCCTATCCCACCTATCAAACATCTTAATGTCCATCTTCCTCGTGTGATAGATCTTTGCTCCTAGCCTCATATTCAGAATTTCTAGAGCAGTGTGGAGGAGTAGCAATGACAAGATTCTTCCCATGTTGGGCTTAGGAATGCACTCAACTATTATTTGAAATAGTACCTTGCCCTATTTGGTTTTCTTAGAGAGTATTACTCTTATCATCAATTCAAACATATTCCTTGAAATCTTGTCAAGTGATCCAATCATGTAGATCAAAGCTTTCCCTATGATGTCAGCTAGAAACTAACCCTTTAGGTTCATGTATTTCCTTAGGATAAATCTAGTGGTGTGTTTGGAAAGTCCACACCATTTAAAGGTAGACCTGATATCATCTTGAAATAGTTCATCTTCTTCCTCACTAGGGCTTAGCTTGGTTAACCTCAAAGCTTTGCACAACCTCCTTGCTGTAATCTTAATTTTCTCACCATTAATAGAGGTTTTAATCTTGGTCGAGGATGAGTCTACCATAGCTTTTGTGTACATTTCAATTACTTCTCTCTTTCAGATTGCATAGGAATCTGACAATAAAAATTCTAGTTTGGCAGCTACCAAAATTTGAATAATATATTGTACCTCTTCGGGAGCATCATTGAAGTCGTTTCATGCTAGTTCTAAACCCTCGAACAGGAAGTCAACACCCTTGGGAGGTATTGAATCAAAGATTGTTCGAGAAGAAGAAGACTGTGCGAGAAAACTAGGGCGGAGATGCAGCAATTCGAAAAGAGCAATGGAATGATGGAGTTTATTCTAGGCACAATTTTATATTTATAGCTTACCCTATTCAAGAAGGTGGAAAGGCATGTACCTCGTTGTGATTTGCACTTTTGATGGATGGTTGTGATTTAGCCGAATAAATTTGGATGGTTCGTCGAGTTCACTCGACGCACTCAATGCGCTTGACACACTCAATGCCAATGCTTCAAACTCGACGTCCATGATTTTCTGAGACCTAAGTCAGCCAACTCTTTGCACACTTATATTTCCTGCGGATGGTTGGCTTCCACACAAATATCTAGAGATTTTTATAGTTTTGATGAAAAATATTTCAATTATTAAACTTTCTAATCATTTCAAATTTAACATCCCTAATTCAAACTTAAAGGTGTTAAATTTGTCTTCATCAAGAGCCTTAGTAAAGATGACAGCCACTTGTCTGTCTGTGGGGACAAACTCAAGGCTGATATCTTTTTTCTAAACATGCTCTCTTATGAAGTGATATCGTATTTGAATATGCTTAGTCCTGTTGTGTGATACATAATTCTTTGTAATTAAAATAACACTATGAAAGTGAGAGTTAGATCAGAAATACTCTAGAGGGGGGTGAATAGAGTATGCTTAAAAATTATTAAGAGCTATTACAGCTTTTGCTGTAAATTAAAAGTGCAGAATTAATAAACTACCAAGCAGTAAACCTAAAGCACAAGCACAGCAAGAACACAAGAAAATGAGGCAACCAGACGACACAAGAATTTTATAGTGGTTCCCCAACCTGGGTACATCCACTCTTCTACCATCCTTGGTAGGAATCCACTCAGGTTTTTGATCAGGTGCCTGACACCAATGAGCTTTTGATCAGGTGCTCAAAAACTAACCCAAGTCTTTTGATCAGGAGACTTGCAACCAAGGAATCACTTTTGAAGGGAGATGACAACCCTTTATAGAGGTGGGTGTGAGAGATGATTTTGTCTTCTCTTTCTCAATATACAACTGAGAAGACTGTAGATTTGATTATAGCTTAAAGCTCCCCTTGAGATGTAGAATGGATCAGGGAAAACTAAGAGCCAAGCTTCAGGGTGATAGGTCTTCAAACTGAATCCTTGACCAGCAATAGTCTTCAGGAACTTCTTTGAAAGATTGAACTGAAGTTGTTCTTTTTGAAGTGTCTTGGAGTACTTGAAGAGAGAAGACTCTTGATATAGGTATTGTTGTTCTTCTTCTTCAAGTGCTGATGAGCTTCTGGTCAAGAACTTATGTGTACCAGAGAATACTTCTTCTTTGACAGAGCAGATTATCCAAGATTGAAAGTTTGTCTGTAATCTCTATCTGCTTCTCAGAGAGCTATGCTCTGTGTTTTGCTTTCTCAATGATGCTTAATTCTCTCTGTCAGTCTCATTGTGTCTGTGTTTTTTTTGGTATTCTCTTCTTCTCTGTGTTTTGAAAATTTGAATGCATCTGCAATTAATGCTGATAGCCTTGAGAATAATCGGCATTGATTTATTTCCCCAACTGTCCTGTGGAAAAACGGCAAGCAATAATCCTGGAGAAGACCATAATTAATGCTCCTTCTAACGGTTATAATCAGAGAATGTTAGAACATTAATTACTCAGGAATTATCGCATTAGAGTGGGGACAGAAGGCCGGAAATAACTAAGTCTGGAATCGTTGAACAGTTGGAAGAATTTGTCGAACTGAGTCCACAGTTCGTCGAGCTAAGATGTTATATTCATCGACCAGACGGCTTCTGTTCGTCGAGCTGAGTTCCATGATCATCGAGCTGGAAACTGAACTGCTGTCTCTTTTGATCTTTGCCTATTTGTCGAGCTAGTAAATATATTTGTCGACTGGAGTTCAGCAACTATTCTGGAGTTATCAAATATTTTGTGTGTTGACTGATATCCTGTGTATCGACACAAGTCTTCTGTGTGGTGTGGACATAGCCTTTCCATAATGTCGACTGATGATCTTGGTGTCGACACAAGTTCTTATAGTGTCGACTCAGTTGGTGTTGACATATACTCTGAGTGTCGACATAAGCCTTCTGGTTCCAGAATTCGTCGGGCAGAGAACTGAGTTCGTCGACCTGAGACTAGAGAACATAGGCTCGACAGAATGCTGTGATAGTCCATAGATTCGTCGACCAAAGAATAGTGTTCGTCGAGCTAAGTCCGGAGAACCTTGAATTTGTCGAGCTAAAAATGATTCTGAACTTAGAGAAAAATTGATAAACCTCTGGCAATAGAGTTGAAGTGGAAGTCCAGAGATCGTCGAGCAAAGAATGAAGTTCGTCGACCTGAGAACTAGGTTCGTCGACCTGAGTCTAGAGAACAGTCTGGACTTAGAATTCTGAAGGTGGAATCCAAGGATCGTCGATCTGTGATTGATGTTCGTCGAGCTCAGCTTAGAGAAAATATCTCTAAGATCGTCGAGCTGAGAACGACTATTGTCGACCTGAGTTCGACGAACGTCGAACTCAGTTTACTTAGTTTCTTGAGCAATCTCTGAATCTCTAGAAAAACTCTAAGTCTTGAGTCTCTGGCGGTCTGATGAAGGCTTGTCCATGTGATGTTATTACTGAGGACTTGGCCTAGACTCTAGGACACAACTTTGACCCTGGCTATACATGTTGGGTCACATCATCCTAAGTTAGTGTACCTAGCCCAAATCAAACTAGGAATCCAACAATCTCCCCATATTTGGGTGAGGTCACTAATAGACTTAAAATAAAAACATAAAGTAAACAAAGCAAGAAAAAGATATATCTGGCAGATATAATTAACACATGCAGCAGATATATTTACACAAAAGGTTTGTTCAGACAATATGAAATAGTTTAAGATAGAAAAATAAAATGATTCATATTTCACTTCTTCTACTTCTTCTTCTCCTGATGCTTTACATCCTTGCTCTTGTCTCCTGGCTTGGTAAATATTATTTCCCTGTTTGGATTTAAAGCTTGTTCCATAGTCATTATCATGTCAGCAGCCCCTATAATCTTCAGAGATGTAGCTCTAGGGACCACTGCTTCAGGTTGTAGTTTCATATAATCATCAACATTAAAAATTTTGTTAGACTTTTCAAACCTTTTCAGTTCTTCTCTCCCGTATTTTTACATTGTAGTGTATTCAGAAATATCATTCCCTTCAGCCTTTGCCTTTTTAATTATATAGAGGCCTACTAGTTCCTGGAACCTGGTCATTTTAGCTGTGTTGGCTGTTTCTGGATCTTCATAAGGAACAGGAGGAGAGGGTTGTCTTTTAGGACTTTAAGCTTATTGATGTTGTTGTTGTTGATGTTGTTGTTGCTGTTGATGTTGTTGTTGCTGTTGATGTTGTTGATGATGTTGATGTTATTATTTCTGTTGATGTTATTTTCCTGAGGGTTGTTGCCTGTGCTGGCTGCTTTCATGATGAGGTCTCCCTTGATGTCTTTGATATGTTTGAATAGGGGCAGACCTTTGAGAATTAGAACCAGAAGCACCAGCTGCAGGAGGAGGAGGAGGTGGTGGATCTTTACTATACCTTTGAACTGGTGGAGGAGAGTATCTTCTACTCTTCTTCCTTTCCTTTTGCTGATTCTTAGATAGCCACATCCATGCTGGCATCCCTTTATATGGAGTTATCTTTTGAAGAATGTAGTAAGGGGTGTAATTGTTTTGATTAGGCTTAGGAGCAGGAGGAGGATGAGCTTTTCTTTTCTTTGATACTTGCTTCTTCTTCTTTGTATCCTCCTCATCTGAATCCTCATCCTCATCTTCATCATCATCAATATCAGAACCCTGAGGGTTATCATATAGATCATCCAAACCTTTCAAAGCTTTGGCAGAAATAGTAGGATTTTCTAGAGCAGGAGTAGGAGTTGCAACAAGAATTGGAGTTTCAGCATGAGTTGGAGTTTCAGCAGGAGTTGGAGGAGAAACTACACAAAAATCAGAACTACCTTGGACAGAGCTTTCGGCTGATGCCTTATTTTCATCTACAATATCATCCAAGATCAGTTCATCTAGATCTGGCATGGGAGAGTCATACATTACAAAATGTTGGAACCCTAGTCATGATTTGGGCAAGGATCATTATTAGGCTTGCTTAGACTGACCCAAAAGGTATAGTCAGGGTCATAGGTTTATTTCTTTAGTCTAGGCCTAGATTCAACATCTCATGGATCAGCCTACAGCAACCTGTCAAAGACTCAGCCAGATTGTGTCGACACCAGAAGAAAGTCTATGTCGATACCAGATAGACTGTGTCGACACTTGAGAGATGTTGTTTCGACACTTGAGCAAGATTGTGTCGACACCAGACAGCAAGATTGTGTCGACACCAGACAACAAGATTATGTTAACATCAGATAGCCAGGCTGTGTTGACACCAGAAGTTGTCAACACACAGATCATCTGTCGACACCAACTGTGATGACACCAACAGCAATTGTGTAGACATTAACTTGTGTCGATACATTCCAGCATTCCAGAATTGAAGCAGTCAGAAAATCAGCTCAACGATCGTCGATCTCCAATCGACGATCTCAGAGATTAGTCTCTGAACTGAGCTCGACAATCTACGAGCTCAGGTCGATGCTTTCTCTTCAGTTCTCAGATATCTCAGATAGACGAAATCAGCAGACGTTCAGCTCGACGAAATCCAGCTGAGTTCGACGAACGTCGAACTCAGGTCGACGATCTGTGTACTCGACAGTTTCTCAACTCGATGAAATAGAAACTGAGCTCGACGATCTACAAGCTCTGGTCGACGATTTCTAGAATATTACCGTTGGCGGATTCCAGCACATTAGTTACAGCTGGCAGCATTAATTATGGCTTAATTACTGAAGATTAGCCATCAGATTTAATGTCATACATTCTTGTGAATATAGCCGTTTGGAGAACAAGTTAAATATGGAATTAATCAGGAGTTAATGCTAATTGATTCCCAAAGCACTTACCATTCTCGAGAATCAATTAGTCATTACAGTTAGAAGGAATTAAAATGTCTTATATATATAAGCAGAGAATAATTACAGACAGAGAGACGATTAAAGAAAAACAGTTTGCATCATACATTTTCTTGGCCCTCCCTCTCAAGATTGGGACACAATGTATAAGCCAGAGGAAGGAAGAAGATCAGCTATAAGAAGAAGAACAATCAAACAATATTAAGAGTCTTCTTCTTCCTTATCTCTACAGGACAAATTCAAGGACAACAAACAACATATCAGTCAGAAGCTCCTGCAGATTCCTCTGGTCAAGGCTCAAAGTCTGAAGGCCTATCACCCTTTGCAAAGCTTCCCAGCCTGAACCCCTTTCAATCTCAGGGGGAGCTTTGACAACATCTTCGAATTCACATAGTCTTCTCAGTTGTATATTGAGAAAGAGAAGACTTCCATCACTCTCTCCCCCCCCCTCCTGTAAAAAGGGTTGTCATCTCCCTTCAAAAGTGATTCCTGGTTGCAAGTCTCCTGATCAAAAGACTTGAGTTGGTTTTTGGGGACCTGATCAAAACCCATTGGTGACAGGGAACCTAATCAAAAACCTGAGTGGATTCCTACCAGGGTGGTAGAAGAGTGGATGTACCCAGGTTGGGGAACCACTATAATATTATTGTGTCGTCTGGTTACCCCTTTTCTTTTGTTCTTGCTGTGCTTGTGACTTTAGGACTGCTGTGATTTTATTACTTAATCTGTTTGTGCACCAGTACAGCAAAAGCTGTCATAATTATTATTATTCCACATATACTCTATTCACCCCCCCCTCCCCTCTAGAGTATTGTAGACCTAACCCTCACTTTCAATTGGTATCAGAGCAAGGTTCCTTTGGTTGGATAAATTAACCCTTGAACCAAAGATCCTTTTTTAGATCTACACATTTATTTTATTTATTTTTATACACAGCTACAGCACAGAACATGGACTATGCAAGCACCAGACCTCCAGTGTGCAATCTAAATAGGTTTGCCATCTGGAAGGTAAGAATCAGATTGTATATGAACTCTATTGACGAAGATATATACAATTCTATTTTGACAGGCCCCCCTCAAGCTTCAATATCTTCAAATACAAATGCTGTCCCATCATCTCAATGGACAGATGCCCAGAAAAAGCTAAAGCTTGCTGATGTCAAAGCTATGAACATATTGGCTCAGACCATGTCAGATGACATCTTTCAAAAGGTGGCTGAGTGCACCTCTGCAAAAGCAATCTGGGACTCACTAAACCACATGGTTGCTGGATCAACAGATGAGAGGAAAGATAGAAGATCAAATCTTATCATACAATATGAAAACTTCAGAAAGCATGAAGAAGAAACAGTTGAAGTAATGTACAATAAGCTTAGCTACATCATCAGTGAGCTAAGAACCTTGGATAAAGAAATCACATTGACTGAAATAAATGACAAGATCCTAATGTGCTTTCCAAGCTCATGGGATAACAGGATTTGGCCAATCAAAGAGGCTAGAAACTTGAATGAGATTTCAATTAAATCTCTCCTGGGAAAGCTCAAATCTTATGATGAGCTAATCAAGTCTAGAGAAGTAGTAGAGCAAAGCACTCCTCCTCCAGCAAGAAGAGAACCCAGCATTACCTTCAAGGCTGCTGAGAAGACAGTGGTTGCATCAACAAATAAAGAACTGATGAGCCTGTTTTCTAAAAGATTTTATAATATGACAAAGAAGGACTTCAGAAGGGAGTCATCAAGAAATGACAGCAAGCCAAAATATGACCAAACACCTACTAAAGAGGAAAGAAGAAAAGAGAAGGCAGCAAGAAGCAAGCATTATAGCAAGCCTCCTTCCAGCAAGCACAAAAAGAAGGACAAATGTTTTGTGGCTGAAACATGGAGTGACACGGAAGATAAATCCACATCTTCCAGCTCCAGTGAAGAAGAGGAGGTGGCTAAGGCAAAGGAATTTTGTCTGATGGCAATCAATGCATCTTGCAGCAACTATGATAGGGAATCTGAATATGATGGAGAATCAGATTATGATGAAAGATCAGCAAATCAAGTAATCTCTAACCTTGATTTTTCTTCAGAAAAATTTAAAACTGATTGCAGTTTATTATGTAACAATTTTCAGAAAATCTTAGTTCAAAATAAATCGTCGAATGGAGATCGACGACATCAATACTACTCGTCGAACTCAGACCGACGAACTGTGAACAAAGATTTTGACTTGTACTGTCCAGGAATCTGTGCTCGATGAAATAGATATAATTCGTCGAACAGAGATCGACGAAAATGGATCACAGAAAATAATTATTATCATTCTGTGAACAGAGATCGAAGATCTCATCCAACATCGTCGAACTTAGTTCGACGATCCAACCAGAAATCGTCGACCCCAATTCTATTAACAGAAATTATTGTTCTCTTAACACTTATCCTCAAAGTCAGCACTTTAATAATCCTTTCAATAAGTGGATAATCCCTCCTAGGAAATATCATCCACTTGGATGCAAGGATCAACCTAAATGCAGTTTTATTTCTAATTATTATCAAAGAGAACCATGACCCAAGGTAATCTGGGTCCAGAATTTCTAATCTCTCTTTGCAGGTAAAGACCTATCTTACCATAGAGGAATAGTGATATCTAATAGTAATCAAAAGATACATTTCCAGCTAATATAGAGGACAATTCAGTGGCTGAAGAGAGAGGCTGTTTACTCTCTAAGTTATGATCCTAATCAGATTTGGGCAAGGCAAACTGATTTCATGGAAATTCAAGCAGGAACACTATCTGCTCAAATTTCTGCCCTCTCTGCTGCACCCGTCTTCATTTAGGGGCCTGGCTCCAGTGCTTACTACAACCAGGCAGGGGGAGTTGCTTGTAAATGAAGCTGCAGAAATTCCAGCACTAGCAGCAGCAACAACAACATATTATAATGATACAGCTGCAGAAATTCCAGCACTAGCAGCAGCAGCAACAACAGATTATAATGATACAGATTTGGGCAAGGATCAACAACAGCTTTAACAGCAGCAACAGCAGAATTACATGATCCAGATTTAATTGTATTTAATTGCATTGTATTTTACTTGTATTTATGTACATCGTGTCCTCGCTCAAATAGGGCGAGATTGTTGGAACCCCAGTCATGATTTGGGCAAGGATCACTATTAGGTTTGCTTAGACTGACCCAAAATATATAGTCAGGGTCATAGGTTTATTTCTTTAGTCTAGGCCTAGAGTCAACATCTCATGGATCAGCCTACAGTAGCCTGTCAAAGACTCAGCCAGATTGTTTCGACACCAGAAGAAAGTCTGTGTCGACACCAGACAGACTGTGTCGACACTTGAAAAATGTTGTGTCGACACTTGAGCAAAATTGTGTCGACACCAGACAACAAGATTGCGTCGACACTAGACAACAAGATTTTTTTGACATCAGATAGCCAGGCTGTGTTGACACTAGAAGTTGTCAACACACAGATCATCTATCGACACCAACTGTGATGACACCAACAGCAATTGTGTAGACATCAACTTATGTCGATACTATTGGGTACATTGGAATATATGTACCTGATTTGAAGAAGCCTCACCCTACTCAATGATATACATCAAGATGTATTTGATGTGCTTTGAGTTTATGTGTGCAGGTTAAGTAATTGCAGGGAAAGCATAAAAGTTTCTAAGTCCATGTGTCGACACCTAGAAGAAAAGTGTCGACACTTGAGAAGGCTAGTGTCGACACCCAGTGAAGCTGTGTCGACACTTGGAGTAATTGTGTCGACACCAGGAAGGCAGAGTCGACACCAGAAGAAAAGTGTCGACACATACAGGAAGTGTCGACACACAGTGAAGAATTGTCTACATTATCTGTGTCGACACTTAGAGGCAGTGTCGACACCCAGAGAAACTTTGTCGACAGCAAAAGTGTCGACACTAGGAGGCTGTGTCAACACTCAGCAAACTTCAACAAAGTTCAAGTACATGTGTCGACACTAGGAGGCTGTGTCGACACTCAGCAAACTTCAACAAAGTTCAAGTACATGTGTCGACACTAGGAGGCTGTGTCGACACTCAGCAAACTTCAACAAAGTTCAAGTACATGTGTCGACACTAGGACGATGTGTCGACACTCAGCAAAGTTTCAACACAAAAGGCATGTGTCGACACAAAGGAGATGTGTCGACACTCAGCAAAGTTTCAACACAGAAGGCATGTGTCGACACAAAGAAGATGTGTCGACACTTAGCAAGTTTCAACACAAGAAGATGTGTCGACACAGATGGGTTGTGTCGACACTTAGCAGAATTCAACTAAGTATTAAAGAAGAAGGCTTGTGTCGACACACAGAATCAGTGTCGACACATTCAGAAGAAGCAGTATCGAGAAGCTGTTACAACAACACAAGGAGTTGTGTCGACACCAACAAGGCTAGTGTCGACACTTAGTCTACTTATGTCGACACTTAGCCTATTTGTGTCGACACATAAAGACTATCTGTCTCGACACTTTCAGACAGTGACAGAGATTTCAAGAAGTGATTGGATGACTTGACAGCTGTCATTTCAACCGGTCAACTGCAACTGTCAGAGCCGTCAGAAAGTTGTCAGAAACCGGATCAGTCGGTCACCATGGAGAAAGCTCATTTAAAGACCTTTCTCCTTCAATAGAAGCAGTGATCAATGAATTGACAAACAACCCAACAAGAAGAAGACCTTCAAGAGAAGATCTAAGAAGTTGGAGAGAGAGAGCTCCTTCTAAGAAGAGCAGCTGTTGAACCAGGCTGATAAGTAAGATTCAGATTGAAATCAGAATCTCAAGACAGCAGTTGATTGAAGATCATCTGCATAGAGATACAATCCTACTGTGTTCTAATTCAAGAAGCTTTGAAGAAAGCCAAGGGAGGTTGATCTCTGCAAAGTTCTTTCAAGAACTCATCAAGAAGCCAGTCAACTCATCTCTCTCTTTCAGAGTTGTGGTTATATACTTTGTAAACTTTATTTTCTGTAGGATCCTAAGGGATCTGAGCTGTAAGCCTATTTTATAAAGGCTGAGTGTAGGAGACAGTGTGCTCTGATTGTAGGTCTTGTTGAAGACTGAGGTAGGGCCTAGTGCCTGAGTTGTAGGAGACTTTGTTCTCTGAGTGTAAGTCTTGGTGAAGACTGAGTGGTAGGGCTTTTGTGCCTGAGTTGTAGGAGTGGGATCAATCTGAGTTGTAGGAACCTGTTTGGGGTTCTGAGTTGTAAGATCTGAGGATCTGATAAGAAGTGGAGAAGTTAGGCCGAATCTTGTACACTACTAGATAGGTGAAGGGGGAAAGTAGATGTACCCAGACCTTGGGGAACCACTATAAAATCTGTGTGTACTCTGTGTGTGATTAATTCTGTGATTGCTGTAATTTCTGTGCTGAATTGCTGTAGATAATTGCAAATATAGGTGTTATTATTCAGTGTTTCTGCCTATAATTTTAAAAAGATTAAGTTCACCTATTCACCCCCCCCCCCCCCCACTAGGTGATTAGGCACTATTTCTTTCAAGTGGTATTAGAGGGAGGTTACTCAAAAAGGACATAACAGTCTGAGTAATGATCCTGTAGGCAGAATCAGAATAATCAAGAATCAAGAAAATGGGTTCTACTGAGAATCACAAAGAGCTAGGATCCATGAAATTGCCAATCTGCAGAAAAGAGATATTTGGCATATGGAAAGAGAGGGTTAGACACTTTATGGAAGCATCTGACCCAAGAATATACATCACAGTCAAAGAAGGGCCATATGTGCCAATGAAGATTTCCATTCTAGATGTAAATCAGAAAACTCCTAAGGACTATTCAGAAATGACTAAAGATGAAATAATTCTGGCCACTATGGACAAGAGGGCCCAGAATATTATTGTAAGTGCAATTGATGATGCCACATTTCAGAACCTAATACATTGTAAAACCTCAAAAGAAATGTGGGACACACTAATAGTTTACATGGAGGGATCTGAAGAGGTAAGACAAGACAGGAAGTCTTTGTTAAATCAGGAGTATGAAAGCTTCAGACAAGGAAAGTCTGATAGCATTACTGAATGTTACAAGAAATTCTATAGGATAGTCAATGAATTGATGTCCTATAGAAGAGAATTCAGCAACTATGAGCTGAATGACAATTTTTTAAGATCGCTGACTAAGGACTGGGATATCAAGATTTGTGTCATTAGGGAAATGGCCAAATTAGCTGACATACCTCCTCCAATATTGTTTGGAAAACTGTTATCTTATGAGATGCAGTTATTGGCAAGAAAGGAGGAAGAGAAGACTACTAGAGTGGAGCACAAGGAAAGAGCTGTGTGTAACGCCCTCGATTTTTCTGTGTTTTGTTTGATCTTTGGTTGGCGTTACGATGGCGTATTTCCGGTTTTTTTGTCATTGTAGAGCGTGGTCTTAGCTCTTAGGGTTCCCTGTGTAGCCTGTTTCTAGCCTGTTAGCAAGATTCCCCAGCTAGCCGGAGTCCGTTTGATGACTCGGCTGGGCCTCTTAGGGAATGCTTGTGTTTTGGCTTCGGGTGGTGTTATCCCGGGTTTTGTTCGTCGAATGCTAATTTCGACTTCGCAGTTGTGTTCGTAGCGTGGGTTTTTAGCTGCGACGTGAATTTCGTCATTTTCTAAGATGTTTTGGGTCTCGTGTTGTTTTGATTTTGTGTGTAAGTAATTAATATGTTGATTGTTTATTATTAAACTGCTGTATATATATAGCCTTAGGTTAGAAATAGGGCTCGGTTCTTTTGTTTCCTTTCTTTTATCTGTTTAGAAGCCGCCGCCTGTGCGTGACGAAGAGAACCGGCGTACTACCCTAGCCTTCGGACGCCGATTTTTGGAGATCTAGCGGTCGAAATTCGATTTCGAGAGTGGATCTGGACTGCCCTCGCCTGGATCTGTATTCTTTCTGCTCCTCAGCTGGTGCTCTGCGGCTATATCCGAGAGTGGGGGATGCCGCCGACCAAGCTTTTCTGGTATTGAGGCAAGTGATGTTCCCTCATCCTTGCCATAGTTGATCTTTGTCTTCTTTTGAATAAATTTTATCTCTTTCCTGCTTAGATCTTAGGTGTACGCTAGGGTTCGTTCCCGATCATGCCATGGTTAGTGTAGAAAGTTCCAGTTAAATCTCAGTTTTCCTGAGGGATTTTGTCTATTAGGGACAGATTTGGTTCGGTTCAGGTCGAGTAGTTGCTATTGTCGATGGATGTTGTACCCTAGAGAGAGACCTCATTCTCGTTTCTGGATGTTTGCTGGATCTGGCGCCTGCAGCCAGTCGGGGTGTCGACACCGTTGTGTCGAAGCCAGCCAGTCGTGGTGTCGACACTTGGTGTCGACACCGGCCAGTCGTGGTGTCGACACTTGGTGTCGACACCAGCAGCGGCAGTGTCGACACCTTGTGTCGACACCGGCCGCAGTGGTGTCGACACTTGGTGTCGACACCAGCAGCGGCAGTGTCGACACCTTGTGTTAACACCGGCCGCAGTGGTGTCGACACTTGGTGTCGACACCAGCAGCGGCAGTGTCGACACCTTGTGTCGACACCGGCCGCAGTGGTGTCGACACCGGCCGCAGTGGTGTCGACACTTGGTGTCGACACCAGCAGCGGCAGTTTCGACACCTTGTGTCAACACCGGCCGCAGTGGTGTCGACACTTGGTGTCGACAGCAGCAGCGACAGTGTCGACACCTTGTGTCAACACCGGCCGCAGTGGTGTCGACACTTGGTGTCGACACCAGCAGCGGCAGTGTCGACACCTTGTGTCGACACCGGCCGCAGTGGTGTCGACACTTGGTGTCGACACCGGCAGCGGTTGTGACGACACCTTGTGTCGACACCGACTAGTCATTGTGTCGACACATCGTGTCGACACTGGGTGCTACGCTTGTTTTGGGGTCAGGAAGACTCGGGGTTGGTTCTTTTTAGGCGTGCAAGGCCGCGTCGGTTGGACCCGACGTTTTTGCCTTGGGTTCGTGTGTTTCTTAGGATTGTTAGTGTGACCTTTCCCTAGGGGGGCATTGGGTGTTCGGCTAATTTCTGCATGCCGACTCTTGGGTTGTGGCAGGTGGTAGAGTTTTGGTGGCCTCTGGAGGGGTGGTTTTATGTGGAGAGCTGTGGCCACCGCCTTTTGCCCCGGTTTGGGTTGGTGTGTGTGGGACCCTAAAGCTGCCACTTTTTGACCCCTTAGCCCTTTTTGGGTTTGATTTTGGTTATGCATTCAGATCCATGTTTTGACCACTGCCACTTACCCACGTGTTAGGACTGTTAGTCCCTTTCCTGTTTATGCTTTCCTTTCTTTTGGCATATATGTATATGTCTTGTTGTTGTTGCAGACTCTTTTGGTAGGGAATAATGGTTTTATTGCTCGCACTTGGTATGCTCTGCTGTGCTTTAGACAGTACTCTCCTCTTACTGTCACCCCTTTTCTTTTGCTTATAGCAATTTGTTGCCGGGATGGTAAACCCTTCTTCTTATTTGCTAATTAATCTATTGCTCTATTTACCTTTTGATTGTTTCCTTGCTGAGGTGTTCTTTTCTTGAATGCCTCAAGTCCAGGTTATAGCCAGTTCAGCGGCTAGTTCTTTTGGAGGGGCAAGTTGGTGGCCTCTAGGGTAGCTGAGATAGCTGATCCCCGTTTTGTTGTGAGGTAGTTCTTTACTTTTCCGTATAGACATACATACTCGCCAGTGGGTTCGTGTCAGGTTTTTGACGCCCACTGGTGGCTTCTTGTGATGCTGGGTATGAATTTAAACTGCTGATTTTGCCTACTTGTGGTTGGTTACTTGCTTCTGGGAAGGATTTATGCTAGGTTGCATGTTAGATATTTTAAAACCTAAAAGTATTATTATATGTATCCCATGCATAACATGTTTCTAAATCAAAGACACTATTTTTCCTCAACGTAAAACACTATTTTTCATACCTACTATATTCACCTTAGAGTCGTGCACGCATAAGTCGTCCCCCGGGGACACTTATGCTCATTTAGGGTATCAACTTAATTGAACCAAATTATTTTCTGCTGCGTATAAATATAAATTTTAATTGTGGACTAGCTGATCCACCGTGCCGAGGGATATGGCCATTGAACATAACTGATTTTCTTTCATATTTAATCAACGATTTTCCTTAAAATCTAAGGTCTGGAGTTTTGCCTGAGCGTGTGCAGTTATCCCCTGCACGACGTGGCATCACGGCACGTGTTTTCTCTTACTCTGATACGTTTTACCGTTGAGAAAATGCGGGTTGTGACAGTTGGTATCAGAGCTAGGTTGCTTGACAAAAGGTCGGGAAACCTTTCCCTTGTCTGCATTAGTGGTTAGCATCATACTATTCACACACCGATATGTCATCAGCACGTCTTGGCCGAAGCACGAACACTACACTCATGAGCATAGAGAAGTATACAGATGGTTTTGAGTCAAAAAGAATACAAATACATGCTTTCATGGTTTAGTCACATGAGTTAGTATGATGGTGGTGAACCATCTTAGGTTAAGCATAACATCATGGTAAAAACAACTCCCAGAGCAAGTTTTGCAGTTGAAGTTCATATTTAAGTGTGTTTGTCCGTACCGGGTAGTTTTGTTCTAGCTGATGGGCTAGGTTTTGTCTAACGCTTGTGCGATTTTAGGATGGCGAGACGTCCTGCGACGAGTTTGACCCCCAATAAGAGGGTGAGACGTCAGGAGCGTAGAGCGATGCGGTGGTAGAAAGCCTGCGGCTGAGTAATGAGGCGTTATCGAGGCAGGTAGTGGCTATGCAGGCTCAGATTCAGTCCCTTGTAGCAGTGGTGGCGGGACAGACCCCGAGAGCTCAGGACCCCGCTGAGGGGGTAGCTGTTCCTACCCCTCCTGCTCCTCCCGTGCCTTTGGTTGTGGTGCCCCCGGAGATGGCGTTCATATCCCAGTTTCAGCGGCTGAGACCCCCTACCTATGATGGGCAGGCAGATTTCATGATTTTGGATGACTGGTTGATTACCATTGAGGAGATGTTCTCTTACTCAGGGATTACGGACGATCAGAGAGTGATGCTTTCTACCTACCAGCTCAAGTTCTTAGCAAAGAATTGGTGGCTGAGGGAGAAAGAGAGCTTAGTGGCAGGTTGCACTTGGGAGTCATTTAAGGCGATGTTGTTAAGTAAGTTTCTGCCTTCAGTCGAGCGGGACCGGCTAATGAATGACTTTCTTCATCTAAAGCAGAGGAAACTCACGGTTAGTGAGTATGAGATTGAGTTTAGTAAGTTGAGTCGGTTTGCTCTGGGTCTGGTGAGTGTTGAGGCAGACCGAGTTAAGCGATTTCTGGGTGAACTAAGAAGCGACATTCAGCAGTTAGCAAATGCCTATGGAGCAGTCAGTTATGCCAACGTTGTTGAAGCTGCCTTGAGAGTTGAGGCCATTGAGAATGCCATGAATAGAGGCCAGCAGTTAAGGAAGGATAAGCGGAAGTCCGGTGGAGGGAAGAGCCCTCAGGAACCTGATGCTGTCTCAAGAAAGAAGGTCAAAGAGATTTGTAGCTTTTGTGGCCGGCCAGGCCACCCCTTTGAGAAGTGTTTCAAAAGGTTGGGAGCGCAGAAGAAGGAACAGGTGCACGCGATTCAGGGTGTTTCCAGGGGAGACATGGTGTGTGCCTTGTGTGGAAGGAAGGGGCATGAGGCTGCCCGTTGTTGGTTAAAAGATAAGGTCTGTTTTTAGTGCGGCCAGAAGGGTCATCTCAAGACAAGGTGCCCTCAGACCCAGCCTATTCTCCAGCCAGTTCCCCTCCAGGCTTTGCCACCGCCTCAGCAAATGGATAGAGGAAAGGGGAAGCTGAATGTGCTTTCGGCAGACGAAGCGAGGACTTCGACCCAGGTTATCTCAGGTTCGACTCCTCCCCAGTCGTTCCGTTACGTTCCCTTTTTGGTTGTAGTTTTCGTTTTAGCGCTTGTTGCCTTAGTTGTGTGTGCAATTCGTAGGACGATTTAAGGTAAAGAACCGCTGGGTGCGCGTTCTCTTCGATTCCGGCGCTACCCACTCGTTTGTGGCGAGAGCCTTCGTGGAGCGGTTCGGTTTGGGCCTAGATCGTGTTGGTGGTGCCTTCTGTGTTAAGTTTCCCTCTGGTGACTCTGTGGTTACGGACCTGGGTGTCCTCGATTGTCCGATTTTGTTGGGAGATTTTCTAGCCAAGGCAGATCTGAAGGTGCTTGACCTGGAGGACTTCGATGTTATTTTGGGCATGGACTGGTTGTCAAGGTACGATGCTGTGATCCAGTGCAAGGGTAAGCGCTTGGACTTCGTTAAAGACAACGGTCAGCCAGGGAGCGTTTATGGATATTCTCTCTAGGAGTCTCCAATCATTTCTGCGGTGCGTGCTCGTAAGTTGCTTGATTCTAGCTGTTTTGCCGGTGTGGTCTCTCTGGTAGGGACGATTGTTAGTGTGCCCCGCTTGGAAGAGATTCTTGTGGTGTGTGACTTCTTTGATGTGTTTCCTGACGATCTTCCCGGTCTTCCACCCGATCGAGATGTCGAGTTTGCCATAGATTTGGAGACAGGCACGCATCCTATTGTCAAGGCGCCGTACCGGATGGCCCCGCGAGAGCTGGAAGAGTTGTGAATTCAGCTGGATGAGTTGTTAGCAAAATGCTTTATAAGGCCGAGTTCTTCGCCTTGGGGTGCGCCAGTGCTGTTTGTTAAAAAGAAGGATGGGTCAATGAGGTTGTGCATCGACTATAGAGAGCTGAACAAGGTTACTATTAAGAACAGGTACCCTTTGCCGCGAATCGATGATTTGTTCGACCAACTGCGTGGTAGTGCCGTGTTTTCCAAGATAGATCTTCGTTCGGGCTATCACCAGTTGAGGATTCGGGAGTCAGATGTTCCGCGGACGACATTCCGCTCTCATCATGGGCATTTTGAGTTTTTGGTTATGTCATTTGGTTTGACTAATGCACCCTCAACTTTTATGGATTTGATGAACAGAGTTTTCAAGGACTTTCTAGATAAGTTTGTAACTTTCTTTATAGACGATGTTTTGGTGTATTCTAAGGATGCGGAGGAGCATGATCGACATTTGCGGCTGATCTTGGCGACTCTGAGAGACCATAAGCTATACGCCAAGCTGAGCAAATGTGAATTTTGGTTGCCTCAAATTTCTTTTCTAGGCCACGTGATTAATAAGGAGGGAATATCGGTGGACCCAGAAAAGATCGCTGCTGTTATGGAATGGGCGAGACCTGTTACCCCAAAGAGATCAGAAGCTTCTTGGGTTTGGCTGGTTACTATAGAAGATTTGTAGAAGGTTTCTCTACCTTGTCCGCGTCGTTGATCAAATTAACGCAGAAGAATGTAGCCTTTATATGGGATGGCAAGTGTGAGAAGGCTTTTGAGGAACTAAAAAGAAGGCTATGTTCGGCTCCAATCTTGTCTTTGCCTACGGAGGGTAGTGAGTATGATATATATGTGGATGCGTCGCATGTCGGTCTGGGCTGCGTTTTGATGCAGGGCGGGAAGGTGATTGCGTACGGGTCAAGACAGCTAAAGACTTCGAGAGGAATTACCCTACACATGACCTGGAGTTTGCAGTTGTGATCTATGCGCTGAAATTGTGGAGGCATTTGCTATATGGCGCGCAGTGCAAGATTTTCACGAATCATAAGATTTTGAAGTATGTCTTCACTCAGAAAGAATTGAATCTGCGCCAGCGGCGGTGGTTGGAGTACGTGGCCGACTATGATGTTGAAATTCAGTATCATCCAGGCAAGGCAAATGTGGTGGTTGATGCCCTGAGTCGGAAGTCAGGTAAGATTTTTAATCTTTCCGCCGAGCGTCTAGTGGAAGAGTTTCTTTTGATGGACATTTCTGTGGGAAGCTGTGATTCGCAGAGTAGCTT
This sequence comes from Platanthera guangdongensis, assembly GCA_039583875.1. NCBI lineage: Eukaryota > Viridiplantae > Streptophyta > Magnoliopsida > Asparagales > Orchidaceae > Platanthera > Platanthera guangdongensis. The sequence goes on along the minus strand of CM077162.1, from coordinate 63,891,337 downwards.
GGCAGTAGCAGAACCTTCGTGGATTGTGCTTACAAGACTGCATCAGAAGGACGATCCTGATCTCCTGCATTTGTATCTTCGAGCTAAAAAAGGTGAATTACCAGACTTCTCTATAGATGATGCGGGTACCTTGAAGTATCGTGGCAGGTTTTGCATCCCCGCAGTTGGAGATATCCGGGATATGGTGTGCAGAGGCGCCCACGGATCTAGTGTTGCCTACCATCCAGGGTCTACCAAGATGTATCATGATTTAAAACAGATTGCCTGGTGGTACGGGATGAAGAAGGACATAGCCAGATTTGTTTCAGAGTGTTTCACTTGCAGGCGTGTGAAAGCCGACCATGGGAGGCCTGGTGGCAAGCTGACTCCCTTGGAGATTCCGATGTGGAAGTGGGAGAGTATCTCGATGGATTTCATTACCGGATTACCGTGATCTCCTAAGGGGCATGATTCAGTTTGGGTAATCGTAGACAGATTGACGAAGAGCGCTCATTTCGTACCATTTAAAATCGATTATCCGATGAGGAAGATAGCCGAGCTGTATCTGGAAGAGGTTGTCAGATTGCATGGTGTACCCGTAAGTATCATATCAGATCGAGACTCCAGGTTCACGTCTCGTTTTTGGAAGAGCCTTCAAGAAGGGTTGGGTACAGATTTGAGATATTCCACGGCTTATCATCCGCATACCAATGGTCAGATGGAGCGAGTAAATCAGATTGTGGAAGATATGATCCGATGCTATATTCTGGACCACGGAGGAGCATGGGACGAGCGCTTGCGGCTTATGGAATTCGCATATTACAACAGTTATCAAGAAAGCTTGCAAATGGATCCTTTTGAAGCTTTGTATGGGAGGCGCTGTAGGACTCCCTTGTTTTGGGCTGAGCTTGGCGAGGGACCTTTGTTGGGTCCAGAAGCGCTTGAGGAGATGGAAACCGCTGTGAAGCTTATTCGGGAAAAGCTTCGGATAGCCCAGGAGAGATATGAGAAGAATGTCAATCGGCGTAGATCGGACTTGGAATTTGCCGTGGGGGACTCGGTGTTCTTAAAGGTCTCCCCTTTGATTGGAGTCAAGCGGTTTGGCAAGAATAGGAAGTTGGACCCGAGGTACGTGGGGTCGTTTCCGATTGTTGAGCGGATTGGGGTATCAGCCTATAGGCTGGCTTTGCCCGCAAATTTCCCTGGCGTGCATGATGTCTTTCACGTCAGTCAGCTGCGAAAATGTGTGATAAATGGCAGCCAGGTTTTGGATTCTGTACCTCAGTTGGAGCCGAATATTTCTTATGTGGAGGTGTCTGTTCGCATTTTGGATTCTCAAGTTCGGGCGTTGCGGAAGAAGACTATTCATATGGTTAACGTTTTATGGAGGAATCAGGATGTGGAAAGCGCGACTTGGGAGTTGGAGTCGGCTATGAGGGAGGCTCACCCTCATCTATTTCCCTGATCTTGTGCCTGGTATGCTATGTTTTATTATATAGCCCTTTCCTAGCTCTTTCTCTCTCCTTCTTTATAGGAGTGTTGTGAGTAAAGTTTCGAGGCGAAACTTTCTTTTAGGGGGAGTGGCTGTAACGCCCCCGGTTTTTCTGTGTTTTGTTTGATCTTTGGCTGGCATTACGATGGCGTATTTCCAGTTTTTTTGCCGTTGTAGAGCGTGGTCTTAGCTCTTAGGGTTCCCTGTGTAGTCTGTTTGTAGCCTGTTAGCAAGATTCCCCAGCTAGCCGGACTCTGTTTGATGACTCGGCTGGGCCTCTTAGGGAATGCTTGTGTTTTGGCTTCGGGTGGTGTTATCCCGGGTTTTGTTCGTCGAATGCTAATTTCGACTTCGCAGTTGTGTTCGTAGCGTGTGTTTTTAGCTACGAAGTGAATTTCGTCATTTTCCGAGATGTTTCGGGTCTCGTGTTGTTTTGATTTTGCGTGTAAGTAATTAATATGTTTATTGTTTATTATTAAACTGTTGTATATATATATATATAGCCTTAGGTTAGAAATAGGGATCGGTTCTTTTGTTTCCTTTCTTTTCTCTGTTTAGAAGCCGCCGCCTGTGCGAGAGGAAGAGAACCGCCGGACTACCCTAGCCTTCGGACGCCGATTTCTAGAGATCTAGCGGTCGAAATTCGATTTCGAGAGTAGATCTGGGCTGCCCTCGCCTGGATCTGTATTCTTTCTGCTCCTCAGCTGGTGCTCTGCGGCTAGATCCGAGAGTGGGGGATGCCGCCGACCAAGCTTTTCTGGTATTGAGGCAAGTGATGTTCCCTCATCCTTGCCATAGTTGATCTTTGTCTTCTTTTGAATAAATTTTATCTCTTTCCTTCTTAGATCTTAGGTGTACGCTAGGGTTCGTTCCCGATCATGCCGTGGTTAGTGTAGAAAGTTCCAGTTAAATCTCAGTTTTCCTGAGGGATTTTGTCTATTAGGGATAGATTTGGTTCGGTTCAGGTCGAGTAGTTGCTATTGTCGATGGATGTTGTACCCTAGAGAGAGACCTCGTTCTCGTTTCTGGTTGTTTGCTGGATCTGGCGCATGTAGCCAGTCGGGGTGTCGACACCGTTGTGTCGACGCAGGCCAGTCGTGGTGTCGACACTTGGTGTCGACACCAGCCAGTCGTGGTGTCGACACTTGGTGTCAACACCAGCAGCGGCAGTGTCGACACCGGCCGCAGTGGTGTCGACACTTGGTGTCGACACCAGCAGCGGTAGTGTTGACACCTTGTGTCGACACCGGCCGCAGTGGTGTCGACACTTGGTGTCGACACCAGCAGCGGCAGTATCGACACCTTGTGTCGACACCGGCCGCAGTGGTGTCGACACTTGGTGTCGACACCAGCAGCGGCAGTGTCGACACCTTGTGTCGACACCAGCCGCAGTGGTGTCGACACTTGGTGTCGACACCGGCAGCGGTTGTGTCGACACCTTGTGTCGACACCGGCTAGTCGTGGTGTCGACACATCGTGTCGACACTGGGTGCTGCGCTTGTTTTGGGGTCAGGAAGACTCGGGGTTGGTTATTTTTAGGCGTGCAAGGCCGCGTCGGTTGGACCCGACGTTTTTGCCTTGGGTTCGTGTGTTTCTTAGGCTTGTTAGTGTGACCTTTCCCTAGGGGGGCATTGGGTGTTCGGCTAATTTCTGCATGCTGACTCTTGGGTTGTGGCAGGTGGTGGAGTTTTGGTGGCCTCTGGAGGGGTGGTTTTATGTGGAGAGCTGTGGCCACCACCTTTTGCCCTGGTTTGGGTTGGTGTGTGTGGGACCCTAAAGCTGCCACTGTTTGACCCCTTAGCCCTTTTTGGGTCTGATTTTGGTTATGTATTCAGATCCATGTTTTGACCACTGCCACTTACCCACGAGTTAGGACTGTTAGTCCCTTTCCTGTTTATGCTTTCCTTTCTTTTGGCATATATGTATATATCTTGTTGTTGTTGCAGACTCTTTTGGTAGGGCATAATGGTTTTATTGCTCGCACTTGGTGTGCTCTGCTGTGCTTTAGACAGTACTCTCCTCTTACTGTCACCCCTTTTCTTTTGCTTATAGCAGTTTGTTGCCGGGTTGATAAACCCTTCTTCTTATTTGCTAATTAATCTATTGCTCTATTTACCTTTTGATTGTTTCCTTGCTGAGGTGTTCTTTTCTTGAATGCCTCAGGTCCAGGTTGTAGCCAGTTCAGCGGCTAGTTCTTTTGGAGGGGCTTGTTGGTGGCCTCTAGGGTAGCTAAGATAGCTGATCCCCGTTTTGTTGTGAGGTAGTTCTTTACTTTTCCGTATAGACATACATACTCGCCAGTGGGTTCGTGTCAGGTTGTTGACGCCCACTGGTGGCTTCTTGTGATGCTGGGTATGAATTTAAACTGCTGATTTTGCCTACTTGTGGTTGGTTACTTGCTTCTGGGAAGGATTTATGCTAGGTTGCATGTTAGATATTTTAAAACCTAAAAGTATTATTATATGTACCCCATGCATAACATGTTTCTAAATCAAAGACACTATTTTTCCTCAACGTAAAACACTATTTTTCATACCTACTATATTCACCTTAGAGTCGTGCACGCATAAGTCGTCCCCCGGGGACACTTGTGCTCATTTAGGGTGTCAACTTAATTGAACCAAAGTATTTTCTACTGCGTATAAATATAAATTTTAATTGTGGACTAGCTGATCCACCGTGCCGAGGGATACGGCCATTCAACATAACTGGTTTTCTTTCATATTTAATCAACGATTTTCCTTAAAATCTAAGGTCTGGAGTTTTGCCTGAGCGTGTGCAGTTATCCCCTGCACGACGTGGCATCACGGCACGTGTTTTCTCTTACTCTGATACGATTTTACCGTTGAGAAAATGCGGGTTGTGACACTGTGGCCTTCAATACTGAAGTCACTAGGAAGTATAGAAGCAAGTCTCCATCTCCACCACAAATAGTTGTTGATACTGCTTCAGAAAATTCAGAGAACCTGAACTCAGACAGTAGTGAAAGTGATGAGAATTTTGCTGCCTTTACAAGGCAGTTTCAAAAGTTTCTGAAGAAGAAGCAGTGGAGGTCTAATCCATCCACTTCACAGACAAAAGATGACTATTATCAGAACAGGAAGTCATCAAGGAATGACAAAAGAAAGTCCAAGCCAAGTAAAAATACATCCTCAAAGATAGTATGCGATTGTTGCAATAGACAAAGACATATAGTAGCTGACTGTCCAGAAAAGAGGAAAGAGTCAACTGACAAGAAGAAGACTCAGTTTAAGGGCAAAAAGGAAAGGTCCTTTGTTGCCAAGAAGGATAAGAGTTTGACTGATCAGTCATCTTCAGAAACAGATTTAGAAGCTGAAGCCTATATTAGACTGTTTGCTGAAGAGGAGGAAGATGAGTTCATGCAATTAATGAACTCAATTTATGAGCATGAGGACAATCAGTGCAAAGGGCTGATGGCCTTATCTGAAGGAGACAAAATACAGGATCAGCCTGGACCAAGTAAGGTACTAAGTTGTTCTTCAAGTTCAATTTCTAGTACTGAGTCAGAATCAGATACATCTGCATCAAGTGATGTAGGTGGGTCTGAATCTGAAGGAGATATTCATCAGTTAATTGATGAATATAGGGACTTGTTGCAGGCCTTTAAGAGAAGCAAATCCTTGGCCAAAAATCAGGCAAAGGAGATTGTTAGTCTTAAATTGGCTGCTGCTGATTCAGACAAGTTACTTGATCAGAAACTAAATGAAAAAGCCAGGCTGAAGAACATTACTGTTATTCAGATGGGTACTATTACATTTAATAATAATCAAATTAGGAATCTGGTGGTTAGACTTCAGAAGGAGAAGGATATTGTGGCTAGCTTTTCTAAACCAAAATCTATTTTACCCTTGATAGATGAGTTTGTATCTCATAAGGGCAAGGCTGGATTAGGATTTACAAAACCTGTCTGGGCTGCTAGGTCCAAGTCTAAGGGAAAAGCCCCAGCACTAAACAAAAAGCTTGTTGTAGAAACTTTAGCCATGGTTGTACCAAAACAAAGGTACAACAGGTTTGAGTGCTGGTGTTGTAGCAAGATAGGCCACTTTACCATAGACTGTTGGCACAATTCAAGTGTCAAGGAGAGTAGCAAACTACCTGCTAGAAGAGCTACAGGTAGTTTTGTTAAAAGTCAAACTAACCTGCACCAAGGACCCAAGAATTATTTGGGTTCTAAGGTTAAGTAATCTGTTTTGCAGGTGAGTCCAAGTGGTCATGCCCCTATATGGTACTTGGACAGTGGATGTTCCAGGCGCATGACTGGAACTAGGGGGTTGCTGAAGGATTATACATCTATCAAAGATGGGCCTAAAGTTACCTTTGGTGGTTCAGAAAAAGGGATCATCAAAGGCTTTGGTAACATTTTTAGTAACCTGATTGCAATTACTCAAGTGGCTTATGTAAAGGGTTTGAAACATAACCTCATTAGCATAAGTCAGCTGAGTGATTTAGGATATGACATCTCATTTGTCAAGGATGGTTGTCATATCAGGAGGTCAAGTGATCAAAAGATCATTCTGACAGGATATAGGAAGAGAAATGTCTATTGTCTAGACATTATGTGTGAGAACATTGTTTCTCCTATTTATCTTGTAGCTGATGAGAAAGTCTCACATTATGTTAAATGGCACAAGAGGCTGGCTCATCTTAACTATAAGATAATTGGTCAACTCTTTAGCAAAGAGTTAGTGAGAAATGGTCCTCAGGTTATGTGTATAAAGGATGGGATATGCTCAGCTTGTCAAAAAGGCAAGCAGACCAAATCCACCTTTCATAGCCTTGAGAACAAAGATGCTGTGAGGTGTTTATACCTCTTCCATATGTATCTTTTTGGTCCTATGCCAGTTCACAGCCTAGGTAGGAAGGTCTACACATTTGTAGTAGTTGATGACTACTCAAGGTATTCCTGGGTGTTCTTCCTAAGGCAAAAATATGAAACTACAAGTATCTTGTATAGTTTTGTTAAACAAATTCAGAATGAATTGGACAGTACAGTGGTCAAAATCAGAAGTGACCATGGTACTGAATTTCAGTCTGAAAGTATGACAAAACTGTGTGAAGAGTTTGGAATTTTTCAGGAATTTCCCTCACCAAGAACACCTCAGCAAAATGGTATTGCTGAAAGTAAAAATAGAACCATGATAGAGGCTGGTAGAACCCTATTGAGTGACACTTCTCTCCCAGAATATTTCTGGGCTGAGGCAGTTAATACTGCATGTCATGTAATCAATAGGGCTACTATCACCAAGAGCCACAAGAAGAGCCCCTATGAGATTGTGAAGGGCAGAAAACCAAATCTATCCTATTTCAGGATCTATGGTTGCAAGTGCTATATCCTTAACAATGGTAAGTCTTACCTAACCATGTTTGCTTCCAAATCCCAAGAGGGAATCTTTGTTGGGTACAGTAATAATAGTAAGGCTTATAGGGTCTACAACTTGATTACTCAGGTTGTAGAAAAGTCTGTTCATGTAGTTTTTGATGAAGCTAGACTCATTAACAATGAATTGCCTAGGAGTGTTTGCAGCTCTACAGGTGTAACTGAGAGAATGGAGAAGCTTACCTTAACAGAAGGTTCTTCTGCAAGTTATCAAGTGGAAGATGGTGGCTGCTGTCCTGGGGGAGTACAAGATACTCCTGAAGCTGAAGAGGACCAAGAAGTGCAGCTAAATGAAGAGAATGAAGGTGTACAACCTGAAGACAGGCTGCCTCCAGCAAATAGGCATTTAAAAGATCATCCAGCCAATCAAATTATTGGAGATCTCAGACAAGGGGTACAAACAAGGAGCAGGAATCTAAGTTCAGTTCTCTACTCCAGCTTTCTATCCCAAGTAGAGCCAAAGAAATTTGAAGAAGCAATCCTAGACCCTCATTGGATTGAGGCCATGCAAGAGGAGTTAAACCAGTTCAAAAGATGCAAGGTCTGGGAGCTAGTTCCTAAACCAAAGGACCACAACATTATTGGAACTAAGTGGATCTTTAGGAACAAGTTGGATGAGAATGGAATTATTATAAAGAATAAAGCTAGACTAGTTGTAAAAGGATATAGGCAGGAAGAAGGTATTGATTTTGATCAAACCTTTGCTCCAATAGCAAGACTGGAAGCAATAAGGATGTTCCTTGCCTATGCAACATATCAAGGATTTAAGGTATATCAAATGGATGTTAAGTCAGCTTTTCTGAATGGAAATCTGAAGGAATAAGTCTATGTAGAGCAGCCATCAGGTTTTGTAGATTCTCTTAAACCTGACTATGTATATAGACTTAGAAAGGCTTTGTATGGGTTAAAACAATCCCCTAGGGCTTGGTATGAAACTCTGTCTAGTTTCCTCATTGAGAACAAATTCTCAAGGGGGAAAATAGACAAGACTCTATTCCTTAGGTAATCTAGAGGCAAGATTATCTTAGTCCAAATATATGTAGATGACATCATATTTGGGTCTACAGAAAGTAGTCTTTGCAGAAAGTTTGCAAAACTCATGCAAGGACAATTTGAAATGAGAAGTATGGGGGAACTTATGTTCTTCTTGGATCTCCAAGTTAGACAGACTGAAGATGGATTATCCATATGTCAGTCTAAGTTCACCCTAGAATTGATAAGGAAGTATGGTATGGAATCATCCACTACCATGAAAACTCCTATGGGGTCAAGCATGTCTCTAAGCAAAGATGATGCAGGGAAACCTGTAGATGAAACTTTGTATAGAGGGATAGTTGGCTCCCTATTGTATTTGACTTCTAGTAGACTAGATATCATGTATGCTACATGTGTCTGTGCTAGGTACCAAGCTTGCCCTAAAGAATCTCATTTGACAGCAGTCAAAAGAATTTTGAGATATCTTAAGGGCACTCCTTATTTAGGCCTTTGGTACCCTAAGAATGGAGATTTTAAACTGACAGGTTATTCAGATGCAGATTTTGCAGGCTGCAAGAAAGATAGGAAAAGTACCACAGGAACCTGTCAATTTCTAGGTGAAAGAATGGTGTCATGGAGTAGCAAGAAACAAACAAGTGTGGCTATCTCCACAGCAGAATCAGAGTATGTGGTTGCAGGAAGTTGCTATGCTCAACTTCTATGGATTCAACAACAACTAGAAGATTATGGTATTCAAGTAAGTAGAACACCTTTATTTTGTGATTCTACTAGTGTCATTTCTATTGCAAATAATCCTGTCTCCCATAGTAGGACTAAGCACATAGAAATTAAATACCATTTTCTAAGAGAACATGTGGAAAAAGGAGATGTTTCCCTAGAGTATGTTAAGACAGATAATCAGTTAGCTGATATATTTACTAAGCTCTTAGATGAAACCAAATTCAATAAATTTAAAATTGAATTAGGAATGATAAACTTAAAATAGTTTACAAAAAAATTGGCTAAGTAAAATAGTGTCGACACACAGAGTTGTCTGTGTCGACACATAGAAGTGGTGTCGACATTTCAGAGAAATGGTGTCGACGCATCTAGGAAGTCTGTGTCGACACTTCAGAGAATTAGTGTTGACACATGCAGTCTAGGTTTCGACACATCCAGGGTGGTGTCGACACTTAGGATTTATACAGAATTAGTCTAGTAGTGTCTCGACTAAGTGTCGAGCTGAGATGTATAAGTGTCGACACATATATTCTGTCGACTATATTTGTGTCGACACATAGTTGTCGATACATTATAAGTAAGTGTCGACACTTTTCAACAGTGTCGACACATTTCAAGTATGTTAACGTGCCTTTTCACCTTCAATTTTAGAAAGGTATAAATAGGTTTTCCCCATTGTTTGTCGACACGCTCACCATAGTCTCGAGACCAAACTTGTGTGTCGACATCTCTCTTCTCTCAATTCAAAATTTCTTCAAACCCTAATGGCGCCCAAGCTAGAAGAGAACATTAATGAAGGATATGAGCTCGTGCGTCATGCCTTTGATGACGCGGAACCAGAAATCAAAGGTGTGGTAACCCTAATTGCCGAGACTGGACTAGAGTATCTTGTATCAGAACCAATCAAGATCTGGAAGAACGAGGTCCTTGAATTCTTGAGTGCAGCTACTCTTGATGAATCAGGACTCAAGATTAAGTCCAGAGTTCATGGGACAAAAGTCAAGGTCACACAGAAAAGTCTAAGAAATGTACTTCAACTACCAAGACCAAAAGAGGAAGAAGATGTATCTGCTTCTAAGACTAGAGAGGCATTGAAATGGTGTGGTTTAGATTCAAACCTGAAGATAGGATCAGTTTTCAACAGGAAAGGCATGAACATGCAGGGCAAATTCTTGTCTAAAATAGTTGGCAAGGTAATTCTGAGCAAGCCTGGAGGACATGATAGAATTTCAGCTCATTTGTTCAGTTTGATGACAAGGATAATCTTCAAACTTAATACTGATTGGTCAGTAGTTATGTTTGATAAGATAAAAGAGAGCTTGAAGAAACCCAATCTGGGAAGAATTCTGAGTCTATACTTAGCTGGCAGTATACCTGAAGTGATGAATCAAGCTGCTGGTTCAAAGATAAACCATATGAGGAGAAGGGATGTAAGGATTATCTCTAGGTGGGATAGAGTATTGACAAAAGAGATGTCAACTCCAAAAAATTCAACACCTCAGAAGAAGAAGAAGAAGACAGACATTGTGGATCAAGAATCCTCAAGTAGCTCAGAGGAGCAAGTGGTTTTCAGTTCTGATGATGGAGGAGATGACAATGCTGGACAGTCACCAGCAAGACAAGAGGATGCTCAGAGGCAGGGGGAGCTACCATCAGCTAGCCCAATTCACCTGGATCCACTCCAGGGGGAGCCTCTACATGTGGATGAGCCAACTCAACTAGAGAGTGAAAGGGCTACCCAAACCATTCTAGAGGTAATTACTGAAGTTAATCAATTAAATTTCCATATTGAGGATGAAGTTTTGTCTGAACCATTACTTGATGTTGATCAGCAAACACAGATACAACCTCAACCACAAGATGTTGTCATAGAGGACACATCTGTTGCTGATAAAATGGAAACAGATGCTCCTGAGATTAGAGATTCTTCTGAACAACCTCAACATGAGTTTACATTAGAAGAGTTGTTCCCTGACCTTATACAGACATACCTTGAGAGAGAAATAGCAGGTGTTGAGGGGGAGAAAGCCAATCTTTAGGGGGAGTATGCAGAGGAGACTGCTAGACAAGAGACTGAGGAGCAAAGAATTACTAAGGAGCTACCAAGGACTGAGAAGGATTTATATTCTAGTCCTAAGGAAAGAGTAGATATTGCTAGTAATTCTGCTTTAGAGGATGAAGAGGCTGCTAGAGCTAAGATGAGGAAGTTCCAGGTCTTCAAGAGAAGAAGCCAGACCTACTAGAAAGCATTGCAGTCAATTGCTCCACAACCTGCCACAACTACTGATTATAGTTCTCTGATGGTCGCATTGCAAATCAAGATGGATGAGCAAAGAAAAGCTTTAGAAAAGTATATGGATGAAGGGCATAAATCCCTGCAATTTGATCTGCCACAAGACATAAAATCCATAAGATTTGAAGTGAATCAACATAAAAAGGAAATGACTGACTGCTTCCATAAAAGAGGAAATGTAGTGGTCTATCTGGCTACTCATCAAGAAACAGGTTGATGACATGGCAATAAAACAAGGACATGTCCTATAGAATCAGCTTAGAATGAACTATAATCTAACTGCTTCTCATAATGCAATTGTCACTGAAATGAAGAATATATCTACTGCCCAGACTGCTGTAATTGCTACTGCCAAAGAGGCCTTTGATAAGCACCTACAAGAGAGCATAACAGCTGTTAAAACTGTCATTGAAGATTCTCAGAAGGCAATTACTGACAAGATACAAAGGTTAAAACCTTATTATAAGGATGGAGTTAATTATTTGAATGCTCAAATTAGATTCCAGAAAGATGATCTTAGGGATCACATAGAGAGAGAAGTCATAAAGGGGGAGAGGGTACTAGTTAAAGCCGACTTTGATCATGCCAAATGGACTTCAAACTCCATCAGAGCCACCCTTGGATATCCACCTTTATGTGATGATGATAATGTTGCAGAGTCTGGCATCAATCCTGCATACTTTGGAGGAGAGCAAGCTGAAGTGGCTCAAGTGATATACCCTCCTGCAGATTTTGACATGATACATCAGGAGGTACAGTCTATATATAGTCCTCCTGAGGGTAATCAGAATGTTATTCTTCAAAACTTTGTTCAGCATGTGCCAGAGGCAGTTCTAAAAGAACAAAAGGCACAATTATGTAAGAAAAGGTTCAGAGAGCAAGCTGAATTAAGGCCAGATTTTGAATAATGGAGCCCCACATCTAGGAATATCATATTGACTACTTGGAAGGCTGTTAAGGACAATGTCCTGGATAGAGGCAAATGGTATTCTGACCAGGAGTGGAGAAAACATGAGAATAGGCAAGAGGCCATTGTATAATATAGAAGGAAGGCTAAACTGGGAAAGCTACCTCCTAATGCACAGGAGCCTAGCAAGTATTTCCCTAAGCCTTATCACTATTTTGAAAGGCAGAAGATAAAAGCTGAAGAGCTGAAAAAGAAAGATCTCAAAGGGAAGAAGCCTGTTGATGACAATGATGATCCAATTCAAGCAAAGATTCAATCTGGAAAGGTGATTGTTATCAAGGAGCCTGAGCAGCCATAGGATAGAAATTTTCTTAAGTTTACAATTTGTAATCATTTGCTTTTAACTCTGTGTAAACTTTTGATTAATGAAAATATTTGGAGTTGTAAGAACAATGTTATATGTTGAATCTATTACATTATTGTTCTGAGATAATTGATTATACATGTTTTGTTTATACATGTTTAATATTTACCCTGTCATATAATACTATTTTACATCATACTGAGATATTGTTATGTATGGTGTATATCATTGACTAAGGGTTATGACTTCTCCAAATAAGGGGAGATTGTTGGGTACATTGGAATATATGTACCTGATTTGATTAAGCCTCACACTACTCAATGATATACATCAAGATGTATTTGATGTGCTTTGAGTTTATGTGTACTGGTTAAGTAATTGCAGGGAAAGCATAAAAGTTCTAAGTCCATGTGTCGACACATAGAAGAAAAGTGTCGACACTTGAGAAGGCTAGTATCGACAGGGGCCTTGGCAAGATTTATGTGTTGCGGCTTGTATGTCGTTAGGGTAATTGCAGTACCCTTTTGTTTGCGGCTTAACGCCAATGGGGAAATTGGAAGTACCCAGATATTTTGATGATGTGCTAGTTGCATACGTAATAGGTGCCTTGGGTGAAGCCTAGGTTTTGCATACATGCTGCATAGTAGGCCCCTTTTTATTATATGCTCAACATAGAAAACGTGTTTATTGTTTGAGACATCCAAACCTGTTCTTTTAGAGCTTTACATGTTTATGTATATGGTATACAAAGTGCTGACTTGCAGGTTGGAGGGGTACCCCGGGGTCCGTTAGGGGCGGCCGGGAGGAGATGTGTTGGTTACACAGTTTGAGGTCAGCCTTTGCTGACCCACGTTATCACCAAATTTTTACAGGGCAAGGATCACAAGCAGGAGCTAGCTTGCCGGCCAAAAAGGCCTAAGCCTCATGAAGTGTTATAAGTTTTGTACTAGCTCTAGTTTTTGGTATTGTATGTTTGATGCTCTTGTTTTCCGTCTTGCATGCCGAGGTAGTCTAGGAGTACTTCTGCACATTGATGCTTAATGTATTCATTTTAGTGTTGGACTCTCTATTGTTGTAAGGCCTTAAGGTCGCTTCGATACTCTTATTTATGTGGATAGTTTTTGGTCTTGTTTACTGTTTTTGCTGTTGTTTGTTATTGAGTTTTGAGATTGGGTATTTAATATCATCTTTTAATGCTAAAGCTGTGGCATCTGTATGTTGTGGGGCCCCGACCGGACCCATATTATACGGTCATTACAAGGGAGGTGTTACAGTTATCACCATCCAGAGCTTGTTGAATCGTATCAGCAGGTCATATTGCACCTCTGTCCAGTTCAATTGCACTTCGACACTAGTCTGCTTATCAACAAAACAGATCTCGAATGCCTCCAAATCACGAACTAAACGCTCATCATGTATCGATAACTAGTTGGCATGTGCGGGATCCCTGTGACTCAACACATCCGCAACCGTGTTGCCTTTCCCAGGCACATAATGTATCTTGAAGGTGTATTCACCCAGGAACTCCATCCACTTCCGTTGCCGCATGTTTAGGTCCTTTTGATCCAATAAGTACTTCAGGCTGTTGTGATCGGTATAGATATCGACCTTCACACCATACATGTAATGCCTCCACAGCTGCAAGGCAAATATCACAGCCGCTAACTTCAAGTCATGGACCAGATAATTCCTCTCGGTACCTTCAGCTGACGCGATCCATAAGCTATTACACTCACATGTTGTAGTAGAACACAACCTAAGCCACTGCCCAAAGCATCACTGTAAATCTCAAATCCTTCGGTCCCACTCGACGAGCATAGAATAGGCATCGCGGTCAACCGACTTTTCAGTTCTTCAAAAGCTTGCGCGCACTCCAGCCACCACACAAACTTTTGATCTTTCCTCGTCAAAGTCGTGAGAGGTAACGCTATCCGCGAGAAGTTCTCTACGAAGCACCTGTAGTAGCCGGCAAGTCCCAGGAAACTCCGGACTTCTGCTACTATAGATAACACAGGCCACGCCCGTATCACAACTAACTTCGCCGGATCTACCGCAATCTCTTCTCCATTAAGTATATGACCAAGGAATGCTACTGAGGATAACAAGAATTCGCATTTGGAAAATTTGGCATATAATTGATTCCTCCTCAATATCTCCATCACCATATGCATATTCTTGAAATGATCATCCTCGCACTGTGAGTACACCAATATATCATCGATAAAGACAATCACGAAGTGGTCCAGGTACTCTCTGAACGTTCTGTTCATCAAATCCATAAACACGGATGATGTATTAGTCAGCCCAAACAGCATGACGGTGAACTCATAATGCTCATATCGCTTGCTGAAAGCTGTCTCGGGATGTCACTTTCTCTTATCTTCAACTGATAGTATCCGGATTTAAGATCCAATTTCGAATACATCGTTGACCCAACAAACTGATCGAACAGATCATCAATCATTGGGATCGGATACTTATTCGTTTTTGTTATCTTATTCAGCTCTTGGTAATCAATACAAAGTTGTAATCTTTCGTCCTTCTTTTTAACAAAGAGGACCGGTGCACTCTAAGGCGACGAACTTGGACGCACATAACCCTTTTCCAACAGCTCTTGAAGTTGAACTTTCAGTTCTGCCATCTCCTTAGGTGCTAACCGATACGGAGAGCGTGACACAAGTTTGGCACCTGGCACCAGCTCAATGGTCAAGTAGATCTCTCCCTGAGGTGGGGCTCCAGGGAGATCGTTAGGGAACATGTCAATATACTCGGATACAACTAGGATACTGTGTAACATCCCTCAAACAACTAGACCCCTAGGAGTGGTTTTGTCATGACTAGGTCATGAAAAAACCCTAGGAAGCCCCAGAGGGACAAGTGAACCTAAGAATGTAGGTAAGACCACTATGGTCTGCAAATAGTAAATTTCTGAACCCTTGTTTAAGATGATCATGGGGCTTCACCAAGACTCCAAGACCCCACCATGGTCTCACCAATCCATTGTGAAGTTCATTAGAGCCCAAGGGTCCATTGGAGTCAACCTAGGGTGGCCTAGTTGACCTAGAACCACCATATGCCTAAAATGGGCAAGGTACCCTAACTAAGGGAAGTGTGCCCTAACTAAGGGCAGTGTGCCCTAGAAAAGCCCACTTAACCCTACCAGGACCGGTGCACTCTAACACCCCATTTCTTCTTCTTAAAAGCTTCACTGGACTCCAAGGAGTCAGTTCCACCCTTTACCTGAAGGAGCCAAGGACTTTCACTGTGTTGTTGCAGAAATCCGACCACCACCACCACCACCATGACAATCCGGTGATCGGCAAGGCTACAACCACCCACACAGGCCCTCCTCCACTCCTTCTTCCATGGGTAGTTCATAACAATCATTAGGGCCAAGGTTCGGGCTCAATTGATCCCGATCCAATTTGAAAATTTCATGGTTTTTCCGCAAATTTGTACTTGTCGGGATCGTCGGGAATAGGCTCTCCGGCGGCTGTGTCGCCGCCTGGCGACAGCCACCACCTCAACGGAGGTGGTGGTGGCGGTGGTCGGCCGTAGAGGTGGCCGGATCTCCGGCGGCAGCAACTGGAAGTTGCTCTAGGAAAATTAAATCCAGACCGTCGGCTTGAGCTTGAATACGTTGGGATGTCGTCCACTGTTGCATCAAGATTCATGCAGCAGATGATATAAAATTATAGGATATGATATATGCATTTATTTGATTTTTATCACACTTAATGCATTTAATGTTGTAATTTTTTAAAAATACTTAGCTGTTATTTCAGAGGCAATGGTCAACACACAACTTGTAGCCATGTGTGTCTACTTTAATTCAAAATTGGTTTGAACCAATTTGGGTGCATGGTTTGACCAGGGTACTCATTTTGGTGAGATCTATACATAGGGATAGACAGAGATTAAAATGAGTTCCCCCACTTCACCATATGTCCAAATGACCTGAAATTTGGGCAGAGAGTCAACTTACCTATACCTAGGTTATGTCCAAAAATGGAAATTGTTGGAGAAAACTTTTCTATAGTTTTGGTAAAAATTTAATAATATTAGTATGAATTAATTAATGGGTTTAATTACCTCCAAATTCTCCCAAATTTTGGTGAGAGGTTCTTGGGGTCATTATTGGACTCTGTATAAAATTTCATCCCATTTGGTGATGATTTGGTTGGTGTTTTAGTAAACCCTAGATTTTGCTAAAAGTGGGTAAATAGGTCAAAATGCCCCTTGTGGGTTTAAGTGGTCAAATCACCTCAACAGAGGCTGAAATTTGGGCCACTAGCTTGCTTTGACAGTAAGCAGCCCCAAATGGATTATGGGGTGGATTGGGGTGGGTTTGACCTAGGACTCAAGTTCAAACCCTAAGGTTGAACTTTGGGGGTTTGTGAAGGACATATGGTGATATGTTCTTGAATGGACTTGGGGTTTAGTCCATGTAATCCTAGGAGGTCGAAATGCCCTAAGAAGGGATTGGGCAGTAGTTGGACACATACACCCCACTTAAACCACTAAATAAATATTTAGGTCTTTACACCCTAGGAATTAATTAGTGGGTCATATGACGATGATTCATGATGAAAGTTTGGTAAAAGTATTTTTATGGTGTTAATCATCTCTGAAAATTTTGTTATGAATTTTAGATCAATAAAAATAGTACTTCATTCACAACCTTTCAAATTGCACTATCTACTTAGGAATTTATTTTGAATTAACCACTCATTGAAATCTAGTGCAATTTGGACAAAGGACATTTGATGTGATTATAAAGCTCTGTAAATATTTATAGAATCTTTGGATACATATTTACAGTACCTACTTCACAAGCTCAATAACTTGGAAAATTGTGAAATAATTGTTTTAGAGCTCATTACTTGCAAATAAATTATGACACTTGACTTAGAGCATTTATATGTCCTTGCAATCATTCTTGAATTTTCTCAGAATTTTTTAAAATAGGTTTGCTGCACTTGCCTCTATTGATAAAAATAGTTTATATTCAAAAATTGATTTAGAGGCTTAACCTTACTGGAAAATTGTGATACTTTGGATTCTGTGTTTAATAACCATCTGAAATTTATCATAAATTTGGTAGACATTTATCTGTCTAAAATTTGTACTTCACGTTCAAACTTGGGATTTTTGGATGACTAGAATAATTAAATAAAATATCAAATAAATAGGAAAATTTATGAAATTCTGGTGTTAGGCTTAAAAGGTCATGGAAGCCCTTTAATAATTATTATAGGGGTACTGGATGAATATTTTGAGTACCTCCCATGTTACACATCATATGGCTTAAGTGGTAAGCATTTAGTAAAACTGCAGGAATTAAGTTGGAGTATGATTTTGGGCACATGAGTTGGGGTTAGTTGTTTGCTGGGTTGGATGAATATAAATGAGTTCATCGTTGGAAGTTGGGATGAGTAGGGTGTTGGATTGGCTAGTGTTAAGTGTGCTCGGGGTCGATGAAATATCGTCTTCCCCGTAGG
Organism: Platanthera guangdongensis; assembly: GCA_039583875.1. Taxonomy (NCBI): domain Eukaryota; kingdom Viridiplantae; phylum Streptophyta; class Magnoliopsida; order Asparagales; family Orchidaceae; genus Platanthera; species Platanthera guangdongensis. The sequence continues at coordinate 63,873,687 of CM077162.1, read as the reverse complement.
AGAGGAAGTGGCAATTACACTAGGGTTAGATCCAATACAACATTTAAGGGATTAGGAGTTGGGTATTAACCAATAATAGTAAGTGCCTTATGAAAGGTATCTTTGGACGTAATCCCATCATAGTTCCTAGTGCCCTCGAGAGCCCTTCACGGGGAATACCTTGGGCAGTCCTGGGCTAAACCTAAACTGTAGGCAAAATTGGAATGCAAGAGTAAATAGTAAATCTAGGGTTTCACATTCACACACCTCAATGTCTCGGGGAGATAGGTTGGGTCACTCGGGCAGTAGGCCCAGTTGTTTTGGTGATGGGCAGGTTAGCCCGACGAGATTTGGCTAGGTAATGGTTTGTGATGGGCAGGTTGGCCCGGCGAGCTTTAACTCGGTTGTTGTTTATGATGGACGGTATGGTCCGGGGAGCTTTGGCTCGGTATCTGATATATAAGGTTTCATGTGCATAAGGTATAAGTTGGTGGGTCTTCGGTATTGGTGAGTCGATGCACCGACGCCAATACGTTGACTCGGCGAGTGTGGTTAGCACTTGGCTAAATAAAGTGCGGTGCGCCAGCCGGCAAGAGTACGCAGGAGCTCCGCTTACTGCACCAGAGTTGAGGCGTATGATAGGTCTGACTGGTAGTGCTATTGCCAATTTAGAGGTGGGCGAGGCCCAACCCGCCGCTTCCGTTTGCCACAACGGAGGTATCCTGGGAGGTTCAGCTCCAGAAAGGGGGAACTAAAGGTCTGTGTACACAGAGTCGAGTGGGTGAGTTGCACTTGCATGTTCACATCATGACATAATTGTATTTCATGGCATAATCATTGCATATAACCCGACACCTATATTGTATAAGTGGTATGGGACGCTTTATACAATAGGCCCTGCAAAACGACCCCTTGGTTTACAAGTTTGCGCGAGCGTGCTTATAAGTTAAGGTTTTTATTTAGTAAATATATATATAGATGCTTGTTAGAGAACCGACACCCTATCGTATAGTTGTCATCGATTTGGTCTTTTAGACTAACAGTTTTCGAACCACATCATTTAGGGGACCGTGGAGCCCAGCATGGAGGAGCAGCCCCGGAGGTCGGCATGCTTGGAAATGGGGCAGTCTAGTATCGGAGTTCAGACGGCAGGGATTGTGAGTCCTGATCATTAGTAGTTATAGTATTTTGCTTCTATGATGAGAGATATGTAGTGAGGACTTGATGCACTAGGCATGAGCCCAAGATTTTAGTATTTCATTATATCTGTGGACACTCCCATCGTGGAGTTTATTTACTATTTATGTGATTTTTGTGGACTTGCCTTTATTATTTCGCTATAGTTGTCATCGATTTGGTCGGCAGGATCAACATTTTGTAGTGATGATCTTCCCGGGTGCGAAGGTGTCACCGCAAAGCGACGGTTCTGGGCCTAAGACCCCGGTGTTTCAAAAGAAAAAAAGGGGGGTCTTACATACTGTCCATACTAGGCTTAGGCTTCGAGCCTCCACTAATGTGAAAAATAGCTCTGCACTAGCACGATCTGCCTTAACCACCTGGAGAGCAGACATCAAAGTCTTGCTCGACCCTTTCATGCCCTCAAATGTCGTCTCACGATCAGTTCCCAATTTGACCTCCTTACGGCTGCAATCAATGTATGCTCGTTGCTCCTAGAGCCAGTCCATCCTAAAGATCATGTCAAACTCCACTATCGGCAGTAGCGATGCTTGCAAGTCAAACTCTTGACTCCCAATCCTTATCTTTATGAAACTCTATCTGCGCGCAGTGAACACCCAATAGGCAACAACACATCCAATTTGTCCCCTACCATCGAAGAAGGTACTCCGATGTGCGATACAAATCCTTCGAACAAAAAGGAATGCAAAGCTCCCGTATCGAACAATACTCTCGCCGGATAATCGAAAATCAAAACAAAGCCTAGAACAAGCAGTCATAAGCTAACGTGCAAAAGGTAACAAATATATAGAGCTAATCTGCTTTTAATTAACTCATACCTGTCACCACGTCAGTCTGCTTTATGGCCTCCTGAAGGCCAAGATTGTATAATCTAGGCTGGGCTGGAGCATAGTGGGATGCAGTAGACTCTACTGCCTTCCTCTTTTCCTCGTATGTTGCTCCAGGCTTCCTCTCGGACTTTGGACGTCCGCTCCAACACACTCGAGTAAAATGCCCCAGCTTTTCACATTTGTAGCAGGCACCTTGAGCTTGGCCTGTGGTTACCCCAAACCCAGCAGAAGAAGGGGCTGGACTCGAAGTCCTATCCTTCTTGTTTCACTTATGGAACTTAGACTTTGAGGAGTTCGGCACCTTGAACTCCATCTTCTGCACAACCAAGTCTTTCCTCCCTTGGATTCTCCTCAGATCTCTTTCCATTGATAGGGCCGAACTGACCAAGGTTAGGAAACCTTGCGTCACAGGCCCAGCAAGTAGTACCCTCAGGTCATCACGCAGACCCTCAAAGAACCGGTTGGTCTTACGCTCCTCATCGCCAAACGTAGGGGCAGCATAACGACTCAACCATGTGAATTCGTTGAGGTACTCATGCACGCTACTGACTCCTTACTTCAACCTCAGAAACTGATTCACCATATCAATTCTCTCAACGGAGGGTAGGTATCTAGCCAAGAACAGCCTTGAGAATTCCTCGACCGAGACGTCAGCGAGTTGTCTCCCAACCAAGTGATGCTGCTCCAGATCTTCCCACCATAACCTTGCCTCGCCATCTAGCAGGAAAGTGGCTATGGCGGTCTTCTGTTATTCCTTTGTTTCCATTGTCTACAAGATTCTCTTAACTCTAGCGATCCAATTCTCAGTTTGAGTTGGAGTTCCAGCCCCTTTAAATATTGGAGGACTGAAGCTCATCACATGTTTAAGTTGTCTTTCTGTAGCTCTTCTTGGCAGAAAAGGTTCTACCGCCACGCATTCCACAACTCTAGGCTCTACCGCTCAAAGCGGTTCTTGCTCCATCGCAGTGGCTGGGTGTTGCACCTGCCTTGCTGGTTTGGCGTTTATCATTACGAACATCGCTTCCGCTACAAGTCTTATAGTTTCTGCTAAAGGAGGGGTTGCAGTCACGTCATTAGGTGCACTGCTCTCCGCCGATTGCGGATGTTCTGACTATCCATCACCACTCCTAGTCACCTATAGTAGCAAAAACCGTCGATTAGGCGACATACAGATTGATAAAAAAAATCATTGGAACACTCAGCTTCCTCAAACAAGTGTATTTTCATTCCTAAGTGGACATTCATGGGTTCTTTTTATGTTATAACGATGATGCACATACATGTGCTCACCACCCCTTAAAAAAATTCGTCCACGAATTCAAATAAGCAAGATCGAACCCGATAGTCTGATACCAAATTGTAACACCCCTATCTATCACATAGCATATAGCAGTAGGTTCGACAGGGGCCCGACGCCATATACTACAAACAGACCGAAGAGTTATTAAATGAAAGCGTCCATCCAATATAACGCATCCTACACAGAGTACATTCTAGCGGAAGTATGTTAAAGGTTGAAGAGTAAAGAACCCAAACCATAGCATGAATGTCCACTAAAACCCAAAGTAGGAATGACAGTACAAATACACCAAATAGTTGACCATATGGCCTTACAAGAGTTTACTTAAGCAATAAATGTCTTCCATACAACGGCACGCACGCTGGTCACGCACGAGCATAAAGAGTAAACATTCACCTTGGCCTTCAAGGGCCGGCTCAGCAATAAGTGCATCAGCCCGCTACTTGCCACTAGGCTCCGCAGCACTTGCAATCAACATTCCACCACAGCGGTGGCAAACAAAAGCAACGATCAGCTAAAACTGACCAAATTATAATGACCTCACCCCTTATTTGGGGTGACGGTGCACCTTCCCTGCATTTTAATAGCATAGCCAAATATGGTATTGAAAGTACATTCTAAGCACACTTCACCACTGGTGTAGGCACACACGGCCACACACCTTATGCTCTCACGGCACTTACTCGGTGAATCCAGTCCGAACCCAGCTCGTTCCGCAGTCCACCACCGCCCCTAGGATGGTAAACAACGTGACCATTAAAGTCCTTTCAGTCGAATCATATGTAACGACTCCATCCGTTCGTATAGCATATAATAGAAGGTCCGGCCGGGGCCCCACACCATATTCTACAAAACAGGCGGGGAAGTCACGGGTTGATATCAGAGTTGCACATCCTAACTCATAGTATTCTAGTAGAAGCTGTCAACATAAAACTGAACTCCAACAATGAATTTCCACTAACATAAACACCCACATTTATATAGGAATGTATCAAATACAATATAGTTTGTCCTTATGACCTTACAGTTGCTCTTTACAAAAGTGGCTTCCAAACATCGGCACGCAGGCCGGCCACACATGAACAAAACATCATATTTTTATTTTAGCCTTCAAGGGCTAGCAGCAGCAACAACAACAACAGCAGCAGGGACTTCGGCTTTTAAATGTCCCCCTCGGTTCTCCAACACCTGTACAAGGATAGCACACCAAACGGTGGCAAACAAGGCAACGGTCAGCATTCAGCTGACCAATTTATAACGACCCTACCCCTTACACTGGGTAGTGCTACTCCTTCCCTGCATGCATAACAATTCATAGTAGATATATGGACATCATACATTGTTCTCTCACGCACAAACATTCCATCAAAACCGTCAGCCACGCGGCCCGACGATCCATGCACTCAGGGCACATTCTTAGTGTACCGGATAAACCAGTTGCCCACCGCCGTTCAAGGCCCGAAGCCCAACGACAAACTTGAGCATTTTGCTCCATGGCATGCAACCGGAGACGTTAGTCTTAATGACCCGGGATTGGCCCGTAGCCCCCCATGGTGTTGTGGCGCGCAGGCCTAGGACTCTCGTTATGCGCTCCAACAGACCGCACTTTCAGGTCTTCAAGTCGGACGAACATAACGCAGGTCGGATCAACCACCCCCCGTTGCTCAAATCGCCTTGCCATCACCGAGTACAGCGTACTCGCGGCTAAGAAAATGGTGCGGGTTGGTTTCACCTTACCTGTTTGGCATCAAGTCGTAAGGGCTCATCAAGCTCACACATAGCCAGACTGTCCTCACGGGACTAACATTCATCGATTAGCTAGGAGTCACGCCTCGCGTTAGCGACAGAACTCATTTTCCATCCCTAGGCTTAACAGTATATTCATAGCATACACTTGAGGGTGTTTTCCTGGACTGCCAAGCCAGTACTTCCTGCTACTATCCTTCACAGGCACAACCCATTAAGTGTCATGAGCATTACAAGCATCAGAGGGTCTTTTCCTGAACTTTCGCACCAATACTTCCTGCTACTGCCCTTCACAGGTCCAACCCATCGACTCCTTAAACTACACATTTCATCGCGGAGTCTTCTGCAGTGTATATATGCAACATCACCAATCCAGACCAACCTGTCCAGATGGGTTTCACACAGCATGCCTATTTCATACTCCATTTCCGGATCTATATGCAAAATTATTGGGGATTCCAAGAATCAACCCGAGGGAAATCCCTTCACAGTCCACCCTCTGGTGGGGGAATCCCATGCACATGCCAAAAAAGAAGCCTTCACATGGCTAAAAAGGAAGATCGTTACCCTTGAATATCGCTTCGGAGTCATGGACTTCGAGCCGGCTGGAAAGCACCGCAGTGGCTTTGCCTCCACAACACTAGCCTCGAATCTTGAATTGGAAATCCGTAGCTCCACCGGTGGCCGGCTCCCCTCCTCCTCCTCCTTTCTCTCTCTAGGTTGTAGAAAGAGAATGGCCAAGATGAGAATGAGATTTTCCTTCTCATTCTCGACCTTAAAGTAGGGGGGAGGAATCTGGGCCATTAGATCCTAGCTGAAGAAAACGGATGGCCATAATTTTGCCATAAAAGGCTAATTTTTGCCTGACACGGCCTGTGACACATCCGTGTCACAGGCCGTGTACCTTAAGCGGCACACAACCGACTCATCCAGACCAGTACACAGCCATATGACATGCCCGTGTCACGGGCCGTGTGACCTGACACACCTTCAGACACGCCTGTGTTTGTGGTCGTGTACCTCAGGTGGTACACAACCGTCTCAACCCAAGGAATACACGACCATATGACACGCCCATGTCACAGGTCGTGTGCCCAGAGACACACCCGTGTCCTGGCCGTGTTCACCAGGCCTTACTACCCAGGCCAAATCCAGAAAAGGATACGGCCTGTGACACGCTCATGTCACAGGGCGTGTACCCTTACACGGTAGCATACACGCCCCCAGCGTGTTCTTCATCGAGCAGCGAAGTTCATCTACCAGAGGAGGACACGCCCCCTGACACACCCATGTCGATGGGCGTGTTCCCTCTCGAAAAATCATCGAGTGCAGTTCGTCGAGCACTCGAGTAGCTGCCCAACCATACAGAGCAGGATACGCCCTGGGACACGCTCGTGTCCCAGGCCGTGTCACCCAACTTGAACTAAATCTAGGATTTTGGGGTGTTATAACCCTCCCCTCCTTACATTAAATTTCGTCTCGAAATTTGCACAGAGTAAGGAAACCAGAAATCAGATGTTATAACTTCATTCAATTTTAATACACCTTAACACGCATTGCATAACAGTTTATACAAACAACTCGGGAAACTATGCTCGCATGGTCTGCTCTTGCTCCCATGTTAGCTCCTCAAGGCCACAATTGTGCCACCGAACTTTGACCATCCTGATTGTCTTGTTCTGCAACTGTTTATTGGTGTGATCCTCGATCTGAATGGGCCTAACGTTCGTCGTTAGCACATACTCCACCGGCACCCGATCATTCTCGATCACTTGAGCTGAATCTTTGACGGCTTTCCGAAGCACCGAGATGTGAAACACATCATGTAATCCACCCAAGTCTGCCGAAAGAGCTAGCCGATATGCAGCTTCTCCAATTTGATCCACCACTTCAAATGGACCAAGATACCTCGGACTCAACTTTTTCAGTCGTCGAATCCTGGACACGCCTTTTAAGGGTTTGATATTCAAATATACCCAATCTCCCACTGCGAACTCCACGTTCCGGTGCTTGGCGTTATAGTATTTCGCTTGTCGATCTTGTGCTATCAGTAGCCGCTCCCGAATAGTGTGTATCATCGAGTTAGCTTCATCGACTTCTTTATAGTTATAAACCTTGGATTCGCCTGCTTCTGCCCAAGTTAACGATGTACGGCACTTCCGATAATACAGAGCTTCAAACGGTGCCATACCGATGCTCGCTTGGTAGCTATTGTTGTAGGCAAAATCCACCAGATATAGATGATCTTCCCATCCCTTTTCAAAGTCCAGGGCGCACATTCAGAGCATATCCTCCATTGTCCTATTGGTCCTATCAGTCTGGCCATCCGTTTGGGGATGAAAGGCCGTACTGAACTTCAATTTTGTGGTGTAGCCGTATGATCTGCTCCACATAGAGCTTTGCCAAACTTTCCACTGAATTGTCCCGTTTGTTCGGAAGGAAGTGAGCCACTTTTGTCAACCGGTCTACAATCACCCAGATTGAATCATTCCCACGTTGAGATCTCGGCAACCCATGCACGAAATCAATTGAAATATTATCGAACTTCCATTCCGTAATCGGCAACGACTTCAAGAAATCGCCAGGCTTCTGGCATTCTGCCTTCACCATGGCACACGTTTGGCATTTGGCCACATAATGAGCGATATCGTTCTTGAGTCCTGGCCACCAAAACAACTTCTTCATGTCCCTGAACATCTTTGTGCGCCCAGGGTGAATTCAGTACTTTGCAAAGTGAGCTTCGTACATCAACTCTTCCCACAACTTACCCATACTCGGGACGCACAACCGGCCCTCTTTCCGCAACAGGCCGTCATCCCCGGAGAATTTGCCCTCTGGCCCATCCTTTTCATAGCGTTGGAGACTTTCATCCAACTCCGTTTCTCGTCCAATCCTGTCTGCAAGGTCATATTGCACCTCCGTTCAGCTCAGACATGCATTGGCTGAGGAATTCTTATCAACACAAGAAATCTCTAATGCTTACAACTCCTGGATTAGACGTTCATCGTGCCTCTGTAACCAATTTGCCCTTGCCAGAGCCCTCCGACTCAAGGTATCAGCGACCACATTTACTTTACCGGGAGTATAATGAATCGCAAAGGTATAGTCCCCAAGGAACTCCAGCCACCTTCGTTGTCGCATATTCAGGTCCTTCTGCTCCAACAGGTACTTTAGGCTTTTGTGGTCCGTATAGATATCCACTTTCACGCCATAAAGATAATGTCGCCATAACGTCAGAGCAAAGATCACCCTCGCCAACTCCAGGTCATGGACGGGATAATTTGGTTCATGCACTTTCAACTGGCGTGAGCCATAAGCAATCACTTTTCCAAACTGTAGAAGAATGCAGCCTAAGCCGCTCCCTGAAGCATCACTATAAATCTCATATCCATCGGTACCACATGGCGATGTCAAAACAGGTGTCGTGGTCATCCGACTCTTTAGCTCTTCAAAATCTCGTGCGCACTCCAGCATCCAAACGAACTTCTGATCTTTTCTCATCAGTATAGTCAGAGACAAAGAGATTCGCGAGAAGTTTTCCACAAACCGTCTATAGTAGCATGCCAGTCCAAGGAAGCTGCTGACTTTGGCCACCGAAGACAACACCGACCATTCCTATATGGCTTTGATCTTTGTCGGATCCACTGCTATGCCCTCTCCGCTTGCCACATTTCCAAGAAAAGCCACTGATGACAGCCAAAACTCGAACTTCAAGAACTTGGCCTAGAGCTTATTCCTTCACAAGGTGTGCAGCACCAACCGCAAGTGGTTTGCATGATTAGCTTTAGATCGAGAGTACACCAAGATATCATCAATAAATACAATCATGAACAAGTCCAAGTACTTTCGAAATGTTCGGTGCATTCGGTCCATGAACACTGATGGCGCATTGCATAGCCCAAATGGCATTACCGTGAACTCATAATGACCATAGCATGTTTCAAATGCGGTCTTGGGAATATCACTTTCCCGTATCCTCAACTGCTAATACCCAGACTTCAAATCCAATTTCGAGTAGACGGTTGATCCCACTAGCTGATCGAACAATTCATCTATCTGTGGAATCGGATACTTGTTCTTCTCGGTCAGCTTATTCAGTTCGCGGTAGTCAATACATAACCGCAAACCACCGTCCTTCTTTTTCACAAGCAGAACAGGTACGCTCCAAGGTGACATACATGGGCGTATATATCCCTGCTCCAACAATTCTTGCAACTAGATTTTCAACTCTGCCATTTCTTTTGGCGCGGCGCGATATGGCCAGCGGGCCACAGGTTTCGCACCTGGCACCAATTCGATCGTGAAGTCGATCTCTTGCTGGGGTGGTAGCCCAGGAAGATCCTTAGGGAACACATCTTCAAACTCCAATACAACTGAAACATCACACACACTGGCCTTGGGCTCAACAGCCTGAATCAGTATGAAGTATAACTTCGCGCCCTTCCGAACAATCTTGACGACTTGGAGTGCAGACATCAAGGTCCCGCCCACTCCTCGCATACCAGCAAACTTAGTCTCATGCTCGATATTCTGGCCCAATGTGACCTCTTTTCCATTACAATCAATCAAGGCATGCTGCTCCGCGAGCCAGTCCATGCCAAAGATCACATCAAACTCCGATATCAACAGTACAGATGTAGTCAAACAGAAATCTCGACTTCCAATTTGAATCGCCACATCACAAGCCCTATCCGCAAGCATCAAACAACCATTCGGTAACACCACCCTGAGGCTATCTGTCCTCACATGACTAGGTACTCCAATCCGAGTTATGAAGTCCTTAGACAGAAAAGAATGTGAAGCATCCATATCAAACAGTGCTCGCGCCAGCGTGTTCCGAATCATCATAAAGTCTGTGGCGCACACATCACAAAAAAGCCACATACAAATCATGCAATAAGCATACGATGCTCCCACCCGTTCGTATAACATATAATAGAAGGTCACACGTACACATGCTCGCCACTCCACAAAAGAATTCGACCACGAATTCGAAAGGGAAAGACCGAGACAGCTGATACCAAAAATGTAACGACTCCATCCGTTCATATAACATATAATAGAAGGTCCGGCTAGGGCCCCACACCAAATGGTACAACTCCTAGATTAGACGTTTATCGTGCCTCTGTAACAAATTTGCCCTTGCCGGAGCCCTCCGACTCAAGGCATCAGCGACCACATTTACTTTACCGAGAGTATAATGAATCGCAAAGGTATAGTCCCCAAGGAACTCCAACCACCTTTGTTGTCGCATATTCAGTTCCTTCTGCTCAAACATGTACTTTAAGCTTTTGTGGTCCGTATAGATATCCACTTTCACGCCATAAAGATAATGTCACCATAACTTCAGTGCAAAGATGACCGCCGCCAAATCCAAGTCATGGACGGGATAAATTCGTTCATGCACTTTCAACTGGCGAGAGCCATAAGCAATCACTTTTCCAAACTGCAGAATAACGCAGCCTAAGCCGCTCCCTGAAGCATCACTATAAATCTCATATCCATCGGTACCACATGGCGATGTCAACACAGGTGTCATGGTCATCCGACTCTTTAGCTCTTCAAAATCTCGTGCGCACTCCAGCATCCAAATGAACTTCTGATCTTTTCTCGTCAGTATGGTCAAAGGCAAAGATATTCGCGAGAAGTTTTCCACAAACCGTCTATAGTAGCATGCCAGTCCAAGGAAGCAGCTGACTTCGGCCACCGAAGACAACATCGGCCATTCCTGTATGGCTTTGATCTTTATCGGATCCACTGCTATGCCCTCTCCGCTTACCACATTTCCAAGAAAAGCCACTGATGATAGCCAAAACTCGAACTTCGAGAACTTGTCCTAGAGCTTATTCCTTCACATGGTGTGCAGCACCAACCGCAAGTGGTTTTGTGATCAGCTTCAGATCGAGAGTACACCAAGATATCATCAATAAAGACAATCACGAACAAGTCCATGTACTCTCGGAATGTTCGGTGCATTCGGTCCATGAACACCGATGGCGCATTGCATAGCCCAAATAGCATTACCGTGAACTCATAATGACCATAGCGTGTTCCAAATGCGTTCTTTTGAATATCACTTTCCCGTATCCTCAACTGGTAATACCCAGACTTCAAATCCAATTTCGAGTAGACGGTTGGTCCTACCAGCTGATCGAACAATTCATCTATCCGTGGAATCGGATACTTGTTCTTCTCGGTCAGCTTATTCAGTTCACGGTAGTCAATACATAACCGCAAAACACCGTCCTTCTTTTTCACAAACAGAACAGGTACGCTCCAAGGTGACATACATGGGTATATATATCCCTGCTCCAACAACTCTTGCAACTAGATTTTCAACTATGCCATTTCTTTTGGCGCGGCGCGATATGGCCAGCGGGCCACAGGTTTCGCACCTGGCACCAATTTGATCGTGAAGTCGATCTCCCGCTGGGGTGGTAGCCCAGGAAGATCCTTAGGGAACACATCTTCAAACTCCGATACAACCGGAACATCACACACACTGGCCTTGGGCTCAATAGCCTGAATCAGTGTGAAGTATAACTTCGCGCCCTTCTGAACAGCCTTGACGACTTGGAGTGCAGACATCAAGGTCCCGCCCACTCCTCACATACCAGCAAACTTAGTCTCATGCTCAGTATTCTGGCCCAATGTGACCTCTTTTCCATTACAATCAATCAAGGCATGCTGCTCTGCGAGCCAGTCCATGCCAAAGATCACATCAAACTCCGATATCGGCAGTACAGATGTAGTCAAATAGAAATCCCGACTTCCAATTTGAATCGCCACATCACAAGCCCTATCTACAAGCATCAAACAACCATTCGATAACACCACCCTGAGGATATCTGTCCTCACTTGACTAGGTACTCCAATCCGAGTTATGAAGTCCTTAGGCCGAAAAGAATGCGAAGCACCCATATCAAACAGTGCTCGCGCCAGCGTGTTCCAAATCATCATAAAGCCTGTGGCGCACACATCACAAACAAGCCACATACAAAGCATGCAATAAGCATATGATGCTCTCGCCTTCTTTTTACTCTTTGGCGGACCAACTTGATAATCATGGGCTATGTGCCCCACTCGTCCACAAGTAAAGCAGGTACGACTTCCCAGGTCGGGGCACTTTGACTTCCGGCTTCGTTACCGCCAAGGCCCTCTTCCCTTGCACCCTTTTCATGTCCTTCTCCAGCGTGCACGCAGCGTCAACCAACACTTGGAACCCTTGGTTCACTGAACTTGAAAGCAGGAATTGCAAATCGTCCCGCAATCCTTCATAAAACCTGTTGGATTACCACTGCTCGTCGGCGAAGATTGAGCCTGCATATCATCACAACTGTGTGAACTCATGCAGGTACGTCTCCACACTACCTTCTCCATGTATTAGCCTTTGGAACTCGTTTTCCATGGCAATTCATTGTGTCGCTGGTAGGTGCTTTGCCAGGAATAGGTGGGAGAACTCCTCAATCGATACTTGTGTTAACTGCCTGCCCGCTAAGTGGTGTAGTTCCATCTCATACCACCATAAACGAGTCTCTCCTTCCAGTAAGAAGGTGGCCAAGGTGGCCTTCTAATCTTCCTCCGTCCTGATCGCCGTCATTATCTGCTTGACGCGCGACAACCAGTCCTCTGCCTGTATAGGGGATCCCATACCCGTAAACGTCGGTGGATTGAAGCTCATAAACTGCTTCAACTGTCTCTCGGCTGCTCGAGGATCCACAGCCGCAACAGGTTCTGCCCTTGCCGTAACCTATTCTGGCCTCAATGCCGGTTGTGCCTGCCCTTTCGCATGCCTAGTAGACTGTGCTTGGAACATCACAAACAATGCCTCAGCAACTAATCGAACAGTTTCCGTAGAAGGGGGAGGTGTAGGCACCTCAGCTGGTGTCGTACTCTCATCAGAACGTTGGGGCTCTGACTGCCCAGCACCACTTCGAGTCATGTATAGGTGAACAAGACACATACATTAGCGACCTCACACAAGCATTAACAACAAAATAGGAATGCGCAGGTTCCTCAAACAAGTATATTTGCATTCCTAAGTGGACATTCAAGAGTTCATGCGTGTTAACGCAGTTCACACGTACACGTGCTCGCCACCCCACAAAAGAATTCGACCATGAATTCGAAAGGGAAAGACCGAGACAGCTGATACCAAAAATGTAACGACTCCATCCATTCGTATAACATATAATAGAAGGTCCGGCTGGGGCCCCATACCATATGCTACAAAACAAGCGGGGAAGTCACAGGTTGATATCAGAGTTGTGTATCCTAACTCATAGCATTCTAGCGGAAGCTATTAACATAAAACTGAACTCCAACAATGAATGTCCACTAACATAAACACTCACATTTATATAGGAATGTATCAAATACAATATAGTTTGTCCTTATAGCCTTACAGTTGCTCTTTACAAAAGTGGCTTCCAAACATCGGCGCGCAGGCCGGCCACACAAGAACAAAACATCATATTTTCATTTTAGCCTTCAAAGGCTAGCAACAGCAGCAGGGACTTCAGCATTTAAATGTCCCGCTCGGTTCTCCAGCACCTGTACAAGGACAACCCACCCAACGGTGGCAAACAAAGCAACGGTCAGCATTTAGCTGACCAATTTATAACGACCCTACCCCTTACCCGGGGCAGTGGTATTCCTTCCCTACAGGCATAACAATTCATAGCAGATATATGGACATCATACATTATGCTCTCACACACAAACATTCCATCACAACCATCAGCCACGCGGCCCGACGGTCCGTGCACTCAGGGCACATTTTTGGTGTACCGGATAAACCAGTTGCCCGCCGCAGTTTAAGGCCCGAAGCCCAACGACAAATTTGAGCATTTTGCTCCATGGCGTGTAGCCGGAGACGTTAGTGTTAATGACCTGGGATTGGCCCGTACCCCCCCCCCCCCCCCCCAATAGTGTCATGGAGCGCAGACATAAGACTCTCGCTATGTGCTCCAATAGACCGCACTTTCAGGTCTTCAAGTCAGACGGACATAACGCAGGTTGGATCAACCACCCCCCGTTGCTCAAATCGCCTTGTCATCACCGAGTACAGCGTACTCGCGGCTAAGAAAAAGGTGCGGGTCGGTTTCACCTTACCTGTTTGGCATCAAGCCGTAAGAGCTCATCAAGCTCACACATAGCCAGATCATCCTCACGGGACTGGCATTCATCGGTTAGCTAGGATCCATGCCTCGCGTTAGCGACAGAACTCATTTTCCATCCCTAGGCTTAACCATACATTCATAGCATACACTTGAGGGTATTTTCCTGGACTGCCAAGCCAATACTTCCTGCTACTATCCTTCACAGGCACAAACCATTAAGCATCATTAGCATTACAAGCATCAAAGGGTCTTTTCCTGGATTTTTGCACCAGTACTTCCTGCTACTGCCCTTCACAGGTCCAACCCATCGACTCCTTAAACTACACATTTCATCGCGGAGACTTCTCCGGTGTATATATGCAACATCACCAATTCAGACCAACCTGTCCAGATGGGCTTCATACAGCATGCCTATTCTGTACTCCATTTCCGAATCTATTTGGCAAATTATTGGGGATTCCAAGAATCAACCCAAGGGAAATCCCTTCACAATCCACCCACTGGTGGGGGAATCCCATGCACATGCCAAAAAGGAAGCCTTCACGTGGCTAAGAAGGAAGATCGTTACCCTTAAAGATCACTTCGGATCCATGGACTTCTAGCCGGCTGGAAAGCACTATAGCGGCTTTGCCTCCACAACACTAGCCTCAGATCTTGAATTGGAACTCCGCAGCTCCACCGGTGGCCGGCACCCCTCCTCCTCCTAATACTCTCTTTCTAGGTTGTAGAAAGAGAATGGCCAAGATGAGAATGAGATTTTCCTTCTCATTCTCGGCCTTAAAGTAGGGGGAGTAATCTGGGCCATCAGATCCTAGCTGAAGAAAACAGACGGCCACAATTTTGCCACAAAAGGTTAATTTTTGCCTGACACGACCTGTGACACGCCCGTGTCACAGGCCGTGTACCTTAAGCGGCACACAACCGACTCATCCAGACCAGTATACGTCCATGTCACACGTCTGTGTCACGGCCCGTGTCTGTGGCCGCGTACCTCAGGTGGTACACAACCATCTCAACCCGAGGAAGACATGGCCATGTGACACGCCCGTATCACAGGCCGTGTGCCTAGAGACACAACCGTGTCCTCGCTGTGTTCACCAGGCCTTACTGCCCAGGCTAATCCAGAAAAGGAAACGGCCTGTGACACGCCCGTTTCACATGCCGTGTGCCCTTGCACAGTAGCAGACACGCCCCCATCATGCTCTTCGTCGAGCATCAAAGTTCATCGACCAGAGGAGGACACGCCCCCTGACACGCCTGTGTCAATGGGCGTGTTCCCTCTCAAGAACTCGTCGAGTGCAGTTCGTCGAGCACTCGAGTAGCTGCACAACTATACAGAGCAGTACACGCCCTGGGACACGC
Source organism: Platanthera guangdongensis (assembly GCA_039583875.1). NCBI lineage: Eukaryota > Viridiplantae > Streptophyta > Magnoliopsida > Asparagales > Orchidaceae > Platanthera > Platanthera guangdongensis. Next base: position 63,858,151 of record CM077162.1, on the reverse strand, counting down.
CTGTGTCCCCGGCCGTGTCACCCAACTTGAACTAAATCTTGGATTTTGGGGTGTTACATGCTCAAATGGTGATGAAGGTTGAAAGAACTCCATAGTTTAGCGTGCTCGGGCTGGAGTAGTAGTGGGATGGGTGACCTCCTGGGAAGTTCCCGTGTTTTGCGCTTAACTATCGAGTCTGGCTCATCAAAGGGAGGTTGTTGCCACCAACAACCCGATATGGATGGAGAGGGGTTGGGGTGCTTGGGCTACAGCCCGGTAACCGGAACCGGATCAGGTGGAAATTAGAGTACACACTGGGGCGCGGGGACGTTACATCCTAGACTCGCTCTCAAAGCCATCGGTAAGTCCCATGTGCCTTAGGTCACTTTAACCGAACCACTTGGTGTGGGTAAGGTTCCACCAGCCCATTGCTCACCTCGCCACAGCAATTTAGCCATCGGCGCGGGTCAAGCTTCATTGAATCCCAATATATCGATCATACAACAGTACATAGCCCGGCTATGTACAAGGTTGGCTCCAAGGCCACCAAAACGGCAGAACTTCGCTTTTGCCCAGATTTCCAGGTGCACCTTGGATTTAATCCCCAAGACTCCCTACAACAATCTACCACGTAGAAACACAAAACCATACGGCATGGAGTCTTCTCCGGCAATCCATTCATAATGAAAACATCACCGATACAGACCAACTTGTTCGGGTAGGCTTCACACACCATGCCTATGTACGTACTTCGATTCCGGACCCTATATGCAAAACTACGGGGACTATTCATGTCCATCCGAAGGAATACCTCACACTCACCGCACGCTCGCGAGAGCGGGTTTCCTATGAAAAAGGAAGAGGACTTCACATGTATAAGAAGAGAATCGTTACCCTAGAAGTTCGCTTCGGCGCCATGGAAAACTAGCCTGAAGAAGAGCACCGTGAAAGTCCACTTAGTGTCAATTACCTTCACCTATGGGGGGCGGAATAGGTCTCTTGCAGCGTTTTTGCTGAATTAAAGTCGTACCTGCACAAGAAAACAAAACAACACAACACAGAAAGGACATAAGCAAATTATAGTGGTTCCCCGACTTGGGTACGTCCACTTTCCCCCTTCGACCTATCTCCCAACCAGGGACGACTCGGTCACTTCACCAACAGGATTGAAATCCAATCCTTGCACTAACGGAAGGAACCCTTCCACACGTAGGAGTCACCACTCCCACAACACGGGTTGCACCCAGCCATTACAACTAGGGACCAATCGGTCCGTTACAAAGAAATTGAAAATAGATTATATAAGAAATACAAACAACTTATGGAGACTAAGGTGTCCCTCTTCGTTCGATGACGTGTTCTTGAAGTCAACGAAGAGTCCACAACCCTAGATCTCACTTGGAGAGAATCTCCCCGAAACCGGCGGCGGCAAGAAGGGTGGAGGCTTGGTTCTCGGGATCGGCGGCGACAACGGCGTGCTGCGGCTGTTCTTTGGAGATTCAATCTTCGTAGCAAAGCTAGCAAGATCTTCCAACAGTCACACTAGGATCGATCATCTCGATCAATTCCGAAGGGGAAGGTTTTCCCGATCTACGAATCAAGAGACAAAGGATCTCTGGTTAGACGCGTGAGACATTGTGCTTGGCTGAGCTTCTGTCGCCGGGAGATCTGGAAGAAACCACGATCAAAGTCGGCGATCAACTGGCACGAGCGGCGACGGCGGCGGAGCAAGTTTCACGATCTAGGTCACGTCGGCGGCTCGTTTTTATGTCTCTTTTTTTGCTACTGTTCAAAAATACAGATGTATTTATACATTAGGTCTTCAAGATGACAGCTGTGGGCCCCACCAACAAGAAACCCCAAGCCCGGTTCAAAACAGTGCCAGCGGCTGAGTCCGGTTCAGCGGGTTCCAGAAAATTCGCCCAAGTCAAAATCGGCGAGAATCGAAGGTGATTCTCGTCGATTCGGCGAGAATCAGCCAGTGATTCTCGACGATTTTGACTTAGCGACATATTTGCATGCTCTGATTTAGCCGGATAGAGACGGCGAGAATCAGCCAGTGATTCTCGACGATTCGGCGAGAATCACTTGGTGATTCTCGTCGATTTTTACTTAGACGATTTTTCGTCTTTCCACCCATGAGCTGCTCTTTGACCCATCTTTGCTCCTTGTCTGCTCTTGCATTATCACAGCCCTGTACTTGAAAATAAGTACACTCCAATAGAGAGAGTACACATAGGCCAACACACTGATCTGCTCAACGAGGGATTACATCGCGCAGACCCGTGTATATTGACCTACTGCACTCTGACATTGGTGTGTACTTAGCGTGGAATAACTGCAAGCACAACTTAAAAGATTTCATCAAATACATTGTCTATTTACCTTAGCTTGTTCAGGGGCTTCTTCAAATCAGGTACGTTGTGGATACAATACCCAACAATCTCCCCCTATTTGAAGAAGCCTAAACCCTACAAGCTAAGGTGAATAGAGCGTATGGGAATGAAAATCATAAACTTAAAATTTAGTTGAGAGAGATATTCATTACCAATACCAATTTCTTGAGAGCAAACCCTGAGCCACCTTAGCCTTAGCCGAGAGGGTAATCTCCCCCTTTTCGGCTTATGCAAATCTGGGTCTGTTGTATTTGACCCCTTGCTCCCCCTAAGTTCTTGCACCTGTGCTCACACTTGAGTTCCTGGCAGAGGCTCCCCCTAGATGCACGAGCCAGGAGCTTCTGTAGTCTTCATTCCTCATAGTTTAGCATCCCCAATTCAGTTTTGAAAAGACTGAACTTGGCTTCGTCTAAGGGCTTTGTGAAAATATTTGCAATCTGCTTGTCCGTGGGGACATAACAGAGAGAGATGTCCTTGTTCTCCACGTGCTCCCGAATGAAGTGGTAGCGCACTTCAATATGCTTCGTTCTGCTGTGCGATACCGGATTGTTGGCAATTGCAATTGCACTGGAGGAGTCGCAGTACATTGGTACTTCCTTGAACTGAAGGTCGTAGTCGGCTTACTGGTTTCTGATCCATAGGAGTTGTGCGCAACAGCTGCCTGCCGAGATGTACTCAGACTCTGCTGTGGAGGTTGCTACACAATTCTGCTTCTTGTTGTTCCATGAGATAAGCCTTCTTCCAAGGAATTGACACATCCCGGAAGTGCTTTTCCTGTCATCCCTACTCCCTGCAAAATCAGCATCTGAAAAACCTATTAGCTCGACATCATTGTTTCTCGTGTACCACAAGCCAAGATTTGGAGTACCTTTAAGGTATCTTAGAATTCACTTTGCAGCGACATAGTGAGATTCCTTAGTGTTCACCTGATATCTGGCACAGACACATGTGGAGAACATGATATTCGGTCTACTGGCAGTAAGGTAGAGCAGGGATCCAATGATGCTTCTATATTTGGTTTCATCGAAAGGTTTACCTTTCTCATCCTTATCCAGAGACATAGTGGATCCCATTGGAGTCCTCATAGAGGTTGCATTCTCCATACCAAATTTCTTGAGAAGTTCATTTGTGAACTTCGTCTGAGAGATGAAGATTCCATCCTCAGACTGTTTCACTTGAAGTCCCAAGAAATACTTTAGCTCTCTCATACTGCTCATTTCAAACTTTCCTTGCATAAGTTTAGAAAACTTTTTGCAAAGATTGTTGTCCATTGAGCCGAATATAATGTCATCGACATAGATTTGCACCAGCAAAATCTTGCCTTTTACTTCCCTGAGAAACAATGTCTTATCTATTTTACCTCTAGAGAACTTGTTCACAAGAAGAAAACTAGATAAAGTCTCATACCAAGCTCGTGGAGCTTGTTTTAAACCATATAGAGCTTTATTAAGAAAATATACATGATTGGGATAAGTAGGATTGACAAAACCTGGGGGTTGAGCGACGTATACTTCCTCTTTCAGGTCTCCGTTCAAGAATGCTGATTTCACATCCATTTGATAGACTGTGAATCCTTTGTGCGAAGCATACGCCAGGAACAATCTGATTGCCTCGAGCCTTGCCACTGGTGCAAAGGTCTGGTCGAAGTCAATCCCCTCCTCCTGTCTGTAACCTTCATCCACCAACCTGGCCTTGTTCTTTATGATGACACCATGTTCATCCAGTTTATTTTTGTAGATCCACTTGGTGCCAATCACATTCTGCTTTTGTGGTCTGGGAACCAGCGTCCAAACGTTGCATCATTCGAATTGATGCAGTTCATCTTGCATAGCCAAAATCCATGCCGCATCTTTGTTCGCCTCGTCGAACTTCTTTGGCTCAACCTGTGACAGGAAGCTAAGATGCAAAATCTCGTTAATAGTACCTCTTCGAGTTCTGACACCGTCACGAGGATCTCCGATGATCAGATCTCTAGGATGATCCCTCACGTGCCGGAGCTCTAAAAGTCTGGCGTCTGGAGCTTCGACTACTTCTTGGGCTTCTCCTTCTTCTAAGAAATTTGCTCCATTTTGATCTTCAACATTCTCAGTTGACGTTGAGGTGGAAACTTTGACGTACTTAGGAGTTTCATCTTTAGCGGTCTCATCGAGACTCAGCTGTTCAAGTCGTGCACCTGCATCTTCAAGAATACCGCTAGAATAATTGTTGTTAAGCAAGCTTCCTTCATCAAATACAACATTAATTGATTATACTACCACTAGGGTTTTCTTATTGAAGACCCTATATGCCCGACTGTGGGTACTATAGCCCATGAATATGCCTTCGAAGCATTTTTCACCAAATTTAGTATGCGGGTACTTCCCGTTATTCAGTACATAACATCTGCAACCAAAGATCCTCAAATGGGACATGGTTGGTTTCCTACCTTTCAGTAGTTCGTAGGGCGTCTTACGATGACTTTTGTTGATCAATGCCCGATTTTGAACATGACAAGCCGTATTGACCGCCTCAGCCCAGAAGTATTCTGGGAGTGAAGCGTCATTCAACATTATCGTGCAGGCTTCAATGAGTGTTCTATTTCTCCTCTCCGCGACTCCGTTTTGTTGAGGAGTGCGCGGGGAGGAAAACTCATGAAAGATACCAAGTTCTTCACAGAACTCTGTCATAGCACCAAACTCGAACTCTGTTCCATGGTCACTTCTGATTTTGACCACTAAGCAGTTAAGTTCGTTCTGCATCTGCTTGACAAAGCTGGTGAAGATGTCAAACGTATCAGACTTGCGTTTTAAAAAGAACACCCAGGTAAACCGAGAGTGATCATCTACAATCACGAGTGTATAAGACTTTCCTCCTAAGCTATGAACTTGCATTGGACCAAACAAGTCCATGTGCAGAAGATAAAGACATCTGGAGGAGTCTTTGTCTGAGATGCCCTTAAAGGTAGCCCGAGTCTGTTTGCCCATCTGGCATGCAGGATAGGGACTATCTTTGATACACTTAATAATGGGAGCATCCCTCACTAAATCTTTGGAAAATAGCATATTAATTGTCGTGTAATTAATATGTGCCAATATCTTGTGTCATTGTTCACAAAGAGATGCACTGCCTTTTGCTACTAGGCATACGGGGGTAGATGAATCTAAGCTAAGAAAATCTAAGCAGAAGATATTTCTGCTCCTAATGTCTGATAATACCGTCTCAGAAGAGGCACATGATATTATCAGGCATTTATCCTTGCAGAACTTAACGTCATAACCTTTATCACATAACTGACTTACACTGATCAGGTTATGGTTTAACCCTTCAACATAAGCCACGTCAGTGATAGAGATTATACCGTTGGAAATCATACCGTAACCTCTGGTGACTCCTCGATCTGACCCCCCCAAAGATGACTTTGGGTCCATTCTCGACTGGAGTGTAATCACGCAGCAGGCTTCTTGTCCCAGTCATATGCCGGGAGCATCCACTGTCCAAGTACCGTATTGGAGTTTTGGTGGCCTTTGGACATTCTTGCAAAACAAAATTAATTTCCCTTAGGAACCCAATCGAACTTGGGTCCTAGATTCTTGATTAGCATACTCCCCCTCGGGTGGTTAACCCTACGAGTGGTCGACCTCGCATTGCTAACATAAGGAGTCTCGTTATACCTCAGATTAAACCAACAATCCACGGCAAAGTGACCGACTTTGCCACAACACCAACAGTCAAATCTGTTGTACCTCTTCCTAGGCTCCTGCTTTACCCTGGGAATGGTGGGTACAGCCGGGGCCTTGGATCTGGAGGTGGAGGCATCATAGTGATTGCAGTCACATGACTTCTTCACCTTCTGTTCCTTCAGTATAACAGGCTTGGCTTTTGGTGCCTGCTTTCTATTATGGCCGCTAGAGAATTGACCATAATTTCCCATGTGGATTTCCTCATAAGGTGCCTTGAAGACACTCTCACCGAAGTTGCGGGGAAAAGTCCAACCATCATATCGGCTCTTTGGCTTTGCAATCGAGGGCCGGAAATGATGACCAAAGGTTGACTCAAAGTCATGTTGGTTGCAGGGAAAGCTAGGCTTTCTGAACGCAACAGGACTGAGTGGGGCCTTTCCCTTTTCAGCAGCAGAGGCCTTCTTGGCGGCCTTATTCTTTCTCTGGTTCATGTTTCTCCTGGATGAGGAACCAGATACCCCTACATGCCCCAAGCCAGCTCCTTTGGCCTGAGCAGAGGAGGTATCAACTAATGGAAGAACTGTTTTTGGCATAGAGAAGCTCTTGACGATCTTCCTTTTTGCCGCAAGTTGTTCTTCCAACTTGTCGACTTCCTCCTGCTTACGATCAAGGAGCTTAAGAGACTCTGAATGTTTTGAAGTCAGGTCTAGGTGCTCCTATCGGAGAGAGATCAAACTGGTGATCTCTTCCCTTAGGGAGACACTCTCACCCTTAAGGAATTTCACTTCCTTTTTATCAGCCTTCAATCTCTTACGGCACTCCTCGAAAGTGTTGAGCAGAAGCTCATACTTCTCGAGGAGCTCCGCTTCACGGGCCGAAGGGCTATCCTCAGGGTCATCATCCTGAGACTCAGGATCAGATTCAGAGTCGGAGAGAGGGGTGTGAGCTTTTACCTTCCCAGTAAATGGGGGGCATTCTACTTCTCAGTCGGAGCGACCCACCAGCCCGAAGTAGGCTTTCTCATCATCACTGGAGTCTGAGGAATCAGACTCACTCAGTGTCTTTGGCTTTTTGGCGATGTAGCTCCTCTCTTTCTTCTTATCTCTAGAGGACTTGTGCTCCTCTCCCTTCCCATTTTCTCTCTTGCCTTGGTGGCAGTCGGCCACGACGTGTCCTGGCTTATTGCATCCAAAACAAATAATGTCAGAGGAGCGATGTTTGTTCGGTTTAGAAGCATACCTGTCAGAAGAATAATTTTTCTTCTAATGTCTGGAGGAGGAGTCGTCTCTCTTTCTTTGATTCCTCATCTTGAGGAACTTCTTGAATTCTCGAGTGATGAGGGAGAAATCTTCCTCAGACAACTCTGAGCTGGAGGAGCATGGCTCGGAGTCCTCCTCCTCATCCTTTTTCCAGGCACGGTATGAAACCGCACCCTTGCCCTTCCTGGAGTGAATGGCTTTTAGGGCCACAGTCTTTTCCTTGTCTGCAGCCTTCTCTGCTTCTTCGTTTACTTTCCTGGTGTTCAGTTGAAGCTCATAGGACATCAGCTTCCCAAACAGAATTTGCGGGTCTATTTCAGCAAGTCTGCCAAACTCTCGGATGGCGCAGATCTTTGTGTCCCATTCCTTAGTAAGGGACCTAAGGAATTTATCATTAAGTTCACCATCAGTGAACACTCTTCCATATCCTTTGAGGGCATTGACAATCTTGAGGAAGTTCTCCAAGGTGACTCTGATCTCTTCCTTAGGCCCTTGTCTGAAGGCCTCATATTTCTGGTTCAGGAGGGATCTCCGATCATCCCTCACTTCATCAGTGCCCTCCATTAGGATAATCAGGCAGTGCCAGATCTCCTTTGCTGTCCTGCAGTTGCAGAAGTTCTGCATCATTGAGTCATCGACCGCGCTGACCAGAATGTTCTGCGCTTTCTTGTCAAGTCCCACCAGCACCATCTCGTCCTTGTCCATTTCAGAAATTTTCTTTGGCACTTTCTTGGTAGGATCAATGGTGGAGGCCTTAGTGGGGACATAAGGTCCCTCCTCCACGATCATGAAGAGTCGGGGATCAACCGCTTCCATGTAGAACCTAATCCTTTCCTTCCAGATAGGAAAGTTTAGCCTGGTGCACACTGGGATCTTGCCTGTGTACTTGAGTCTGTCTATAGTAGAAGTCTGCCTTCTTATTGACACTAGTGGCAGGAACCTACTCAAGGCGTTAACCTATTTGTTGAGTAACCTCGCTCTGATACCACTTGAAAGTCCACTTCGTGTCAACTACCTTCACCTATGGTGGGGGGAATAGGTGTCTTGCAGCGTTTTTGCGGAATTAAAGTCGTACCTGCACAAGAAAACAAAACAACACAGCACAGAAAGGACACAAGCAAATTATAGTGGTTCCCCGATTTGGGTACGTCCACTTTCCCCCTTCGACCTATCTCCCAACCAGGGACGACTCGGTCACTTCACCAACAGGATTGAAATCCAATCCTTGCACTAACGGAAGGAACCCTTCCACACGTAGGAGTCACCACTCCCACAACACGGGTTGCACCCAACCATTATAACTCGGGACCAATCGGTCCGTTACAAAGAAATTGAAAATAGATTATATAAGAAATACAAACAACTTATGGAGACTAAGGTGTCCCTCTTCGTTCGATGACGTGTTCTTGAAGTCAATGAAGAGTCCACAAACCTAGATCTCATTTGGAGAGAATCTCCCTGAAACCGGCGGCGGCAAGAAGGGCGGCGGCTTGGTTCTCGGGATCGGCAGCGACAACGGCGTGCTGCGGCTGTTATTTGGAGATTCAATCTTCGTAGCAAAGCTAGCAAGATCTTCCAACGGTCACACTAGGATCAATCATCTCGATCGATTCCGAAGGGGAAGGTTTTCCCGATCTACGAATCAAGAGACAAAGGATCTCTGGTTATACGCGTGAGAGGCTGTGCTTGGCTGAGCTTCTGTTGCCGGGAGATCTGGAAGCAACCACGATCAAAGTCGGCGATCAACTGGCACGAGTGGCGAAGGCGGTGGAGCAAGTTTAACGATCTAGGTTACGTCGGCGGCTCGTTTTTTTGTCTCTTTTTTTGTTATTGTTCAAAAATACAGATGTATTTATACATTAGGTCTTCAAGATGACCGTTGTGAGCCCCACCAACAAGAAACCCCAAGCCCGGTTCAAAACAGTGCCAACAGCTGAGTCCGGTCCAGCGGGTTCCAGAAAATTCGCCCTAGTCAAAATCGGCGAGAATCGAAGGTGATTCTCGTCGATTCGGCGAGAATCAGCCAGTGATTCTCGACGATTTTGACTTAGCGACAGATTTGCACGCTCTGATTTAGCCGGATAGAGACGGCGAGAATCAGCCAGTGATTCTCGACGATTCGGCGAGAATCACTTGGTGATTCTCGTCGATTATTACTTAGACGATTTTTCGTCTTTCCACCCATGAGCTGCTCTTTGACCCATCCTTGCTCCTTGTCTGCTCTTGCATTATCACAGCCCTGTACTTGAAAATAAGTACACTCCAATAGAGAGAGTACACGTAGGCCAACACACTGATCTGCTCAACGAGGGATTACGTCGCGCAGACCCGTGTATATTGACCTACTGCACCCTGACATTGGTGTGTACTTAGTGTGGAATAACTGCAAGCACAACTTAAAAGATTTCATCAAATACATTGTCTATTTACCTTAGCTTGTTTAGGGGCTTCTTCAAATCAGGTACGTTGTGGATACAATACCCAACACACCGCAATGGACTCGCCTCCGCGGATATGGACTCGGTTTGCGATTCAGAGCTCCGAAGCTCCACTGGCGGTCGGGTCCCTCCTCCTCCTTCTTTCTTGCTCTCCCCACTCTCTAACTCTTTAGAAAGAGAAAGACCTAAGAAAAATTACGGTTTAACCCTCAACTCCCGGCCTTATAACAGCAGTGAGATTTCTGGACCACTGGATCCTATTTGAAAGAAATCAACGACCACGAATCGCCCGGAAAATCACTTTGTTGGGTCGAACACGGCTTGTGATACGCTCATGTTACTTCTTGACATGCCCGTGTCAGCTTCTGTCACGCCCATGTCACAAGGCATGTTCCTCAAGCGACACAAGAAACCCTCGCGTCACGACCAAGACACGGCTTAGTGACACGCTCGGGTAACATATCGTGTGCTAGACACGGTTTAGGACATGCCCGTGTCCCACACCATATTCATCAGTCAACATAGACCAGTGAAACGCAGAGAAGGATACGGCCATAGACACGCCCGTGTCCCAGGCCGTGTGCCCGACATGGCTTGGCTCCGAGGATCGTTGAATGCATTTCGTCGACCTCACGAAAATTCGTCGAACTCATAGCAGGACACGGCCCTGGACATGCCCGTGTCACAAGCCGTGTGAAACTATTCAGGCACCTAAAGCCCTTAAACCACTAACATTTCATAATCGAGTTTTGGGGCGTTACAGGCCGCCCGCCCTCAGGCAGCCTCTCCGCGGCCGGTCGGCCCTTCCTGTTGTCCTCTATGCATAGGTGCGGCGGCCAGCCACCTGTACCAGCGTCGTCGGGCAGCTGTTCTTCGCGGGCGGGTCTTCCCTCAATCCGGGGGCAAGAATATCATTTATCAAAAGTGGCAATCCGCGTGATCATTTCCGAGCGATCTATAGTCGGTCCGTTAGTTACTAGGCAAAATTACCGGATCTCCCTCGTTTAAATCTTTAAATGGACTCAGTTCTATTTGAAAAAGGGCCTTTTCTCCGTTCCACTTTGTTTCACTTTTCTCTCTCCCCCATTTTCTCTGCAGGATCTATGTTCAAGACCACTACCGCAAAAGCAAGGGAAAGGCATGAAGGCCAAGAGAAGGTTCGCGATAACGCAAGTCAAGAGGGAGACACGTGAATCCGCCCCTGCCGTCTCGTCATGATAACTTTGAAGGAAGGAAGCACCCGCATCTTCGATGAACGAGCATCAGAAGACTGCCAAAGCAACATGACGGCCGGTGGCACCCGTCGTTCATCCCCCCCCCCCCCAAAAACAGTAATGAGGCGCGACCTGTCACCCTGGCTTTCCTACCAGAAGCTCTGTAAAAACGCTCATATAGTGGAAGTTAGGTCGGCATCGTACCGACCGCGTGATTTTTCACCTTGATTACGGGTTTTCTACGTCTTCAAATTCTCGTCTCAGCATCTAGTTAATCTTTGACTGTTGGCACGCTCGGCCACTTACGGGTTAAAATGATTGAGTTGGCCCGATCTACCAAGAGCGACACGCGATTCCCAACTGTTCTAGTTCTTATTAAATTTAAATCAGAACCTTGCATAGTTCTAAAAAATAATGCTAGACAGGTCTATTCAAATAAATTTCTAGTACTAGTTTCAAGAACTGTTATATTAATGATATAGTTTTTGTTTTAATAGAACTCAAACGGTGACAACTCTGGGTCCGTTTGTTTTAGCGTTTTTCTTCCGTTGAGTTCCGACCGTAATTTTTGTTTTCTTTTCGTTCAGTTTGTTTCTCCATTCCGTTGCCAACGGAGCACTTTTTTTCCGTTGCCAACGGAGCTTTCCCACAGGTGCTGGGATTAGCTTTCCAACGCCGCGTTGCCATTGCCATGGGCGATATCGCTAAGTGCTCTCCGTAAACTGCGGCCGCTGAAATCCAATATTACTACGAACTTTCCGGCGATCATTTCCTACTCATCCCGGCGCCACCGCTCCGAACCACTTCGGCTCCTATCACAATCGGCGGCCGTCGGAGACGCCCTCGGTGGAAGTAGTATCGAAGAGTAGTCCCCTGCTGGAGATCTGGTGCGTGATGAGTTTTTCCTTGTTTCCGATGAATACGTCCGCTCGATTGCTGTGGAGTTCCAGCTTCTTTCGCCACAAGACCATCGTCTTCTTCTGAAAAGAGCTTCGTCGGCGGCAAATCAGAGGCTTACTAATCTGATCTATAGTTTATACAAAATACAATAAGCGAATATTACCATCGGAGACGACGGTGGAAGAAGATCTTCTACTTCGAACATCGCGCATGGATTCCGGCTGTCTCATCTTCGATTCCTCATCGCCGGCCGCATGATATTCCTCGGCGACACGACTAAAATTTACAATATATATTAATATTAATTTTAATGCATTATAATTAATGTAATTGAAACTTTTTTGATAATTAAATATAACAGAAACGTCATCGCTGTTTTACCAAACTGTTTCACCATTCTGAACAGCTCTGTCACCGTTGTTTTACCAAACTGTTTTGTCATTTTGAACAGCTCTATTCCAACAGCTCTATTTCCACAACTCCATTCACACGGCTCCTTTTGTCACAGTCATTGCCGAAATAAACTGACCATCTATCGACAATGCTCGTTGTTTGAAGTCTCCCATATAAATTTTATAATTATTTTAAATGTTTTTCTTTCTTTTAAATATAAATGTTATGTTTATTTAAACATTTCCGATGTTTCTTCTCAAAAAAGAACAATTTTATCTATCATATTTTAAAGACAACATAAAATATATTATCATTCCCTAAAATTTGAAATCCATGTTTAAATTTTAAATGACGTGGCATTAATGCGAATATTTATTATAATTATTTTCATAAGAAATATAAAAATTATAATTAAATATTTTCATGTATACAAATAATTTTATATAATTTTAATTAAAATGAAAAAAAATTTCTATTATTATTCAAAATTTAGAATTTAATTTTAATTATATTAAAATCCAGCTACATTACCTTCTCACCTACTCCAAACAACTTTTCTTATTTAAATTGAGTGACAGATATGATACTTCACCACAACGATTAATGGCGACATTATCTCAATTGCAAAAGTTTTGAATTCTACCTCTATAATTTATTCATAAGACTTAAATAAATACAATTTTAAGTAATCAACTGTAATAAAGTTGAATGGTTTAATCAATTGTAATAATTTGAATATTTTTTTAATTAAATATTCATAATGCATAATGACATCAACACAACCTTAACATCACATCATCCAAAACTGTTAAAATACTTGACAAAAATTATGCCTGCAACTTATTTTGAACAAATTCTAAATTTTTGAATACAATATGAGAAAAAAGTTGGACCATTGCAAAATCCGGCCAAAACTCCGAACAAATTTAGGCATATTGTCATAAATTAAATAGGTTCAATAGCATCTGAACTGGAGAGTGAAAGAAAAATGACACCATCAGATATTGAGATGCCTTGATTTATAGCACTTTGGGTTCTTGAATATTGGTAGGTTTCATTCGTTTGGTAAGAATTGAGATGCAAGAATTAAAATTGACCCAACTCTGATTTTTGCAGGAATTAGAATTGAAATCAATTCTAATTTTGTTGTTCGATTGATTTTCAGAATTCTATCACAAAAATTGAAATTAATAATTCTGTTTGACTGCATATTAGAATTCACGTAATGAAATTATTATTTAAAAATTAAAACAGTTACAAAATTGAAATACACGCATGTTGGATCAAAACCTGCTCTATTTCAAAAATATTTGCATTAATCTTCACCATGTCCAGAAAGTAAAATTGGTTGATGCCACTAATTAAATTTAGCTTAAACTACAATATTACTGGGTATAAGCTACATGATTTTGAAATTTAGAAAAGGGGTGAATCATGGTTTTTTTCTCTACGTTCATTATAGACACATTTTGCTAAAGACATCCCAAATCTTCACAAGGATAAAACACATAGGGTCAGTTTGTTTCGGAGGTGGCGCTCCGTTGTGATCTGGCAGCGTTGCGTCGGCATCGGCGGAAAAAAAATGTCGTTGCCATCCGAGTTTTGCTACTGCTGCACGGAGCCTTTTCAACGCCGTGCTCCCAACGCATGATCACGGGAGTTGGTCGCCGCCACCTCCCCCATCCTCCCGTTCCCCCGCCGCCTTGCTCACCGGTGATTTTGCCATGGACGCCGGACTACACTCGTTCTCTCTCCCTCTGATTATAATAGTAATTATTATTATTATTATTACTCAATCAATCTTATAATAAATATTTATTATAATTCATTTTAATTAATACATTTGTAATTTATTTTGATAATAAAATGCAATGGAAACGTCACTGCTGTTTTATCAAACTATTTTTCATTCTGATCAGCTCTGTCACCGCTGTTTTATCAAACTGTTCCTCCATTCTGAAAAACTTCATTCCCACAAATCAATTCTTAAAGCTTCATTCTTACAACTTCTTTTGCCACCACCACCGCCGAAACAAAATGACACATAACAAGAAAACGCCCAATTAATATGCAGTAAACTTATCGATAGAGAAGAATCATCAAGAAAGGAAACGGGGAACAGATCCCATGGAGAATATGCACAATAATGGGAGTTAATACCTGGGTCCGTTGACCATGAAGCTATGTAACCCCCTGTTAGCCATGAAGCTATGTTACCCCCTGTTAGCCATGAAGCTATGTTACCCCCTGTTAGCCATGAAGCTATGTTAACACCTGTAATCCATGAAGCTATGTAACCCCCTACTCCTGTTAGCCATTAAGGTATGTAACCCCCTCTGCCCGGCGGTTACCTGGTATCCTTCGGATAGAAGAAGCTTCAGTGCGTGGAAATAGTTGAGAAAGGCGAGGTGCGGGAATGGGATCAGGCAAGCCGCTGATCCAATTGACATCGGGGGAGAAGATGTCGTCAGGCAAGGTTTACGAACAAGCGAGCGAACACAGGAGAATACGAAAGAATCGCCGGGAGGAAGGGCGAACAAATGACCTATTCTCGGGTCGCGTTGGGTAGAGCGCATAATCACAAAGCCTGACGTCGCGATGTATGAATTGGGGAGGGAGTGATTTCCTCTATAATCAATTCCTGGGAATTGAAATGAATATCGATTACTAGAGAATTTTAGGGCTATCGAATGCTGAAAATGGAAATTGTCAATTGAATTTCAATTTCAACGTTTCAATTCCGACCTAATGAACGGACTTGTATGGAATTTGCGACAGTTAAGGTGGCATTTGCCCGTTTAGGATAAATTGTTCTGCTCTAGCTCGATTGAACGCTCGCTTGAAAATTATAGGATAATAGGATGTTACCGGGCCATTGAAGTGGCTCGTCCGCCAAAAATCTACCCCCTTGATCTGTATGGAGCATAAGTGAAATATAATACATTGTTTGAGGCATTTCTTAAAATCATGTAGGTTTAAAGAACACACATTAGTCTATCTCTCAAGGGTTAGAATTGTTTGAATTAGTAAAAAAACAGGCATGCCTTCTTAAGAGCAAAAAACATGCTAACACAAATTCCATAGCTAATGAGCTCTTTAGCTTACAAATGTGGTCTTATATAACAATAAACATCGAACTCAGAAAGCACGAATCACTTCGCAATTTAAATCTTTGTTGTAGGGAACTTAATAACAGAAACAAGAGAAATTGCAAATGATTTTTTAAAAGATATAAATTCCAAACTAAGGCTCAGTTTGGCACGACGAAATCGGTTGTGAAAGTGGTGGTTATGAACCATCGTCGTTCATAAACGCACGGACTCACCTAAGGAAATACGTTTACATTTATGTTCAAAACTAGTTTACTTTTCTTGATGGCCGCCATACCGTTGTCTTGCCAAACATACATTCTATGAAGGTACGTTTTTATCCAAACTCATCGGAGCAAAATTGTCGTGCCAAATGGAGCTTAAGTACTTATATATAACTCGGGAATCATTATTTATAATTATCAGCCCTCTTGATTTTATAATTAAAAAAAGGAGTTCTAATTCTGGAGTTGATGAAGGGTCAAGGGTTACGTTGGGCTAAAGGCACAAAGGAGCTTTACGCAAAACATGGTAGTGGCACGATAGATGAAAAGTTCTAGAAGGTGTGATGCACTCGAAATTTGGAAATGATAAGGAGCTTTTCTGTAAACACTGGAAAAAGAGATGTATATTGAGATGACACCGGAGTCGTGTACCATAGTTATAGGGTGCTATGACACCGGAGTCCTGTGCCATAGTTATTGAGATGACACCGGAGTCGTGTGCCATAGTTATAGATGTACATCATAAATGGCTATTTATAACTCATGGATATTCGTACATCCCAAAATTATATTTGTACCTCATGTGGCTATTTATACCCCTATAAATTTAAAACTAACATTAGAAGAACAATTGAAATAAGAATAACTATATGGTTTTAAACATATATTGTTACATAAAAGTAATACACAAAAAAAATATAATTTTCTTCAATATTCAGCCAGCATCAATATGGCCACGCTAAAAATGTTTTATCCCTGCAAAAAGTCGCGTCAAATTAATAAGTTAATAAAATAATTAAAACAACTATGCTTAAAAATTGTTACATTGTACTTAATAAGTTGTGATATATTTGAAGATCCAAAAAATGAATTAATCTCAATTTTTTGAATGTGACTCTGCAAAATAACAATAATATCAGATTAAGACAATACTAAAATTTTAAGTTATTAAAAATAAAATACAATATTTACATACCTATGGTCAAAATAGTCGTGTAATATTTGGAACTTCTCATTGCTCTGTCACATCTTCATGATATCTTGTCCACACTAGAAATATTGGCGGTTGTGGACATTCTTCTTTCATCCGCAATTCAATGAAGTGGTTGCCATTTATATATCCGATATAAATAACCCTTCTAATATCTGACGGAGCTGATTGTAGTGGTAGAAATGTGAAGGATTGTCGGTTCGAGAAATGAACTCGCTATATGTTGTAGCATGATGCAACTAATAGCCTCATATCAGGCATTGTCATTCACTTATTTAGTGGTGCTGGTACATTCCAACAATCTAGAGATTTTAGTAATTCCAATCTCCATGTCCAAAATATTTCTGTGTACAATAATGACCTATTGTGTAGCTCACCCGCAAGATCATGTCGTACTTGCATCCAACTATCTCTCATATTTAGAGCAAGACTTATCACTCTATATCCACAATGCCCATCTCCCAAAACATCAATGACCTCAATGACATGTGTACGCACATTTGGGGGCATTTGCTTGCGCATATTTTCAAGAAAACCACTCTTTGTAACTGTTTGTTTCTTTGTCTTAATCAATTTGACCTTACCAAATTGTTGTTTTTGTTGTTCCTCATTTAGAACATGCTCAAAATGTGAGAGCTCTCTTTTTGTGGATTTATAATCTTTCATAAACTTTTTTGAACTTCCTTTCGGGCGGTCTTTCATTTTTTTTGTATTTTTCGTTCCTTCGTCTGACTTGCATCCGGATTTATTAGATCACGCAATTTTCTTTTAATCTCCTTTCGTTGTAGATCTATAATGGTGCTATATTTTTTCAATATTCCTTCCATATCGTTCTCTATGTCAACACATTCATTTGGTTCTTCCTTCACTTTAAACTCTTGCTTGTCTAATAGTGTTAACTGTTTCCAATGATTGTGTTATTCTCTTTAATGTACATAATAAGCTCATGTGCACAAGACAATCCAAGCGTATATCTGCTTTTATGTGCACACTGGGCCTGCTCAACATACCCCGATTTTATTGTTTTTTTTCTTTTTTTATCATCTCTAATGCTGCAATAGAGACGTTCCCAAGTAACTATGAGTAAAATATAGTTTTAAAACTAGGGTAAACATGCATCTTACTTTGTCCAAACATTCTTTTGATTTTCGAGGGTTGTAAGTTGATCGTGTTATCAAAAGTTTTCCAAAATGTAGTAAGATTTCAAACAGAAAATTCTAAATAATTTTTCAGCTGACTATGACCTCCCTCGACACGATTGGTGGATGTGTTTCCAAAATGCAAGTATTTATCAACCCATGTAGAAATAAACATCTCTTTGTAAGATTCTAACAATGTTATTTTAACATAAGCAATTACATCCGAGTAACTTGTAGCATAATCGATCATCATTTTATTTAACCGCATATGAATCTCATTCTCAGATACTACATTAACAATATTTTGTCAAACATTCAAAAATACATCACATTCTTTTCCTTTGGTACAGAACTTTTTGCAATGAGCTAAAATATTACGATGTATATGTACTTGACATAACACATTCTTAGCATTAGAGAAGATAACTTCAATTGCATTCATCAAAACAATCTCTCGATCTGTTAGCAAAAAAACAAAATTTCTAATTACATAGTACTCTCATTTTCTTGCGTGAAACTAATATATCTGGATTCACTAATGCACTTAAACAAATGTTGGATTGGAGTTCCACCCTCAAGTTGTGTTCTGTACAACTTCGCTTTCACATTGTAGATTGTTCTAAGTGATGTGGAATTCTCGAGATTTCTTCTCTTTCATGAGGTTAAAATTTTGTGTGGCTTACATCCGGCATTGAACATCTCCTCCACTATCTTGTACTCACTGTTATCTAATCTACTGGCATATGGATGTGCTTCAATATGAACAAACTCATGGTTGTGTATATCATATTTAACTACAAGTTTCCATTCATCATTTGCATCTCTTTTTTTTTATTGCAAACTTACACCCACAATATTCTGAACTAGATTTTATTATATTTCTCTTGGTGTATCCTTTGTTGTCATTAGCTAACCTGACTTTATCACAACCTAACGCTAGCCTTAGTGATGCTCTGAATGTGATTTTATCTGCTCTCAGAATAATTATAACAAACTCCAAGTTTTTGGTCGTTTTCTGAGCCCATTCAATCAACGCTTCTTTACTTTCAAAACTCAAATTAGTACAAAAGTGCATACCAACATCAAACCCGACACCTTTAGAGAAATATTCATTACACAACAATAACATATTTTCTGAACTCATTCCACAATCCTGACAATAATAACACACAAAAACATGAGATGCGTTGATGATAAAACCTTTTTGACAAATTTGTTTGTTTGCGCTTAATATTTCCTAAACATTTAAAACTAATTTGGCGTGAGCTTTTCTTTCATTGCAATCGCCAACAAACTCTTGCAGACAAAAAATGAAATATGAAGTAAAGTGTGATAATACCTTGGATCTGAAAGGGAAACCAAAAAAGAACTTGAATTTCCTCCAGAAAATATGAAAAACCTGCAGTACAAGATTGGGTCCAATATTAGGCATTCACCATTACAAGATCGGGACTAGAGGAATCAAAAAATTGGGATTGAACATAACTGATCCAGCGAGAGAATCGATGGTTGCTGAAATCTGGAAGCCGACGGAGATGTCGGGGTCGGGACCAACGACTGCAACTATGTGGAAGTTGTCGATGTCAGGTCGGGACATGCGGCTTCTGCGGCTGCTGGTACGTGGAAGTCGGCACTGTCGTGATTGGGACCAACGACTGCTGGTGCGTGGAAGCGCCGGAGATGTCGGGGTCATGAACGACGAGATTCAGGAAGAGCGGGGTGGGGGCGGCTATTTAGGGTTTAGGGAAAGGGTCGGGGAACAGGGTTTAGGATTTGTGGTACAAATATTATATTTTAGGTTTATAAATGAGGAGTTTTATTATGATGAATGATGTATGAATAGACAATAAAGATGTATGAATATCAGCACCCTAGTTATATTATGTTTCTAAGAGTGATGGGGGTTGTGAACATGATGGTGAAAAACATACATAGTTTTTGGATACTATAGTTGTGAATGCTATTTTTCCAAATAAAATTTTGAACAAAAACAATATCATAGTCATCCAAGGGTGAGTAGAAGTTAGCGAATGTGAATGCCCTGAATCTAATTTTAGATTTGGGCCAAAAACACGGTAACAAAAGTTTCAAACACAGGCAAAACACCGCAACTATATTTACAATTTTATACCGCCACCGGTCAAAAGTTGCATCAGTCTCAAACTAAACCATAGAGTGTTATGGATATTCACGACGATGAACGGCCATGGCAGGTGTACAGGCAACGGGAACCGCGTCAGGCAGTTGCGGCGGACATGGCGCGGACCGATGAAGATGAATCGGGTGCGTCGGGAGCGGCACAGACCAACGAGGACGGCCTAATTGGGATTGGCATGGAGGATAATTAATATTTAGTCTTATATTTGTTTTTATGTTTATGTTATTTTGGGATTTTGTTATTGGCATCCCTCCACTATATGAGAGGTTGGTTTGGACTTATTATTTTCATCTTGCTAGTAATATGAAAAAGGGTTGTTCTCTGATATTCCTCGAAACCCTAGCCTCCGTCTCTCCCCCCTACCGCCAGCTCCTCCCCTACCCCCTTGCCTGAATCTTGTCTATGAACGGTAATATAAAGACCCCATGAGAGCCTAATTGATGAAACCTAATAAATTAACAACATAATTAATGAAGAACAAAACCAATGAGAAGTTAATAGAATATTTTTTACTACATTACGGGTCGTGGAGGCGTTTGCTAAGGTTGTAGAAGGTTCTACAACAATCTACCAATCTTAGAAATTATGGTTTGGCAAAATTATTTGATTAATATATTCGGGTAAAAGGCAAGTTTTACCTTACTTTAATTAGACCGGCGATGTTGTACAGTTCTAAGTATTGGGCGGTGAATTTTGTACATGAGCAAAAAATGGGAGTTGCTGAGATGGAAATGCTTCGGTGAATATGTGAACACATGAGACCAAATAAAATTAGAAACGCGTGCATCGGCGATAAGACAAGAGTGACACCATTGGTAGAGAAGATGTGAGAAGCTTAATTAAGATGGTTCTGACACGTACAAATGAGACCATAAGAGGCACATGTTAGGCAATGTGAGTGTTTAGCTACTAGGCGTGTTAAACGGGGGAGAGGTAGACCAGAAAAGACTTGGAACGAAACTATAAGGAAAGTGATGATGTACTTCGGCATTAGTGAAATTATGACTAAAGATCAATATCTTAAATGTCCTCCAACATGTCTTCCGACATATCCCAAACTAATGTGAAATAGTTCAAGACATTTATTAAGTGTTAGTTACATGATTTCATCATAAACAAATTAAACATGAAAATATTTATAATCAATCAATTGATATTTATCTATTAAATTTTAATTATTTGCAATAAAACATAGTACCAACAAAAGATTTTTTTTTAAATAATATTAAATATATTTTATACTGTACGGATGTGTCCTAGTTATAATATTTTACTTGTATATATTTTAAAATAATTTTTGTAATATAAATAAATAATTGTTCATTTATTTGTTATGCTTTTTTTTTCTAATATAATTAATATACATAAAAATAAATTTCTTAGTTATTGTAACACCTATGTCTGTCACATGAAATATAATAGAGGGTCCGGCCGGGGTCCCACACCATATTTCACAAACAGGCGGCGGGGTTACAAGTTAATATCACAGACTATTACACGCATCCTATCTCAGAGCATTCTACCGGAAGTTTTAGGGGTTATTACTGAACTCATCAAACACGAATGTCCACTATATATAAACAACATGATTTATATATATAAGAAGAATGTATACAGAAATACACAAAAATATTTGGCCTTATAGTCTTACAGTTATATTTTACCAGTGTGGATTACAAACATCGGCATCAGGCCGGTCACACATGAAAACAGTAAAATTTGTCATTCGGCCTTCGAGGGCCAGCATAGCAGCAGCAAGGACTTCAGCCTGCTATTTCATGCTCTACTCTCCAACACCTGCACAAGGAAAGTCCACCATAATGATGGCAAACAAGGCAACGGTCAACATTCAGCTGACCAATTTATAACGACTCTACCCCTTCCCCGGGGCAGTGATACTCCTTCCCTGCAGGCATAGCATTAACACAAGCAGATATATCACATGAACGTGCACTCACGCACAGTTCAATATATCACAAACGAATGTCCCGCGGCCAAACGTTCTGTGCACTCAGGGCACATTTTCGGTGTGCTGAGATTCAAGCTCCACCATTGTTCACCAGGACGGTTCACATTTGAGCATTGTCTTTCACTGTGCTGAGATTCAAGCCCCACCTACTTGAGCATTATAGTCTTTACGGCCCCTGGCCTAAGACTTTAGTCTTGACGGCGTACAACCTAAGACTCTCATTATGTGTTTCTAATGAACACCAACAACTTAGGCATTTAGGTCAGACAACCATAACGCGGATACAGTTCAGTCTTTGCCAGTTGTTCAAATCGTCAAATGTAAGGCTAGTCTGACGCGGGTCGGCTTCCCCGTGTCCGTTCGGCTCATTGGCCTTTAGGAGCTCGCATCTCACAGAGTAGCCTCACAGTCTCCTAGAGTCAGGCTTTCACAATAACAAGTTATCTGGGAGCTATCTCCAGCGACAACTACTGTCGCCTGGCGTTAGCGACAGAGCACACTTTATGTACCCATCCCTAATCATAATTGGACCAACTATCCAGAAAACCCTATAGCCACTTGCAGTGCCAGAATACTGGTCTTTCATACCACAAATAGCTCACCAAGAGCTATCGCTATCGGCGAAACTCACTGTCGCTCGGCGATATCAACAGTTCTCCAAAACCGTGATTTCCCCTATATATTTTCCTGGAATTCAACTCCAGTATTTCTTGTTACTCCGTTTCACATGCACCACTCAAAGACCACGTACAGTACTCGTTTATACGTGGAGTCTTCTCCGGTTCGCAAAATAAAACATCACCAATCCAGACTAACCTGTTCAGATGGGCTTCACACAGCATGTCTATTCTCTAGTATACATTTTCGGATCTATATGCAAGACTTACTGGGGATTTCATGAATCGACCGAAAGGAATTCTCTCGATTCTCCACATTTTGGTGGGGGATTTCATGCATATGTCAAAATAAGGACTTCATATGTAAAAAAGGAAGATCGTTACCCTTGCAGTCTTCCTTGGAGCCATGACCTTGATCTTTGGTCCGGATGGAACTGATTGTCACCACTTCCCCTCCGCGGATCTAGCGTCGACTCGCAATTCTGATCACAAACACGCCTTGGACCAAAACTCCTCTTGAGCTCCTAGGCTTTTTTCTCTTCTTCCCTCTCCAGAACTGAACAGGGAAGTGTGTGAGAAAGAATGAGAATGAAAGCTCAAGTCCAGCCTTTATATGAAAGCTACCGCCGCGCGGCAACTACTACCGTCGCGCGGTATCATCGGCGGTGACCGCTTCAACCAGCCGGCGTCGCTATCCATCGCTATCGCCCTGCGATAAACCCTATCATCGCGAGGTAAGATCTTTCTCGAGAACTCAATGATACGTCGAGAGCGTTGAGTACTACCTCGTCGCGATAGCAATTACCGCCTGACAAGAGGTTGGTTACTCGAGAAATGCTTCTCGACGTTTGTCGAAAGGCTAGCGCGGCGCACTAACGTCTATCGCCCTGGCGATAACAACCCGAGACCTGGGTCCAATAATTCACTGAACTATCGCATGTGATAAGTCAATCGCCGCGCGGTAACTTTCAATGATCACTTCTCCTTTTTGGAGTGTTACAATTATAACATAAGAAAATTTAATATTTTAAAATATTTCTGACATGTCCCCAATTTTTAAAATATTCCGGACAATTTAAAGGCTTGAGTGTGGTTTGTGTACATATATCTGGGAAAAACTATTAGGGTTCGTTTGTTACGTCGAAGTTGGAGTGTTGTAATTGAAATTCAATTTAAAATTCCAATTTCAGTGTTCGGCGACAATAAAATCACCTCGGAATTGTAATTCATTTCAATTCTCATAGGAATTGATAATAGAGGAAACAGGTCTCTCACAATTCTGACCTCGCGAGATTTTCATTCGTCATTCTCACCCCTACCAACGGGCCCCGGGCTCTCTCAAAAAGACCTTGAAGCAAACTCTATTGTTTGTTCGGGAGCCATTTTTCGCCGAATAGCGAAATTTTTGACATGACACATATTTTTCCGTCTGGGCGCGCATTTTTCAGCCCGGGTGCGATTTTTTCTCTCGGGAGCGCATATTTCAGCCGGACTCGCATATTTCGGTTCAGCGCACATTTTTCGGCCGAGCATGGAATTTCCACCCGGACGCACATTTTCTGCTCGGACGCGCATTTTTTGGTCGTGCGAGCATTTTTCGACCGGGCTCGCATTTTTTGGTCGGGCAAGCATTTTTCGGCATGGCGCACATTCTCCGCCCGACACGCATTTTCCGCCCGGGGCGGCATTTTTCCGCCAGAGCGCCCATTTTTCACCTGTGCACACGCACAATTTTCGCCCGGGAGCGCATCTTTCGCCAGGGCGCACATTTTTCGCCCTAGCAAGCATTTTTAGCCCGGACACACATTTTTTGCTCGGACTCGCATTTTTTCGCTCGATGCACTTTTTCACCTGACCACGCATTTTTCACCCGGACTCGCATTTTTCGCCCGTGCGCGCACACACATTTTTCACCAAGGAGCGCATTTTTTGCCAGAGAGCGCATTTTTTGCCCGGGCGCCCATATTTGGCCCGGGTGCGCATTTGTCCGACCGGACACCCATTTTTTACCCGGGCGGACGTTTTTCCCCGCAGCGCGCATTTTTGTTCTCCCCGGCAAAAACATACGCGTCTAACAATGAAATTACTAATTCCAATTCGTGACAGCATTCTTGCATTCAAAGAATTGGAATTGACTTCAATTCCAATTAATGCGGAAAATAGAATTAAAGTCAATTTCAATTCTTATTTCTCAATTTTTGTGAAAGGAAAGGAAGCTTATATTTTCTGTAGAAAAAATCTATGAATAATAACTGCAGACAGCTCAAATTTGTAATGAATTCTTGATATTAACCTTCCAGGTGAAAGTGATAGCATCCCAAACAATAGCTTCAAAAATATTAATGGGACTTTCTAGCAATTGTGTAAATATATGACTCTTCAAGAGTGAGATGGAAAGGGAAGAAGATAACATTGTTAAAGTTTTAATGAAACAAAACTAATAAAACATATGGAAACTAAATTGAGCCGAATAGAACTAAAGAGGATGAATATGAAGAGATACATAGATGACTATGCAAACTAAATTGGAATACCAAAAATTGATCTTGAGCAGATCTAACTACATCTCTATTTGCTAACCAGGGCTCCGTTTGAGGGGACTTATCAGCACTAGTCAAGCGATTACGATCGCATGAACCGGTTCATGCGGTCGTAACCGCTTGACCGGTTCCAATAAATCCACCCAAACGGAGTCTAGATTGGAATGTCTGTTGAGTTTTTCGGATCTTGGAATGAGCAGGGGTTGTATCAACTAAAAAGTTAGATCACATCCAGAGACACATGCAGCAACAAGAGTCTTTATTTATAACAACAGTCTTCTTACAAGGCGAGACATACATGGCGAGACATGAATCGCCAAAATAACCAAAGGGAGAGCAGAAACAATTACAAGACAAATCAAACCGCGCAGACTGAACAAGTACTCGTCGGTTCTACTGCTGCACTATGGAGTCTGCACAGACCGCCAGGTCATCAGACCGCAACCAAGCCGCGCGGACTGCCCGTTATTCCAATGATGTGCTCTAGCCGCCGACTGCTACCTCCAAGACTAGCGGTGACGGTTGGTCCCACTAGATCACAATGAACAACCTCCAAAGGTGTTTTGCATCTGGACCGTGCCTTATCAACCGTAAAGCGATAAGCTTCACCGTGCTGACATCCCGCGCATGCTTGACCGTCTCCGTAGGATGACAATCTTGGTAAGCCTCTCATGAGTCTCCTTACCGCCATTGCTTTCAGCTTGTCCATCCCCACATGCCTCAGTCTTTCATGCCAAATAGCTGCACTATCACTGGGCTTCATCCGATCAACATCAGAACTTGTTGATGACCCAACAAAGTTCTTCTCCTTACTCCCAGCATGAGCAACGTTCACCGAGTGTAAGACAACCTTACACTCTTTCCTGAGGTGATCATGCTGCTTGCATCTATAACACCTTGGTCCTTCCTTTCTCTTCTCATCACGCCTAGGAGAAACACTCCACTTTTGCTGATATGAGGTAGAAGGACCAACCTCAACAGCCACCTTCACATACTCCTTGAACAAACCAACAAGGGAAGTCCAAACCTCTGCAGCTGACCGACATCTGCTGATGTGGTCCAAGATCTCCGATGAGATAACCTGCTTGAGAATAGACTCCGCTCTCACATTTGTCTCCTTCCAAACTCTCATCGCTTCAGCATTGCCAGCAGTAACCTCTTGCCTTTCTGTTCCGCACACCACCTCCCAAAGGTCCTCGCAAAGAAGATAGCTCTCCATACAAGACTTCCACTTCTTAAAGTTAGTCAGTGTTAGGAGTTCAATACCAAAACCTCTTGCAAATCCTGCTTCCATGGCTCTAACATTGGTTCCCCCTTCACAAGAGCAACAACGACTTCTAGTTGATCACTGCTTAACCACTTCAACCTCCCTCTGATACCATGTTGAGTTTTGCGGATCTTGGAATGAGCAGGGGCTGTATCAACTAAAAGCTTAGATCACAGCCAGAGACACATGCAACAACAATAGTTTTTATTTCTAACAGCAGTCTTCTTACAAGGGGAGGCATACATTGCGAGACCTGATTCGCCAAAATAACCAAAGGGAAAATAGAAACAATTACAAGGCATATCAAACTGCGTGGACTGAACAAGTAGCCGTTGGTTCTACAACTGCACTGTGGAGTCCGCACAGACCTCCAGGTCGCCAGACTGCAACTAAGCCACGCAGACTGCCCGTTATTCCAATGCTGAGCTCTAGCCACCGATTTGCAAGCCGCCTAACCGCGAGGTCGCCTAGACGCCAGACCTCACAAGCTGCTGATGTCGAACTGAACATGTCACCAGAAGCAGATGACTTATTGAACCGGGAAACTAGTTGCCAAAGAGAAGACTGCATGGTCGTTGTCCGCGACCTGTTGTTTAACTCCTATTGCTTATCGCAGAGTCCGCAATGTCCCCGACCGCAATCAGAGAAAAGTCCCTGCTTTCCAGCATTATCCGCACAACCTTTACAGCACAAACCGGTAATCTTTTTCAACCCACATGGATACCAAAATCCAGTACGCAACAACTATTCGCGAGTTCACTTACTGTTCATTCACGCATACAATTGATGTGACGGGAGGTCCTATTTATAGGCACGATGATGAGTGTGGTCACCGCCCCAGCCGATAGGATCACCGCCTCATCCCGCAAAAAGAACAAGTGTATCCGCAAGCCGCGGATACACATCCAGTCCGACGCGACCTATGCAGGATAGCCAGACCGCCTAAGCATCACCAAGGTCGGACAACGACTCAGTCCGCCTTGTCGCCAAAGGCCAACCAGGACTTAGACAACAACCTGCAGACTCTGCAGCAACACCTTGTTCGCTTAACCGCGGACAAAGCTCCAGTTCGCATACCCCGAGCCCGCAGCCACGCCACCAAGAAAGCAGTCGTACCCGGCGGACACAGCATCAACTCGGCGGACTGAGAAGCAGTCTGCGCTTAATTGCGCGATCTCCCCGGACTGAGCCAAACTTGAACTTGCTTCAGAACCAACCAAGTCCACTTCACTGGCCACAAGGGCCAGTCCGCGCTTACTGGCACACACTAGATCCAGTCCGCAAAACCCGCCGAACTCCACCACATGTTCGTACTAACTGGCAACCTTCGCGGCTTCCGCTTGTCGCGCCACCAGAGCTAGACCAAGGCATCTGCCAAATCGGTCTGCCGAGCTCCAGTCCAGTCCGCTTCTTGCCAGACTCCACGGATAGAAAAGCCATCCGCCTGGTTAACTTCTGGGATCCAACTGCCTGCTGAGCATAAGCCGGCCTGGCTGGCCGACGCCTCTGTTCGCATAGTCCGCGCAAACAGACCGCCCAGGCTGCCAAAGAACAAGCTGTCTGCAACAACTCCGCCGACCTGGCTGTCCGCCAGTCCTGTTCGCATAGTCCGCGTGGACCGGTCACCCAATCACCCAACTATCACTTCACCATTTTCACCATTTTCAACAATGTCAAAAAATGATCATTAGCGTTGCTCAAGATTGGTAGAAAGTAATTTGATCGAAATATTGAGCAAAGCTAATTCTGGTATAGGGTAGCTCTTGTCAATCTAAATTCAAGCAAGACATGTCTGTTAATTTCGATTTGAGCAACAACAGAAAAATGTAAATCCTCTAAATTTTTAGAGGTAGATTCTTAGTCCAACAACAATAATATAAACTTATTGATTGATATGTAGATGCCTGAATACACCGGCATATTCAAACGAGGATTGTGCATTTTGATTCATATAGGTAATTACACAGTATGTCAATATTGTCCTTATCTTTTTATTTCATTCATATTAACTATTAGTAAATACAATGTCCTTTGTTGGAAAAAAAACAGATCGAAAGAGGAAGCAAAAACAGAGAAATTTCTACTACCATTAATCTCATACATCCATACTATTGTTCATCTTGCAGGTTAAGATTAAAAAGGAGAACAAGAAAAAATACAACATATAAAACCAAAGTTGCGGCAGATAAGACAAAGGGAACAGGGCTCGAGGTCACCGCAAGGAAAAAAAAACTTAAAAAAGGAAGGGCACAGGCGCAGCTTTTAGCCCATATCAGCGCCGCTGGTCCCAAATGGCTGTGTTTCCTTCTGCGGCTCCAGCTTCTTCTTCTCCAAGGTGTTGCAGGTGCTGATGGTGGGAGGGCCAAGACTTACATTCAACATCCTCCCGTAATCTTGACATTCCGACATCTTGAATCTTGCTCGTTGATCTGCAAATGGCAAAGCGGAAAGCGGCTTTGTTAACATGTCGGCGAGTTGATTTTCCTATTTACAGTGATTAACCTCGATTTCCTTTTGGCTAATTAAATCTCGAGTGTAGTGAAATTTTAACTCTATATGCTTTGATTTGTTATGGAAGACAGCATTCTTGGCAAGAGCAATTGCGGAAGTGTTATCTATATTGATTGAGGTTGGATTTCCCTCTTGTTTGGTTAATTCACGCAGGAGGTTCCGCAACCAAACAGCTTTTCTCGCTGCTTCGCTCAGGGCTGTGTATTCAGCTTCTGTGGAGGATAAAGCAATGGTTTTTTGTTTTTTAGTATTCCAGGAAATGAGATTGTTGCCCAAGAAGAAGAGGTAACCAGAAGTGCTCCTCCGGTCGTCAGCGCACCCAGCCCAATCACTGTCCACATATCCTTTCAAATGTAAGTTTGTTCCTTTAGTATACCTCAACCCCAAACCTCTGGTTCCATTAACATATCTCATGACTCTTTTGACTCCCATCAGATGTTTAGTGCTTGGGGCTTGCATGAAGCGAGATAAGATGCTAACGGCTAATTCCAGATCTGGTCGGGTGTTCGTTAAGTAAATTAAAGACCCAATCATGCTTCGATACATTTCTGCATTCACCTTCTCCTCCCCATCTTCCTTCCTGAATTTTTCTCCAGTGACCATAGGTGTGCTTGTAGGTCGGGAATTGGATATATCGAAACGGGTGAGGAGATCATCAGCGTATTTGCTTTGATTGATGTAAATTGCTTCTGGTGTTTGGATGATCTGAATGCCGAGGAAGTAATGGGCTAGACCAAGATCCGTCATTTGGAAGACTGTTTTGATGTGAGCACGAAAATCATTTATGAATGCCATGTTTGATCCTGTAATGAGAAGGTCATCGACATATATGCAAACAAACATAACATCATTGTTGGAGTACCGTTTGTGGTAGATGGAAGGTTCAAAATCGGACCTCTGGAACCCATTCTCTAACAGATGCTGATCAATCTTGAAATTCCAAACCCTGCACGACTGCTTTAACCCATACAAAGCTTTCAAAATTCTCAAAACTTTGTGTTCTTCCCTTTTTTTCATAACCAGTGGGATGTTCAACATAAATTTCTTCTTCAATGGATCCATTCAAGAATGTGGATTGGACATCCATTTGGAAAATGGGAAAATGGAAATGTGCAGCCAAGGCAATAATGAGTCGTATGGACTCAAATCTCGCTACTGGGCAAAAGTTTCATTGTAGTCAATTCCATGTCGTTGAGTATAGCCTTTTGCGACTAATCGTGCCTTATATTTCTTAACTTTCCCATGCTCATCGTATTTCACTTTGTAAATCCATTTTAACCCAATGGCCTTCTTGTGTGGAGGCAATTCACTTAACTCCCAAGTTTTGTTACTTTCGATAGCTTTAACTTCCTCATCCATGGCTTCCACCCAGTGAGTGTTGGTAACAGCTTCATTGTAGGTGGCAGGCTCCTTGATAAAAAAGGCTAGACTGCAATTTTGATAGAGCTCGGTAATGGATTTGTACTTCTTTGGCAAGGATGGGGATGATGATTCTTCAGAGCAAGGCAAAATATTTGCTTCATGTGCAAGAATGGGTGATGTCGGCGAGCTAGAAGCACATACCTCAGTGGAAAAGGTGTTGGGAAAGGCTTCCAATGCAGCGGATTGCTCAGGAATGAGAGCAGGAATAGAAGGCTCAGAATCATCAGCTGGTTGAAAGTCATGACTAACCTCTGGATGAAGAATCTGACCCGGAGCTTCATGCCAATTCCAAGCTTTGGTCTCATCAATGATAACATTTCACACTATTTTTAGTTTTTTTGTTGTAGGATGGTAGACTCGGTATCCTTTTGAGATATCACTGAAACCCAAAAGGATGCCACAAACTCCCTTCTCATCAAACTTGTCTCGACTGGTTTGCTGGTCTAAGTAGAAAACTAAGCTTCCAAAAACTCTTAAATGGTTCACATCAGCTTTATGCCCCGTCCAGGCTTGAAAAGGAGTGGATTTGATTAATGCGCGGCAAGGGGATCGATTGAGAAGTTGGGTGGCGGCCATCACAGCTTCAGCCCAGAATTCTTTGGGTAGATGTTTGTGATGGAGCATACACCGGGCCATCTCTATAATAGTCCTGTTTCGTCTTTCAGCGACACCATTTTGCTCGGGTGAGTAACTGACAGTGAGCTCTCTTTTAATGCCTTGCTGTTGGCAGAAACTATCAAATTCATGGCTCATAAACTCCCCCCCTGTCAGTACAAAGGGTCTGAATTGTAGAATTTGATTGATTCTCCACTTGAGCTTTGAAAACTTTGAATTTTTTTAGAGCATCAGACTTATGGGATATAGGGTAAGTCCACATCATTTTGGTAAAATCATCGATAAAAAATACGTAGAAGCGGATTCCTGACAGTGAAGGTATGCGAGATGGCCCCCATGTGTATGCATGCACAATTTCAAGTGGTTTGCTGGTTTTTCTTGTGGCTTGAGGTGGGAAAGGCAGTTTATGAATTTTGTTTTTGGCACAAATGTGACATAGGGGTTGGTGATGTTGAATTTTAGGTAGTCCTAGAACAAGTTCCTTGGAATGCAGAAGCTTGAGATCATGGAAGTTTAAATGGCCATATCTGAGGTGCCAGTGCTGGCTGACAGCATCTTCCTTGATCTTCATGTTGTGATTGAGGTGTTGTAGAGCTAACGGAAAAACTTTATTGTGCGTCATTTTGACTTTGGCAATAATCTGAGAGGATTGCTTCTCCATGATGGTGCAAGAGCAGTCATCAAAAATTAACTTGTATCCTTTGTTGAGAAGTTGTCCCACGCTGAGCAGGCTTTGAGCAAGCCCAGGCACAAACTGCACTCCAGAGATATATTTGAGCTTCCCGTCAAGCGCCCTTACGACAATGGTTCCTTTTCCTTTAATTTGCATGGAGTTCCCATCACCCAACATCACTTGGGAACATTCTTCTTCATCCAGATGAACAAATAAGTCTTTGTTATGGGTCATGTGATTGGAACAACCGCTGTCGATGTACCAAATGCTGTCTGAGATATTTGAGTGCTGTTCACCTGTATAGAAAACATAGTCATCATCATTTTGGCTACCAAAATGTGCTTCTTCAGCAGTCTGCTCAACAGGCTTCTGCTTGGACCAGCAATCTTTAGCCAAATGAGTGGGTCTCTTGCAGGTTTTACATCTATAGTAACATTTCTCAGCTGTATGATTGTACCTTTTGCACAACTCGCAGAACAGGGGATAACTTACATGCATTTTTCCTTTGTCTTCTTTTGGATACTCCTGAACCTTGTATGGTTCAGGTTTGATATTAACTTTGGTCTGGAATGCTTGCTCTATGGACTGTGATTCATACCTCTTAACCCTTTCTTCATGGGCTTGAAGTGACCCGAGGAGATCAGTGAGAGTAAGGCTGTTGAGCTCCTTGGTCTCTTCAATGGTAGTCACAATAACAGCATATTTTTGAGTGAGAGTTTTGAGGATCTTCAAAATTACCTTCTTTTCTTCGATTTGATCTCCGTAGTTTTTGATCTGATTTGTAAGTAAGGTGATTCTTGAGAAATAAGAGTGGGCATTGTCATTGTCAAGCATTCTTAGAGTATCAAATTGTTGCCAGGCATCTTGAAGCTTTATAGAAATAACTTTGGCCGATCCTTGGAACTCATTCTTCAATATTTCCCAAGCATGTTGTGCTGATTCGGCCCCCATAATATTTGGAAAAATGCTTCTACCAATACCCTGCTGAATGTAAAGAAGTGCTTTTGCATCCCTCTTGACATTTTCAGCATAGGCAGACTTGTTGGCGGCTTCCCAGTTGATTAGGGGGTCGGCATCGGTTGGCTTTGGGTAACCAGTGAGAATGAGATCCCAGAGGCCCTGAGAGATAAACAGGGTCCGCATCTGGACATGCCAAACATCAAAACCATCCCCTTCGAAGATTGGGACGCCGGTGGGGGAATAAGTGAAATTTGTGGAAGGAATGCTCGAGGATGCTACAGGGGAAGATCCTCACAACCTTTGATCGCAGAGAGCATGAGGCAACCTCCCTCTGATACCATGTTGAAAAAAAAAACAGATCAAAAGAGGAGGCAAAAACAGAGAAATTTCTACTACCATTAATCTCATACATCCATACTATTGTTCATCTTGCAGGTTAAGATTAAAAAGGAGAACAGGAAAAAATACAACATATAAAACCAAAGTTGCGGCAGATAAGACAAAGGGAACAGGGCTCGAGGTCACCGCAAGGAAAAAATAAAAACTTAAAAAAGGAAGGGCACAGGCGCAGCTTTTAGCCCATATCAGCGCCGCTGGTCCCAAATGGCTGTGTTTCCTTCTGCGGCTCCAGCTTCTTCTTCTCCAAGGTGTTGCAGGTGCTGATGGCGGGAGGGCCAAGACTTACATTCAACATCCTTATGGGTAATTACACGATATTTAATATTAAAATTAAAAAAAAATAGATCTCCTAAACCTATTCACGTTGAGGGATTGTAGAGAGAGAGAAAGGAAGAGACGGAGAGAGAGAGAAAAAATGAAAGAGAGGAGAGAGGGAGAGAGTGCGGTGGAGGCGAAATTCTTAGGACTGGGTCCCGAACTGTCCAGGACCAATGAAAAGTGCCAAATGAATCTTGCTCGGGTCCACTTGCAATAAATGTATGTCAGACTTAACCTCGCCCGGGCCCACTTGCCGAGCTGTGATATCACCGAGAGGTCCTCTGCTGATACAAAAGACATCCTCGCTAGGTCCCGGACCCAGAAAAATCTGGGTCCGGAACCCGGACCCAAGAATTTTCCGCGGCAGAGAGGGGGGAGAGAGAGGGAGAGAGAAAATAATCTTTTTAGGTCAATACCTATATTTTTTTACAAAATAAATATTGTAATATTGATTTATATTTTTTACGATCATTTTGAGTACTCATGTACATGTTGCGGGCGTTGCCCGCAGACGCATCAAACACGGGCAAAGCCCGTGCGGAAGCGGGCATCCCGAAGCCCGCCAGGATGCAGACGAAGGCTGCCCGAGAGCATCGAGTCTGGGGCGGGCAAAGCTCGTCGTCACCGACCGGGTACTGTCGCGTTTGGCCATAGGGGCGGAGCCCCGTCTGGAGCACTCGTGTGTGTGCGTGGGGGGGGGGGGTGTGATCCTGTGTGAATACAAGACTATGTGAAGGTGTGAAGAGGAGATCCTGGCCGTTGACGAACCCTGATTCAACGGTGGTGATGTTGGAATCAAAAATGCCACCAACTCTCTGCGCGCTATCACTAGATCGGGTGGTCGGAAGTGGAGAAAGTGGTTCGCAAGCAATCGGCTAATAGCCTTGTGGACGGTTTAAGCAAATAAAAAGGAGCGCGAAAAAGAGTTGTCGCTGGCAACGACGAACACCAGATTTGACCCTCCGCGACGAATGTCTTTCTTGCGATGGGCCGTTTGATTGTTTGTAAAGGGTTACAGGCGAACTTGAGCGAATACAAGTGTGGAGAAGAGAGAGGACTGAATTGACTTAGTGTCCACACCACCAACTAGATAGGTTCTAGGCTAAGTCCGTGTGTCTCATCCAACCACTCATGACCCCTATTTATACTTGAGGATTGACTGCTCGGGCAGTTCACGAATCGACGGGCATTTAACGTCTCATTAATCACAACATTAAATGTGCAACCGCCTGAGATGCATGAAGAGTCGGGCGGAGGGAGCTTGAGAGAAGAGACCTCACGTAACCGCGTGGTGCCACCGAGGTTGATGCCAGAGAGGCGATCCAGCGCAGGCTCCAGGAGAAGTGCCTGCTACGACCTCTGGGATAGATTCAAAGAGCTGCTCTGTGAGAGACTGCCTACCAAATGTACATGCAGTGGTCGGCTGAAGTGTGCCCGTGTTGGACACTAACGTACTAAACCACGGACCAGAGAACGTCTGCAGACAACCAGAATGTTCGCCTGAAGATCTCGCGAACTCTGGGAATGAACATCTGGTAAGTTGTTCCTACTTGTCTGATGCTCGCCTCAGCCGTCACAAGATTTGAGTTAACATAATCCGCACACGTTTTCGGCAGACCGCGCAGTCTTCAAAAAAGTAGACTATTAACCGCAAAGGCTCCGACCTGCACTTCATGGTTCCGAAAATTTACAAATTGCACGGACCTCTACTCAGTCGAGCCACTTTTCACAGACAGTTAGTTGCTTCTCCCTCCAGCTCGCCATGAGTATGAATCAGGAGATGCTCGCTAAGAGGGGCTACAATCCTGATGCCGCGAAGATGTCTGATCCCAATAGGCCAAGTAAACCCTCAGAATTCACTGGTAGCTCCTTCAAGCAAACACCACTGCCATCTCTAAAAAAGCCCACTAAGAAAGCAGATAGTTCCATCACTAGTGTTTTGGACCTTGTTGCACATATGGACAAACACCAAGATCTGGACAAGGAGAGGCGCGCAAACCTCCCATCAGACACCCAACTTCTTGTCCATTCTTCCAGTACCTCGTAGAAATGAAAGGAGTCCGCCTCCCGAAAGCCGTCAACTAGTAAGGTGAACACTCCCTCTGATGTCGCACCTTCCACGAAGAGCGCAGAAATTTTAGCGAAGAGCATGCCGACCCCACCGGAGAAGCCGACCGTCAACCCAGACCCATTCCAACAGATTTTGGCAGGCAAAGCAGACATCCTGAAGATGTCACCTGAGAAATTGTGGAGTCGGAGCATTCAGATGAAGAGACTGATGAGGATGACGTTGACGTGGAGGTTGTCGATGCCAAGATCGAGCTAGAGAAAGCGTGAGCGGGCTTCAAGGGGAAAGACCTTAAGACGGACACCCCACCTTTAATTATCGCGAATACCCCCTTAAAGAAGAAGTGAAAGAGGGATGATGGACAGGAGACGGTCGCCCCAGAAAGAGAACGGTGTTGGCTGAAAACTTCTTGCTACAACACGCCTGTTAGACCACTAATACCTTATTGCTTCATTCCCAGAGAACGTCTTGGTGATATTGGCCCTTTAGGAAGGACTAGAGGAAGCATGCATGCGCATATCCCGCTTGGAGGAGGGAATTGAAGTGCTTAAGAGAGATTTTGCGTCGGGTGCCGCGCACGCCCTATTAATAGAAGTTCTCCCGGCGACACATGGTTCAACCCCATCAGAGGACGTCGTCCAAAAATAAGTGCAGAAAGTCAGAGAGGACATCTGTGCCATACACTCGCTAGTCGCCAAGTTAAAAAAACATCATGTGGGTGCGTCCAACGTGCTAGCAGAGATAACAGATAACTTGGGGTTCGTGGGTATGGAGCGAATGTTGGGCGAGGAGGCCTTCAAAGATTAAGGACAATTTAATTTTCGGTTTTGTAATAATTATTTAGGCATGGACTATGTTCATGCGAACACCAATTGGCAGACACTAAATGTGTTCATCAGACTTTTATGTGTGTGGAAGGACTTTCTATTTTCCTTAACCGCTGCTCACTGCGTTGGTCGTTGACGAACCGCTGCTCCTGTGTGAATACAATACTGTGGGAAGTTGTGAAGAGGAGATCCTAGCCGTTGACGAATCCTGATTCAACGGTGGTGATGTTGGAATCAAAAATGTCACCAACTCTTCGCGCGCTATCCCTGGATCGATGGTCGAAAGTGAGAAAGAGGTTCGCAAGCAATCGGCTACTAGCCTTGTGGACGGTTTAAGCAAATAAAAAGGAGCGCGAAAAGGAGCTGTCGCTGGCAACGACGAACACCAGATTTGACCCACCGCGGCGAATATCTTTCTTCGACGGGCCTTTTGATTGTTTCTAAAGGGTTATAGGCGAACTTGAGCGAATACAAGTGGGGGAGAAGAGAGAGATTGAATTGACTTAGTGTCCACACCGCAACTAGACAGGTTCTAGGCTAAGTCTGTGTGTCTCATTCAACCACTCATGACCCGTATTTATACTTGAGGATTGACTGCTCCGACAGTTCACGAATCGACGAGCATTTAACATCTCATTAATCACAGCATTAAATGCGCAACCGCCTGATATGCACGAAGAGTCGGGCGGAGGGAGCTTGAGAGAAGAGACCGCACGTAACCGCGTGGTGCCACCGAGGTTGATGCCGAAGAGGCGAGTCGGCGCAGGCTCCAGGAGAAGTGCCTGCTACGACCTTTGTGATAGATTCACCGAGCGGCTCTATGAGAAACCACCTACCAAATATACATGCAGGGGTCGGCTGAAGTGTGCCCGTGTTGGGCACTAACGTGCTAAACTACAGACTGGAGAACGTCTGCAGACAAACAAAATGTCTGTCTGAAGACCTCGCGAACTCTGGGAATTGACATCTGGTAAGTTGTTCCTACTTGTCTGATGCTCGGCTCAGCCGTCACAGCATTTGAGTTAACATAATCCCCACACTTTTTCGGCAGGCCGCGTAGGCTTCAAAAAAGTAGACTAGTAACCGCAAAGGCTTCGACCTGCACTTCATGGTTCCGAAAATCTATAAATAGCACTGTCATCTACTCAGTCGAGCCACTTTTCACAAACAATTAGTTTCTTCTCCCTCCAGCTTGCCATGAGTATGAATCAGGAGCTGCTCGCCAAGATGGGCTACAACCCTGATGCCACAAAGAAGTCTGATCCCAATAGTCCATGGAAACTCTCAGAATTCTCGGGTAGATCATCCAAGAAAACACCACTGCCATCTCTAAAACAGCGCGCCGAGAAAACAGATTGTTCCATCCCTATTGTTTTGGACCTTGTTGCACATATGGACAAACACTAAGATCTGGACAAGGAGGGGCGCGCAAACCTCCCATCAGACACCCAACTTCCTGCCCATTCTTCCAGTACCTCGTAGAAACGAAAGGAGTCCTCCTGCCGAAAGCCGTCAACTAGTAAGGTGAACACTCCCTCTGATGTCGCACCTTCCGCGAAGAGCGCAGAAATTTTAGCGAAGAGCATGACGAACCCCACCGGAGAAGCAGACTGTCAACCCAGACCCATTCCAACAGATTTTGTCAGGCGAAGCAGACATCCTGAAGATGTCAACTAAGAAATTGTGGAGTCGAAGGATTCAGATGAAGAGACTAATGAGGATGATGATGACGTGGAGGTTGTCGATGCCGAGATCGAGTTAGAGATGTCATGAGCGGGCTTCAAGGGGAAAGACCCTAAGACGTACACTCCACCTCTAATTATCGTGAATACCCCCTTATAGAAGAAGTGAAAGAGGGATGATGGACATGAGACAGTCGCCCCAGAAAGAGAATGGTGTTGGCTGAAAACTTCTTGCTGCAACATGCTTGTTAGACCACTAATACCTTATTGCTTCTTTCCCAGAGAACGTCTTGGCGATATCGGCCCTTCAGTAAGGACTAGATGAAGCATGCACACGCATATCCCGCTTAGAGGAGGGAATTGAAGTGCTAAAGCGAGATGTTGCGTCGGGTGCCGTGCACACCTTATGAATAGAAGTTCTCCAGGAGACACAGGGTTTAACCCCATTAGAGGACGTCGTCCAAAACTAAGTGCAGAAAGTCAGATAGGACATCTGCGCCATACACGCGCGAGTCGCTTTATAGCCCATAATTCGTCGAGATCAGAAGTACCCCAGAAGACGGCTATCCATAGACCATTCGATGAGTTGTGGCGTGCTTGGGCGGGCAGAGGCGAGCTGTGGCGAGCTTGGGCGAGCAGAGGCGAGCTGTGGCGAGCTTGGGCGAGCAAAGGCGATCTTTGGCGAGCTTGGGTGAGTATCTTGCGAGTATGGGCGAGTATCCCTTGGAACTCGCTGGCAGAAGCTGGATACTCTCCTATACCCCCCCCCCCAGTATTTCTCTATAAATAGCCCCCCCAGGGGTACTGGAAATGGAACTTTTGGAAGAGGTTGAGGTCCCCCCAAGCGGATACTTGCCCAGTCCATGCATGTAGAGAACCTCGCCCGGTCTTTTGGTTGCGGAGGGGAAGCTTCTTCTAAGCTTCCGGGTATGTGGTGGGACCTCCCTGCTCGAGCACTTGAGGTGTACTTATAGATAGCTTCCTCTCTCTCGTGCTGACCACTTGAATTGTGACATCAGATCATAGAATCAGTAACCTTAGGCTGCCTTGATCCTATTTCTGACGTTGAGATTTTTCCTGGCTTCAACACTTGGTGCGGTGAGCGTGGATAGTAGCCAAGGAAGAAATTTTTGCGAGAAGACTTCATAGTTTAAGATGGCGAGCTGGAGACCAAAGGCAGGAACTCACGAGCACTCGGCAAGGTGGGCGAGTTCTCGGCAAGGTGGGCGAGTTCTCGACAAAGTGGGTGAGTTTCCTGGTTACTCGCCCATAGGCGACTTTCAAGCTCGACGGCTTTATGTGGCGAGCTTACCTATTACTCGCTCATAAGCGAGTTCCAGATCGCAAACTCCTTAGGCGAGTTCCAGATGAAGACTTTGGTTAGCGAGTATATGCGAGCGAGTTCATGCAGGCGAGTTGCGGATGGCGATATGCTCTGGCGAGTTTCATACAGCGAGCTCCAAATCAACTCGCAGGTGTCCTGTTTACAGGTTGGCGAGCTTCCTTGTTACTCGCCAATAGTTGAGTATATGCAAGATTAGCGACTTCTAAGAGACGAGTATCTTTCTTACTCGCCCATATGCGAGTTATGCAGGTGAAGAAGCGAGTATCTTTGTTAAAACAGAGCTTCCTTGTTACTCGCCCACTTATCCTCCGCCTGATTCATCTCCTTTTTCAATAGTGGTGTTTTTCATACATGTTCATACTTACGGGTGCTTTGGTAAAACCCGTGAGCACTCTTTATATAACTAACAAACAGGGCGAATCACGACGTGTTCACCATCAGGGAAAAACATATGAGGTGTTATGCGAGCTCCTACTTGGGATGATCTCCTCCGATAACCTATATTCCATGAGACGACTTACTCATGACATCTTCAAGCTAGTGTTTTAAGAGCTCCTACTCGTGATGCTCTTCATGCTTACTGGGTGCTCTCTTCAATTATGCGAGTTCCATACTCGCGAAGTCATCTCTTCAACAGCTATGGTGCTCTCCTTTAATTCCATGAGTCCATACTCGCGAGATCACTACTTCAGCAACTATGGTGTCCGAATTCTGCGAGTTTATACGCGTGAGTCTATCACTTCAGCAACCAGGACGCAATGCTATTCATTCCATCTCCTCAAATATCTGGAGCGGGGATGACCTGAAAAGGTTCTACCCCTAGCGGTAACATGTATTGCTTACCTGTAACATTGTTTCTAATTTGTTTATACATTTCATTGCCCCCGGAGTCACGGGTTAATGCGAGTTGTCTTCTTTGTGTTGATTCATCTCCATTTAGCTAGGAGCTGTGAAGTTCAACTCCACGATCGACTTAGGAAACCTGCGCTCGTCCTGTTTCTCCTATTTAGCCCAGGGTGGACGATGAGATGATGCCTCGGGATTTAAGCGTCCTTGTAAACCGAACTCCTGCATTGACGGTCGAGATCAGCTCCCCCCTCGCATGTCGGTCTAGCTACCCCCGATTGCATCTCTCCTCTGACTGGAGGAACTATCAGGAACAGGTCTGGACGCTAACCTCCTAAACTTGATAAAGGATCGATCTCACAAAGTGATGTCGTGTACAAAGGCGTCATCGGTCTTTGAGAAGACAAAATGACCCGATCATAGCGAATGTTTGTCCTGTAAGCAGGACGCATCTCTGTTTTTACCAAAGCAGGATAACCTGCCGATCTCTGAGAAGTACAAGTTCGTAGAAGAATGGGGGGCACAAGTGTGTGTCTTTTGGGACCCCCCGAGGGCCATTTCCCTTCGCCTGTATGCTGACCTTCGTAGCCATATGGCAGAGCTGAAAACGATCTCCACGGCTGGGTTGGGAAACGAGCATTCGACCTGTTTCTCCTAGATAGCCCGGGTGGACGATGGG
Organism: Platanthera guangdongensis; assembly: GCA_039583875.1. Classification (NCBI taxonomy): domain Eukaryota; kingdom Viridiplantae; phylum Streptophyta; class Magnoliopsida; order Asparagales; family Orchidaceae; genus Platanthera; species Platanthera guangdongensis. Next base: position 63,817,574 of record CM077162.1, on the reverse strand, counting down.
ACGATGCCTCAGGATGTAAGCGTCCTTATAAAACTGAGCCCCTGCATTGACGGCCGAGGTAAGCTCCCCCCTTGCATGTCGGCCTAGCTACCGCCGATTGCATCTCTCCTCCAACTGGAGGAACTACCATGAATAGGTCCGGACGCTAACTGTCACAACCCGCATTTCCTCAACGAGTACATCGTATCAGAGTAAGAGGAACTACGTGTTATGATGCCACGTCGTGCAGGGGATAACTGCACATGCTTAGGCAAAACCTTGACGCTTATTTTAGTAGTTGAAAATCATCAGTTATAGACCGTTTAAATTTGATGGCCGTATCCCTCGGCCTTATGGATCAAAACATGTGTTTGTACGTGGCAGAAAATATGATAGTTTACTTATGACGATCTCCTATATGCATTCTAGATTTATAATAATATAAGAAATCATCCTTTTTATGTTGTTTGGAAAATACTTGATTAGTTGGCCAAAATATGTTATGGATGCTATACAATAGTAAAGGTTTTAGCTTTGTAAAATATCTAATGCAACTTACCAAAAACCTTCCCAAGAGCAAGAAGACATCATCTCATCCAAATGATTCATATTAGCAGTCTAACATTCATATGTAGCAAGTAAAGAAAGCCACCAATGGGCGCCAACAAGCTAACACGAACCCATTGGGATGTATGTATGTCTGTACAACAAAGTAAAGAACTACCTCGCTAAGCAAGCTCGGCTAGCTCCAAAGAGACTCTACCCAAGCACTAGCCGCTCAACCGGCTACAACCTGCACCTGAGGCATTCAAGAAAGAACACCTCAGCAATCATCAAAGCTACAAAATAGAGCATTAAGTTCATTAAATATGACGAAGGGGCTTACCGACCACGTAGCAATTTTCATGTAAAACGAGTGAAAAGAACAGGGTGGGAAACAAGTGTCAAACACTGCCAACCCAAAGTGTAAAACACACCAAGTGCGTTTTATTCTCATCAAGTCCTGCTCAACCCGCAGGAGCAAAAAAGCAACATATATGCCCATTCCATCATCTTTATAACAAGAAACAACTATACTAGTGAAACATAAGCAGCGGTTAAGTTCGATTCCGCAAGGGTCTTTTGGTGGCGGCCCTAAAGTGGAACACACCCATAAAAGCTAGCCCAAATCGGGGCCAAAACGGTGCTCTACACCACAAAATAAAACCCGGTGGCCACCAAAGCTGAAACCACACCACCCCTTACAGAATCCTCACACAAACGCTCATGCCATGGTTCACAATTCACCTCGCAAAACTCACCATAACCCAAGCTAACCACGTTTCATTTCATCGTCCTCACTCATGATCACAAATTGCCCAAGTTATGTCAACTTGATAGAATTTGGGTCTCTACTTCACCATAAGCGAACCCCACAAGTAACAACGTCGGTTAAACACAACAAGATCTCGAATCGCATGAACAAGAAAGGTAAATACAAGGTAAAACATGGCAAAATTAGATGAACAAGAGATAAGCATATAGATTGGGAAATTCTTGAAAGACAAGATTATTCATGGGTGCATAATAGACAAAAGGTGAGATTCAAGAAAAGATGAACAATGCTAGCATCTTAGACAAAGTGCAATTTAATCAAGAAGAGGAATGCTAACAAACTTGAAAGGGAAACTAGCTACACTTACAAGATTCAAAGAACAAAAACAAGATTGGCAAGGGTGGAGAACACCGCTTGCCTGAACCGATACAACACCGCGATGGCTGCTCCTCTCTTCCCTTGCCTTAGCTTTGCTCCCTTGATTGCCCTTTTGGAATGAGGAAGAAGATGAAGAAGAGGGTGGAGAAAGATGAAATGAGGAGAAAACTCTCTTCTCGGCTTTACTTCTTCCAGGACAGAGCTGGACTGCTTGATCCAAAATCAGAGAAACGAACGGCACAAAAAAACTGGAAAAGTCGATTTTCGGCCCTGTCACGCCCTGTGACACGCCCGTGTCACAGGGCATGTACCTTAAGCGGCACAGAATCCGACAATTTCAAGTTTATCCACAAGGTACACGACCGGGTACACGCTCGTGACGGGTCGGTCACGCCCGTGACCTAGGGCGTGTAACCCGTGTCTCGACATTTCGTCGACCAAAAGTGTCGACACTTTGACAAAGCTGGACACGCCATGTGACACACCTGTGTCACAGGATGTGTACCCTTCTCTCGACACCCGACACCCGACACTCGACACTCGACACTCGACACTCGACATTCGTCGACCCAGCGGGACACAACCCGTGACACGCCCGTGTCACGGGGCGTGTACCCCATTCGTCGAGCTCAACTCGGCGCAAGAAAATTCATCGAGTCAAAGAGGTCACGCCCCAGGTCATGCCCTGGGTCACGCCCCGACACGCCCGTGTCGGGGGGCGTGTTCCTCCCGCAACTTCGTCGAACGAAGTTCGACAACCACAAAGCCAAAACGCATCCCGAGCTGGACACGCCCTGGGACACGCCCGTGTCCCAGGCTGTGTCACTCAAAAAAATGACTATTTGTTACTGTTTTGAAAAATGTTCCTTTCTCGGCCTATACCATTTCTTCCTTAAGGACTTTTTACCCTTTTTTTGTTGTCAAATCTAGGAAACATGCTTTCATCTAACTCCACATCTTCCATACAAAATTCCATACATTCAACCCGTTTTGAGCAACACGACTCAGTCTCGAGAAAGTGCATGCATTCCCTAAGAGGCCTCACCGAGTCCCCAAAATTGGACTCCGACTTGCTGGGGAATCGTGCAACTAGGCTACCAAAATAGCCACTCGAAAGCCCGCGTGAAAACCATGCTCGAACAACGGTCAAATCCAACGCAACGCCCATCAAGCATATGCAATCAAAATCTGTGGCGTTACACTAACCTCCCAACTCGACGAAGGAAAGATCATCGTTCTCTTTAGAATTTCTTCATCCTCAAAGATATTGATGCTCTTACTCATTGACAATCTCTTAAGTGGCAGGTCAAATTACTTCAACACTGATTAAAGTCCTCGAGTGGCAGTGTCATCGTAAGTCCAAGTCCCTGCACGAGCTCCTCCCCTGCACATTGGCCAATGACCTCCTCGAGTGAGACCAAGTTCCTCGTTGGAGTGATGTCGTAGTCCGTGAACTCTGTACGAGCTCCTCTCCTGCAGACCGACTACTTGCCTCCCCGAGTCGACTTACACCACTCTAGTTGAGCCAGACTCCTGAGAGCTGTCGACTCCAACAATGTTTCAAGTCCTTGAGTGGCAGTGTTGTTGAAACCGAAAAACGGTCTCCTGTGGAGTTCACCCTCGGGGAAGGGGTGATCGCGCACCTACTTCGCTCCTACAAGTAAAACAACAAGGGAAACAAGGAAAAACTGACCCAAGGGCTCGGCGGGGAGGACCCACCACACACCCGGAAGATCTTAGAGCATTCCCCTCCTTAGCGAAAGGTCGAGCTAAGGTATCCTCAGAAAGCGCTTGAGAGGTGAAGTCAGAGAGCACAGGAAGCATGCCTTCTGAGGAACCCCTTGGGTCCTATTTATAGATTTCAGAATTTGAACTGCCAATAACCAAACTGAACTGGCCTGAAGTTACCAAAATACCCTTGGCTGGGTGTGCCAACAGCCAAACTCCGTTGTTTTGAAGGGCTATGGGCAGACCAGCGGGGGAAAAATAGTAAAAAGTACCTCATAGATCTGGGCGAGCTGGAGAGCTCGGCCACCCCTGAAGATCTGGCTCGCCTGCTGTTGTCGAGCTCCTTTACGTGAGCGCGAGCTGGGACGGCGAGCTCGCCCATCGGTCGGCCTCCATTTATCGGCCTCAGCTCGACGAATCCTAACTTAGCTCGGCGAATGCCGAGCTCGCGGTCGACGAATGCCGAGCTCGGGCTCGGGTTTCTCTACCGAGCTCGCCTGGGGCCTGGGTGATCTGAGCCGGCAGGTCTGGTTCCTGGTTCACCCCACTCGCTGGATACGGAGTTGTACAAGTGTCATCGTAAGTCCAAGTCCCTGCACGAGCTCCTCTCCTGCACATTGGCCAACGACCTCCTCGAGTGAGACCAGGTCCCTCGTTGGAGTGATGTCATAGTCCGTGAACTCTATACGAGCTCCTCTCCTACAGACTGACTACTTGCCTCCCCGAGTCGACTTACACCACTCTAGTTGAGCAAGGCTCCTGAGAGCTGTCGACTCCAATAATGTTTCAAGTCCTTTAGTGGCAGTGTCATCGTAAGTCCAAGTCCCTGCACGAGCTCCTCTCCTGCACATTGGTCAATGACCTCCTCAAGTGAGACCAAGTTCCTCGTTGGAGTGATGTCGTAGTCTGTTAACTCTGTACGAGCTCCTCTCCTGTAGACCGACTACTTGTCTCCCCGAGTCGACTTACATCACTCTAGTTGAGCCAAAATCCTGAGAGCAGTCGACTCCAACAATGTTTAAAGTCATCGAGTAGCAGTATCATCGTAAGTCCAAGTCCCTGCATGAGCTCCTCTCCTACACATTGGCCAACAATCTCCTCGAGTGAGACCAACTTCCTCGTTGGAATGATGTTGTAGTCTGTAAACTATGTATGAGCTCCTCTCCTGCAGACCGACTACTAGCCTCCCCGAGTCGACCCTCCACCTCCAGTGGAGCTCGGCTCCTGCGAAGTGTCGACCTCTTTTCTCCACCTTCAGTTGAGCTCGGCTCCTGCTAGGTGTCGACCTTTTTCTCCACCTCCAGTTTAGCTCGGCTCCTGTGAGCTGTCGACTCTCCACCTTCAGTTGAGCTCGGCTCCTACGAGGTGTCGACTTTTTCTCTCCACCTTCAGTTGAGCTCGGCTTCTGCTAGGTGTCGACTATATTCTTCCCCTCCAGTTGAGCTCGGCTCCTGCTTGGTGTCGACCTCTTCTCTCCACCTCCAATTGAGCTCGGCTCCTGCTAGGTGTTGATTATACTCTCCACCTCCAGCTGAGCTTGGCTCCTGCGAGGTGTCGACCTCTTCTCCACCTACAGTTGAGCTCGGCTCCTGCTAGGTGTCGACCTTTTTCTCCACCTCCAGTTGAGCTCGGCTCCTGTGAGGTGTTGACTCTCCACCTCTAGTTGAGCTTCCTCCTGCTATGTGTCGACCTTTTTCTCCACCTTTAGTTGAGCTCGGCTCCTGTGTAATACCCCATTTTTTATTTTAAAACCTCGGGGTATTATGCCCAGAACCGCCGTTTTGCGGTGACACCGACACTCGGGAAGGTCGCCACAACAAAACGCCGATCCTGCCGGCCTTTACAATCACCAAAAAGAAAGAGAAGTATACACATAGTTTGGATAAAACTAAGTCCACAATCACATGTAATATATGTAAAGGAAATCACATCAAGTCCACATATAATAAAAGTACTGAAATAAAACAGTACAAAGAAACATAAACGGGCTCAAGCCCGGTACATCAAATCCTCACTACAACCACTCGCGGAAGCTAAGTAAACTAATCACTCATGGAACCAGTAGCTGGTGCTCCTGTGCTAGACTGGCCTACCTCCATGAGCACCGTACTCCGATGGTGATGTGTCCCCTGCTGCTGCTCCCTGTCTCCCATTCGGAGTCCTTGGAATGTTTTGGTCTGAAAATCGTTAGTCAAAAAGACTAAGTCCTATCATCTCCTCCCCTATGGCTCCTAGGCACCGAGCGGGGAGGAGGAAAGGGAAGCTATGAAGGTGGAGAGTAGGCAAAGCAGGTGACGGTGGAACTATTCTAGCAGTTAATTATAATGTATATATAGTTAAGGAAGAAAGGTACAAGCTAGTAGTTCTATGATAGTAAGCAGTAAGGTAAACAAGTAGAACAAACAGCACATGTAAGAAAGACATACTAAGAAGTAAGTAACCTTAACTTATATGAATTCTCATATAAACTTATAAGTTAAGGGGTCTTCTGCAAGGCTCCCATCGTATAAAAAGTCTCATACCAATTTATATGTTGGGGCGTCAGTTGTATGCAAGTATGAGTGTAGTGATATGTTATTCCATGATTCATGCAAGTGCAACTCACGCATACGACTCTATGGGCAGAGACCTTTAGTTCCCCCCATTTGGGTAGCTATCTTCACTCCCAAGAACCTCCGTAGTGGCAAACGGAGACAGTGGGTCGGGCCCCCCACTCCTAGGCAGGTATCCACAATACCAGGCCTAGCCCTTACGTACGCCTCTAGAAGGACACAACCTAGAGTCACCACGTACTAGTATTGACCATATCCACCTGACTTTCTTTGGCTAAGTGTCAACCACACCTGCCGAGTCAACGTATTGATGTTAGTGTGAAAGACCGTCCAATACCAAAGACCCACCACCTTATTTATGTATCCAAAACCTTCTGAGCTACTGGCTCCACGGACTATCTCGTCCGTTACATCTACCTTCTGAACCTACCGTTCGGATGACTAATCACACGAAACTAACCAACCTCCCGAGCTACCGGAGTATGAGAATGTGAAACCCTAGTTATACTAGTTGCTGTTAAACATTGATTTTACTTACGGTTTAGTTTAGCCCAGGACTGCCCAAGGTATTCCCCGTGAAGGTCTCTCGAGGGCACTAGGAACTACGATGGGCTGAAGCCCAAAGCTCCCTTTCACAAGGAACTTACTGTTATTGGTTAATACCCAATTCCCGATCCCTTTTTAATATTACTTTGGATCTAACTCTAGTGTGTTTGGACTCTCTCTCTCTCCTTCCCTCCATAGGAAGGACGATCTTTCGTCGATCCCGAGCACCTCTTAACTCTAGCCAACCCAACACTCTCCTTATCATGGTTCCTAATGAAGCTCTATTTCATTTTACCAAATCATCATGCATTTCTCCCCACTTCCAATGACCATATCCCATGTTATCACAATTTCCGCAGTTTTACTAAATGCAGACCAACCTAAGCTATATGATGTACATGATAGGAGGTACTCCAAATTTTCTTCCAAATTCCCTAAGATAATTATTGTGGGTCTATCATGACACATTTAGCCTAAATCCAGAAACTTGTAATTTTTCTAATTAATTTGGCATTTATTTAAATTTCCCAAATATTTGGTCATGGGTAATTTAAACATGAAGTACTAGATTTTCTTAAGTTATGGCCACACAAAATTTATGAACACTACAAGATGCCAAAATATCAGAGAGCACCAAATTTCACTAATTTGCATAAAAGAATTAACCTGTAATTAATTAATCCAAGATATTACCAATAAATATATGTAAAGAAGGAAGCATCATTAAACTTAATCCAAACATTATACAAAAATTACCAGAGATTTAATATGATCATAAAACATTACTGATTAAGTTTCATAACATTCTAAGTTATTTTAACCACTATTTTATCAAAATTATCAATAGGGGCAACACAAGGATTAAAACTACAAGTACAACCTACTTTCTTCCAAACATCCCAAAATAATTTTTAGGAACTCATATTGTTATAAAACCTTCCTGCTAAACTTTCCTAAGGATCCAAGGTCATATGCCCCTTCAATATTTTCCTAAAAGGTAAAGGCCTAAACAAACCCTAGTTGGTTTAAGTTATGTGTCTAAGTCTAAATGTCATCAAATTCCTCCATAGGGCATTTCACCACCATAGAAACACATGGACTAAACACCAAGCCCACAAGAGTACATAACGCCCTATGTCCTTCACAAACCCCCAAAGTTCAACCTTAGGGTTTGAACTAGGGCACTAGGGCAAATCCACCCTAATCCACCCCATAATCCATGGGAGGGTGTTTACTGACATAACACATCAGGGGACCAAGTATCAACCTCTGTTGAGGCGATTTGGCCCCTTAAGCCCATAAGGGACACTTTGACCTAATTACTCCTTTTTGGCCTAAGCTAGGGTTGTCCAAATTCCATACCAAATCATATCCAAATTAAATGAAATTTCATACAGAGTCCTATATTGACCCAAAGGACTACTCACCAAAATTTGGGAGGGTTTTGAGGTAATTAGATCCTTTAAATAATTCATACATGAGTTATTAAATTTCTACAAACACTTTAGGAAACTGTTTTCCAAAAATTCCCATTTTTGGATATGTTCTAGGTATAGGTAATAATAACCACCATCCAAAATAAGTCATTTGGATGGATGGATTGATGGGGGCATTCAAAATAATCTCTGATCTAGCCTTGTTATAGACCTTACCAAAATGAGTGTTGTGGTCAAATCACTTGCGCAAATTGGTTCAAATCAATTTTAAATTAAAATAGACTCATATATGTACAATTTTCATGTTTACAACTTTTTTGTAGGGGAAACTAGGTATTTTTAATATTTAATTTAAGACAACCCAATAAACAGGACAGAAATACAAAAAAATCAAAATAAATATATAAGATCCAGCACGAATCTTTACGCACATCTGATGCCTCCTGGTCATCATCTTCCTCCAGCCAAAGGCTGGGATTGCCCAAACCTGGAGTAACTTCCAAGCTTATTTCCCGGCCACCCAGCCACCTCCCTGGCCGGCCACCACCTTCGTTGAGGTGGTGGCTATCGTCGGGCAGCGGTACGGCCGCCAGAGGGCCGGATTCTGGCGAACCCGAGTGGTTGAAAAACCATGAAATTTCTAAAATTTCTCTAACCCGATCCGGATCAATTGAGCCTGATTTCTCTCCTAAAGGATTTAAAGATCTAGCCCACAAAGAGAGGAGTAGAGAAGGACCTTTAACCGGGTTTGCGGACGAGCGTGGTGGTGGTGCGCCATGGCCGCTGGTGGAGCTTGCGGGTGTTCTGTAACAGCAATACCAAAGTGCACGACTCATTCAGGTAAAGTGTGGAAACGTCTCCTCTAACCTTGGGGAAGCTTTTAAAAGATTCAAATGGGGGAGAGGAAGGGCCTAGATTGAAGTGGCCATTAATGACATTAATGGTGAATTTCGGCCAAGGCTATAGCCCACTGAATCCAGCCTCTGAACAGCCTGGAAATCCCTTTGATCTTCTCCAATTGATGGGGGGAGAAGATGAATCAAGACTCTGGAATCAATTGGAGGGGACTCTTGCTCTTCCACGACCATTAATGGCTTTATCTCTCTTCTTTCTCTCTCTTCCTTACGGGAGAAATTAAATTCAGACACTTTGGTGGCTGACTATGATTATTCAACTCCTCATAACTGATGAGGGGGAATGTATCCATCAATTGGAGAGGTCCTTGGTCTCCCTTGGCGATGAATGCCCTCTCTTTTCACTTTCTCTCTCCTCCATTAAAGAGAAAAATGGAGTTTTCTCTCTCCTAGTCACCATGGCAGAATTTGATGACCACTCCAGTCTATTGGCAGCCCATTAGCTCATAATATTAAATAAAATAAAGTTAGCTCAAGTGGGGGAAATGAGCTTGAGCTTGGGTTAGCCCATTTGAGCTAGTTTGACCTAATCTTACGGTAGAGTTGACCTTGGTCAACATGACCATTTGGGTTGACCCCAATGAGTCCTTGGTGACCCACTGGCATCCCCTAAGGTCTAGGAAGACTTGGGTAGGGTTGGTTGGGCATCTTGGAGGTCACTTGACCCTTAGTTATGGTACTTTGACCTTTTAGGGTTGTGGTTGACTTGAGTCAACTTATCCTCTTTGGTTGACCCCAATAGGTCCTTGGTGACCCATTGGCCTCCCTTATGGCTTGGGAAGGTCTAGGTGGGTCTCTTTGGCCAATGGGAGGTCAGTTTACCATGTATGAGCTTAGTTTGACCTGATTATGGTTTGGGTTGACTTTGGTCAACTTGACCATTTTAGCTGACACTAGTGGGTCCCCATGCATCTAATGGACCCTCTATCAGGTTAGTGATGTTATGGTGGGGTCATGGTGTTATGGTGAAGCCCTATAGTCATCCCTAATCTAGCAACTGGAATTCTACTATTTGCAGACCATGGTGGTTTCCACCTTCAATTCTAAGCTCACTTGGTCTTCTTGGGCTTCCTAGGGTTTTGTCATGACCTAGTCATGACAAAAGTACTCTTAGGAGGTCTAGCTGGAAATGGAATGTTACAAATCTCAATAAAAAAAATAAAAATTTTGTCCCTGAAATACAGATTAGGCCTGCAAAGTTTCTACTGAGAGCAACTTAGTGTAACATCACATAGGAAGTTGAATGTATACTTTACCCGGAGAGATCCGGGTATCTCTGGTGCATCAGATCCGATGTCTTCCAGGTATGCTCCTCCTGCCCATGGTTCCTCTACAGTACTTTGACCAGCGGGACCTTCTAGGAAGACCCGCACCGCTGTATCATCTATCCTGACCGACTCACAGCAGACCGATTGATCAAAAGCTGTCGATCCATCTATACCAAGAACATGTTGTTCCGGCAGTAGTAGAGCCTTCCTAAGAGAGAATACGTAGAAGACATCGTGCAAAACTGCTAACTCCGGCAGTAGCTCCAGTCTATAAGCCAATGGGCCGATCCGCTCCAGGATACTGTAACGCCCCATATTCGTTGGACTGAGCTTCTTTTGCCCGCGTACCCTCGAGACTTCATGCACCAGACATATCTTCAAGAATACATAGTATCCATCCTGAAACTCTACTTGGCAATGTCACGCATCGTAATATTTGGCCAGTGTGCCCTAGGCCTCCAGCATCCTATCTCAAAACAGTGACACTTGGGTATCTGTGTTCTCCACAAATTCTGAGCCGAGTGCCTTTGGATCCTCGTCCTAGATCCATGACAGTGGAATCCTAAACCTCCGTACGAGGGTGTAGAGCTGTATTGAATGTCTACCGAGAGCCCAGATAAGCCTGGACTGATATTCTCTCCTTGGACGTACACTATCCATCCTGATTCGACACGATCATCTTGAGCACACCATGATAATGGACAACTACTCACAAATTTCATAAAACACCCATGGGAGTATTCTTCCTGGTCGGGGTGACCCCAGCTATCTCGGTCAGTCTATCATTGATGTTCCAATTATAATTATGCCCGTAGTGGGGATGAGGAATCATGTGTATGAAAATCCCTAATTATATCCTCACACTTCCACTCTAACTCGGGCAGTGACTGTAATTGTTCCCCAAAAATTCTTGCACTTAACCTTCATCGGGCAACAGACCTCACCGTGCATCACAAAATCCATGATGCCCTTCTTCACTCTAGGGAGATACGCGTTCCGAGATACACCAAACTTCCGGTGATTAAATTTCTTGTTTGTATGGGTAGACAACGAATCTATAAAATCTCCACTCCACAGTCAGATTCTTATCCCTACGAATACGCCTGAGTAGCACCGAATATGGCTTACGTCCATTTCACAATATTCACGATGCAAAGTTTTCTAGATGAGCTCTAAGGGAAACCCAAGTCAATAACTAATTTGCCCAATAAATAAAAGACAAGCCCCCAATAAACAAAAGATAAGCCCCCAATAAATAAAAGATAAGTCCCTACCTACCTTGGGCTAAGTATCTTTGATATTACCATATTATATCCGTCCTAGCTGGGTGCACAATCCCTAGGGCATCAATCTTCAACTTGGGGTTCCAACCTGAAACCCGTTGATATACTCCATACTTTAACCCCCCCCCCCCCCCCCCCCCGCGTCACATTTATGACAACCTTATTTGGGTCAAAATGTTCCCAATCTCAACTGGGTCTCTTCTGAACTTCAATTCCTATCCGACCCTCGATATTTATCGTGGTGGTTATCTCCAGGTTATCTTGTTACTGGTACGAGGGTTGAGACTATGTGACTTCTACCATTCTGTTAATGGATTATTGGTCTCAATTCTCCTTAAAGCAGTCCTACTGGTTAGAGTAATCCTTGATAGGGACCGTAGGGCCACCTGAGTTTATGGCTTTGGTAGCCATTCTCGTGTTACACTCCTTTATTCTCTTTAGGTATCTCCTTATCTTAAACAAGTTTATACCCAAGGTCTATTTCAGACTAGGGCATACTATAAGTTATCATGGTTAGTCATGTCTCCTAGTGGGTCGAGTCTAACGCATTGACTAGAGAATTATAAGATGGGATCTTCGTAGCCGGAGGTGCTCCCTGTTGGGGGCAGGGTTTGTCGTAGGCTAAAAAGAAGAATTTCAATTGTTAGCTGATGAAGAAGTGGAATTAATGAAAAGGTGGACTTTACATGTGATTCCCCTTATGGGTACACCACTGCTTCCGCTGCTTAGTTTGTCCTCAAAATAAGCTCGAGCGGGGGTGACCCAGGGTTTTGTGGACTTCTTCTCTTGGATGATGTTTGCTCTGATACCAGTTTATAAGACTCCATTTTTTCTTTTAAAACCCCGGGGTCTTATGCCCAGAATCGCCGTTTTGTGGTGACACCGACACTCGGGAAGGTCGCGACTACAAAACTTTGATCCTGCCGACCTTTATAATCACCAAAAAGAAAGAGAAGTATACACATAGTTTGGCTAAAACTAAGTCCACAATCACATGTAATATATGTAAAGGAAATCACATCAAGTCCACATATAATAAAATACTGAAATAAAATAGTACAAAGAAACATAAACGGGCTCAAGCCCGGTACATCAAATCCTCACTACAACCACTTGCGAAAGCTAAGTAAACTAATCACTCATGGAACTAGTAGCCGGTGCTCCTATGCTAGACTGGCCCACCTCCATGAGCATCATACTCCGTTGTGGCTATGTCCCCTACTGCTGCTCCCTGTCTCCTATCCGGAGTCCCTGGAATGTTGTGGTCCGAAAACTGTTAGTCAAAAAGACTAAGTCCTATCATCCCCTCCCCCTCCCCCATGGCTCTTAGGCACCGAGCGAGGAGGAGGAAAGGGAAGCTATGAAGGTGGAGAGTAGGCAAAGTAGGTGACAATGGAAATATTCTCGCAGTTAATTATAATGTATATATAGCTAAGGAAGAAAGGTACAAGCTAGCAGTTCTATGATAGTAAGCATTAAGGTAAACAAGTAGAACACGCAGCACATGCAAGAAAGATATACTAAGAAGTAAGTAACCTTAACTTATATGAATGTCCATACAAACTTATAAGTTAAGGGGTCTTCTGCAAGGCTCCCATCGTATAAAAAGTCTCATAACAATTTATATGTTGGGGTGTCAGTTGTATGCAGGTATGAGTGTAGTGATATGTTATGCCATGATTCATGCAAGTGCAACTCACGTACACGACTCTATGCGCACAGACCTTTAGTTCCCCCCATTTGGGTAGCTAGCTTCACTCCCAGGAACCTCCGTAGTGGCAAACGGAGACAGTGGGTCTGGCCCCCACTCCTAGGTGGGTATCCACACTACCAGGCCTAGCTCTTACGTACGCCTCTAAAAAGACACAACCTAGAGTCACCACGTACTAGTGCTGACCATATCCACTAGACTTTCTTTGGCTAAGTGTCAACCACACCTGCCAAGTCAACATATTGACGTCGGTGTGAAAGACCGTCTAATACCGAAGACCCACCACCTTATTTATGTATCCAAATCCTTCTGATCCACCGGCTCCCCGGACTATCCCGTCTGTTACATCTACCTTCCGAACCTATCGTTCGGATGACTAATCAAACTAAACTAACCAACCTCTCGAGCTACCGGGGTATGAGAATGTGAAACCCTAGTTATACTAGTTTTTGTTAAACATTGATTTTACTTACGGTTTAGGTTAGCCTAGGACTGCACAAGGTATTCCCCGTGAAGGTCTCTCGAGGGCACTAGGAACTACGATGGGCTGAAGCCCAAAGATCCCTTTCGCAAGACAATTACTGTTATTGGTTAATACTCAATTCCCGATCCCTTTTTAATATTACTCTGGATCTAACCCTAGTGTGTCTGGACTTTCTCTCCCTCGCTCCCTCCCTCTGCAGCACCTCTTAACTATAGCCAACCCAACACTCTCCTCAAGGATGCTCTATTTCATATTACAAATCTTTCGTCGATCACGAGCACCTCTTAACTATAGATACTCCAAATTTTCCAACCCAACACTCTCCTCATCATGGCATTTATTTAATTTTCCCAAATATTTCCTAATGAAGCTCTAGCCACCCAAAATTTCATATTACAAAATTTCAAATCATAAATGAATTAACAAATTAATTACCAATAAATAGATGTAAAAAAGGAAGCATCATTACACTTAATCAAAAAATTATACAAAAATTACCAGAGATTTAATATGATCACAAAACATTACTGATTAAGTTTGATAACATTCTAAGTTATTTTAACCACTATTTTATCAAAAATCATCAATAGGGGCAACACAAGGATTAAAACTACAAGTAAAATCTACTATCTTTCAAACATCCCAAAATAATTTTTAGGGACTCATATTGTTATAAAAACCTTCCTGTCAAAATTTCCTAAGGATCCAAGGTCATATGCCCCTTCAATATTTTCCTAAAAGGTAAAGGTCTAAACAAACAATAGTCGGTTTAAGTTGTGTCTCGGTCTAAATGTCATCAAATTCCTCCATATGGCATTTCACCACCCTACAAACACATGGACTAAACATCAAGCCCACACAAGGACATAACACCCTTTGTCCTTCACAAACCTCCAAAGTTCAATCTTAGAGTTTGAACTAGGGTCCTATGGCAAATCCACCATAATCCACCCCATAATCCATGGGAGAGTGTTTACTGACATAACACATCAGGGGACCAAGTATCAACCTCTGTTGAGGTGATGTGGCCCCTTAAATCCACAAGGGACACTTTGACCTAATTACCCCTTTTTGGCCTAAGATAGGGTTGACCAAATTCCATACCAAATCTTATCCAAATTAAATGTAATTTCATACAGAGTCCTATATTAACCCAAAGGACCACTCACCAAAATTTGGGAGGATTTTGAGGTAATTAGATCCTTTAAATAATTCATACATGAATTATTAAATTTCTACAAACGCTTTAGGAAACTGTTTTCCAAAAATTCCCATTTTTGGATATGTTCTAGGTATAAGTAATAATAACCCCCATCCAAAATTTCAAGTCATTTGGATGACTGGATTGATTGAGGCACTCAAAATAATCTCTGATCTAGCCTAGGTATAGACCTCACCAAAATGAGTGTTGTGGTCAAACCACTTCGTAAATTGATTCAAATCAATTTTAAATTAAACTAGACCCATAGATCTACAATTTTCATGTTTATAACTTTTTTTGTAGGGGAACCTAGGTATTTTTAATATTTAATTTAAGACAGCCCAGTAAACAGGATAGAAATACAAAAAAATCAAAATAAATATATAAGATCCAGCACGAATCTTTACGCACATCCAACGCCTCCTGGTCATCTTCTTCCTCCAGCCAAGGGCTGGGATTGCCCGAACCTGGAGTAACTTCCAAGCTTATTTCCCGGCCACCCAGCCACCTCCCTGGTCGACCACCACAGCCACCACCTTCGTTGAGGTGGGGGCTATCGTCGGGCGGCGGCACGACCGCTGGAGGGGCGGATTCCGTTGCCTGTTTGCCACCATTGGGTGGAATGTCCCTGTGCAGGTGTTGGAGGGCCAAGTGGGACGCATAAAGGCTGAAGTCTCTGCTGCTGTTGCTGCTGCCGCCGCTAGCCCTTGAAGGCTAAACTTATAAATGCTTTGTTTTATTTGTATGTGGCCGACCTACGCGCCAATGTTGAGGCCACTGTTGTGAAAGCCATGTAAGGCCATAAGGCCAACTATTTGTATTTGTAAAACATTCTTATGTGATATATAAATGAGGAGCTTTTATATGTTGGACATTTAGGTGTGGAGTTCAAGTTTAGTGTTTAGGCTTCCGATAGAATGCAATGTGTTAGGGTGCGCCGCACTACTCTGGTATCATACCGTAACTTCACTTCCTATTTTGTGGTATATGCTGCGGGGCCCCGGTCGGACGTTCTATTATATACTATGTAAACGGATGGGCTTGTTACATTTTTGGTATCCGTTGTCTTGGTATTTCCCTTTCGAAGTCGTGGTCGACTTCTTTTGTGGGTTGGCGAGCACGTGTCTGTGTGAACCAAGTTAACATGATTGAACTCTTGAGTGTCCACTGTAGGAATGCAAATACATGTGTTTGAAGAACCTGCGTGATCCTATCTTGTTGCTCTTGCTTGTGTACGGTCGCTAATGTGTGTGTTTTGTTCACCTATAGGTGACACGGAGTGGAGCTTGGCAGTCGGAGCCCCAGCGTTCTGATGAAAGTACGACACCAGTCGAGGTGCATACACCTCCACCATCTGCGGAAACTGTGCGATTAGTTACTTAACCTTTGTTCGTCATGGTGCAAGCCCAGCTGATTGGGCAAGCACAGCCAGCAGTAAGGCCAGAACAGGTGGCGGCGAGGCCAGAACCTGTAGCGGCTATAGAACCTCGAGCAGCTGAGAAGAAATTGAAGCAATTTATCAGCTTTCATCCACCTACGTTTTCGGGAGTGGGATCTCCTGCGCAGGCTGAAGATTGGTTGTCGCACGTCAAGCGGATAATGACAGTGATTGGATCGGAGGAACATCAGAAGGTAACCTTAGCCACCTTCTTGTTGGAAGGCGAGGCGCGTTTATGGTTGGACGAGATGGAGCTACATCACTTAGCAGGGAGACCGTTAACACAAGTGTCGATGGAGGAATTATCTAGACTCTTCTTGACAAAGCACCTCCCGGCAGCACAGCGTATTGCCATGGAGAACTAATTTCAAAGGCTAACGCAAGGAGATATCAGTGTTGAAGCTTACCTGCATGAGTTTACACGCTTGGGGCGATATGCGGGTTCTATATTTGCTGATGAGCAGAGGAAGACAAATAGGTTCTATAAAGGACTGCGGGACGAGTTGAGGTTCTTGCTTTCTAGTTCGGTGAACCAAGGCTTCCAGGCATTAGTCGACACTGCGTGCGCGCTGGAAAAAGACATGAAGAGGGTGCATGGGAAGTGGGCCTTGGCTGTGACACGACCAGAGTTTAAGGTTCCCCGACCGGCGAAGTCATTTTCGAAGAAGAGATGGGGTAAGAGGTCCAAGACGGCGGGACAAGCTCCTTCTCCAGTTGCATCGGGAGTAATGTCGGGGGCCACCTCAAGGCCGGATACTCGTACATGCTTTAATTGTGGACGGGTGGGGCATATATCCCGTGAATGTCGGGTGCCGCCAAAGAGTGAAAAGAAGGCGGGAGTGTCATATGCGGAAAAAGGAAAGGCAGTCGTGGAGTCTTCTTCCTCGCAGGCGCAGCCCCGGGTCTACAATATTGGCCTGTAGGAGGCCATTAAGCAGAGTGACGTCGTCACATGTACGAGTTTAGTTTTTGAGTATTGTATTGCTTGCATGCTTTGTTTATTGCTTATGCGTATGTGGCTTGTGTGTGGGACATGATTGGCACATGATTTGTAATGATTCGGAATACGCTGGCGCGAGCACTGTTTGATACAGGTGCGTCGCATTCTTTTCTGTCTAAAGAGTTTATAGCGCAGCTTGGGATACCTAGTCGTGTAAAGACAGATAGCATCAGGGTGGTGTTTCCGAATGGTTGTATGATGCTTGCGGATCAAGCTTGCGATGTGGCAGTGCAAATAGGAAGTCGGGATTTCTGCTTAACTGCATCTGTATTGCCGATATCGGAATTCGACGTGATATTTGGTATGGATTGGCTCACGGAGCAGCATGCCTTGATTGATTGCCAGTCCAAAGAGATCACATTGGGCCAGAATACCGAGCAGGTAACACAGTTCGCGGGTATGCGAGGAGTTGGCGGGATGTTGATGTCTGCACTCCAAGTTGTTAAAGCTATTCGGAAGGGCGCAGAGTTATACTTCACGCTAATTCAGGCTATGGAGCCCAAGGCCAATGTGAGTGATGTTTCGATTGTATCGGAGTTTGCAGATGTGTTTCCCAAGGATCTCCCTGGGCTACCACCCCAGCGAGAGATTGACTTCACGATTGAGTTGGTGTCAGGTGCGAAACCTGTGGTCCGCTCGCCATATCACGTTGCGCCAAAGGAAATGGTGGAGTTGAAAGTCCAATTGCAAGAGTTGCTGGAGCAGGGTTATATACGCCCAAGCATGTCACCTTGGAGCGCTCCTATGTTGTTTGTGAAAAAGAAAGACGGCGATTTACGGTTATGTATTGATTACTGCGAACTGAACAAGCTGACAGAGAAGAACAAATATCCGATTCCGCGGATTGATGAGTTGTTCGATCAACTAGTGGGATCGACCGTCTACTCCAAGTTGGATTTAAAGTCTGGTTATTACCAGTTGAGGATTCGGGAAGGAGACATTCCCAAGACCGCATTTGGAATACGGTACGGTCATTATGAGTTCACGGTAATGTCGTTTGGGCTGTGCAATGCGCCCTCGGTGTTTATAGACTTAATGCACCGCACGTTCTGAGAGTACCTGGACCTGTTCGTGATAGTGTTCATTGATGATATCCTGGTGTACTCGAAATCTGAAACTGATCATGAAAACCACTTGCGGTTGGCGTTGAATACATTGAGGCAGAATAAGCTCTACGCCAAGTTCTCGAAGTGCGAGTTTTGGCTATCGTCGGTGGCTTTTCTAGGCCATATGGTGAGTGGAGCGGGCATAGCAGTGGATCCAACAAAGATAAGGGCCATACAGGAGTGGCCAGTGTTGTCTTCAGTGGCTGAGGTCAGGAGCTTCTTTGGACTGGTGGGCTACTATCGAAGATTTGTTGAAAACTTCTCGCGGATTGCTTTGCCGCTAACCACACTGACAAGAAAAGATCAGAAGTTCGTCTGGACGCTAGAGTGCGCGCGAGCTTTTGAAGAGCTGAAGGTTCGGTTGACTACGGCGCCGGTGTTGTCATCGTCATGTGGTATCGATGGATTTGTAATCTATAGTGATGCCTCGGGGAGCGGCTTAGGCTGTGTCCTTCTGTAAAATGGGAAGGTGATTGCATATGGCTCACGGCAGCTAAAGGTGCACGAACGAAACTATCCCGTCCATAACTTAGAGTTGGCGGCAGTGATCTTTGCACTAAAGCTGTGGCGATACTATCTTTATGGCGTGAAAGTGGAGATCTATACAGATCACAAGAGCCTAAAGTATTTGTTGGAGCAGAAAGACTTGAATATGCGACAACGAAGGGGTTTGGAGTTCCTTGGGGACTATACCTTTGCGATTCACTATACGCCCAGAAAGGGCAATGTAGTGGCAGATTCCTTGAGTCGGAGAGCTCCGGCAAGGGTGAGTTGGTTGCAGAGGCATGATGAACGTCTCATCCAGGAGCTAGAAGCGTTGGAGATTTCTTGTGTTGACAAGAATTCCATCGCCAATGCATGTTTGAACTGTACGGAGGTGCAATGTGTCCTTGCAGACCGGATTCGACGAGCAACGAGGCTAGATGAAGATCTCAAACGCTATGCTAAAGATGGGCCAGAGGGCATGTTCTCCTGGGATGACGGTCTTCTGCGGAAGGAGGTTGTTTGTGCGTCCCGAATTTGGGTAAATTGAGGGAAGAACTGATGTATGAAGTGCATTATACGAAGTACTCAATCCACCCAGGGAGCACAAAGATGTTCAGGGATATGAAAAAGTTGTTCTGGTGGACAGGGCTGAAGAGAGATGTTGCTCATTATGTGGCCAAATGCCAAACTTGTGCTATGGTGAAGGCGGAATACCAAAAGCCGGGCGGTTACTTGAAGTCGTTGCCGATTCCAGAATGGAAGTTCGACGATATTTCCATGAATTTTGTGCCCGGGTTGTCGAGATCTCAGCGCGGAAATGATTCGATTTGGGTGATTGTCGATCGGCTAACGAAAGTGGCACATTTTCGGCCGAACAGACTGGATGATTCGGTGGAAATTTGGCAAAATTGTATGATGAGAAGATTGTGCGGCTACACGGTGTTCCACGGAGCAACGTAAGTGATCGAGATGGGCGGTTCATATCAAATGACTGGAGGCTAGTTCATCAACTTTTGGGCACGAAGTTGACATTCAGTACAGCCTTTCATCCCCAGACTGATGGCCAAACTGAAAGGACCAACAGGACGACGGAGGATATGCTCTGGATGTGCGCCCTAGACTTTGGAAAGAGATGGGAAGATCATCTCTATATTGTGGAGTTTGCCTATAATAGCTACCAAGCGAGCATCGGGATGACACCGTATGAAGCTCTGTATTTACAGAAGTGTCGTACGTCTTTGGCTTGGGTAGAAGCAGGCGAAGCTAGAGTATATAATCGTAATGAAGTCGATGAAGCAAACTCGACCATACGTAATATTCGAGAGAGGCTACTCATCGCCCAGGATTGACAAGCGAAATACTACAACGCCAAGCACCAGAACGTGGAGTTCACGGTAGGTGACTGGGTATACTTGAAGATCAAGCCCTTTAAAGGCGTATCCAGGATTCGACGTCTGAAAAGGTTGAGTCCAAGATACCTTGGTCCATTTTAAGTGGTAGAGCGAATCGAGGAAGCTGCATATCAGCAAGCTCTAGCAGCAGACTTGGGTGGATTGCATAATGTGTTTCACATCTCGGTGCTGCAAAAAGCGGTGAAAGATCCAGCTTAAGTGATCGCGGATGATCGTGTGCCGGTAGAGTATGGGATAACAATGAGGGTTAGACTCATTCACATCGAGGATCGAGGCGAGAAACAGTTGTGGAACAAGACGGTCAGGATGGTCAAAGTCCGGTGGGACAATTGCGGTCTTGAAGAGCTAACATGGGAGCAAGAGCAAACCATGCGAGCTGAATTTCCCGAGCTGTTTCTGTAACATGGTTGTAGAATGCAAATTTTGTTGTAATATAAACTTTTGATGTTATAACATTTTGCGTGTTGGTTTCCTTCCTGTGTGCGAATTTCGAGGACGAAATTTCTTGTAGGAGGAGAGGATTGTAACAGCCTAAATTTCAGCATGGCAAATTTTTGGGTGACACGGCCTGGAAACGAGCGTGTCCCAGGGCCTATCCTACTCGGGTGCGGAGACGTTGCGAGTTCGACAAAATGCGTTCAACGAAGTGTTCGGTAGGGACATGCCCCGTGACACGGGCGTCACCTAGGGCGTGTCCTCCTTGTGTCGACACCTCCCTTGTGTCGACACCTCCTTGTGTTGACACCTCCCTTGTGTTGACACCTCCTTGTGTCGACACCTCCCTTGTGTCGACACCTCCTTGTGTCGACACCTCCTTGTGTCGACAGCTCCTTGTGTTGACACCTCCCTTGTGTCGATACCTCCCTTGTGTCGACACCTCCTTTGTGTCGACAATCGAGCATGTTGGTCGACAAAAGTAGTCGATAGAGGGAACACGCCGGGTGACACGGGTGTGTACCTTCCGACACGGGCGTGTCAGAGGGCGTGTCCCCCTCTAGTCGACGAAATGAGCTCGACGATCGTCGAGTGAGTCACACGCCCTATGACACAGGCGTATCTGGGCCGACACGGGCGTATACCCTGGTCGTGACCTGTTTCGGGATAAGGCGGTTTGTACACCGCTTAGAGTACACAGCCTGTGATACGGGCGTGCCACAGGGCATGTCGGACCCGAGAAGTGATGTTTTAGGCTTTTTCTTGGTCGTCCATTTTCTTCGGCTGGGATCTAACAGCTGAGAGTCCTCCCTGCTTCCTTAAGGCCAAAACTGAGACAGAATGCTCATTATGTTATTGTCTTCATCTTTCTAAAATCTTAGAGAGAGAAAGGGAGAGGAAGAAGGAGGACGAGGAAGAGGGGCTGATCTCTGGTGGAGCATGAGAGTGTCAAGCTGAGATCTGAGGCCATCTTTGTGGAGGAAAAAGTGTTGCGGTTCTTTCTAGCCAACTAGGAGCTCATGGCTCCGAAGCGGTCTTCAAGGGTAACGACTTTTCTTCCTAGCCATGTGAAGGCTTCCTTTTTGGCATGTGCATCTGATTCCCCAACCAGAGGGTGGCTTGTTGTGGGAGTCTTTTGGTTGATTCATGGAATCCCCAATTTGGCATATAGATCCGGAAATGTAGTACGGAATAGGCATGTTGTGTGAAGCCCATCTAGACAGGTTGGTCTGGATTGGTGATGTTACATATATGAATCGGAGAAGACTCCGTGATAAACGTGTAGTTTAGGAGTCGATGGGTTAACCCTGTGAATGGAAGTAGTAGGAAGTACTGGAATGGTAGTCCAGGAAAATAACCTTGTGATGCTTGTGATGCCTGTGTTATTGAGTTATACCTGCGATAGGAAGTACTAGTGTGCTCAGGAAATACCCTTTGTAATGCTTGATGTTCATGGGTGGACCTGTGAAATAAAGTAACAGGAAGTACTGGCATGGTAATCCATGGAAATACCCTTGACATTTGTGATTTGCGGGATCATACCTGTGAAGAGAATAGCAGGAAGTACTGGTGTGCCAGGAAAGACCCACTGATGTGTGAGATGAAATGGGTGTAAGAGTAAGTACTGGTGCGCCCAGGAAAGCACCCGGGCTTGAATGCCAGAACAGGATCGGTGAGATCGACCCGCGCCTTTTTGTAGCCATGAGTACGCTGTACTCGGTGATGGCAAGGTGATTTGAGCAACGGGGGTGGGGGGGTGGAGGATCCGACCTGTGCTATGTCCGTCCAACGTGCGACCTGAAAGTGCGGTCTGTTGGAGCGCATAGCAAGAGTCGTAGGCCTGCGCACCATGACACAATGGGGGGCTACGGGACAATCACGGTGCATTATGACTAGAACTCTGGTTTGCACGTCATGGAGTGAAATGCTCAATGTTTTACCATTGTGTTGTGCCCCTGATACGGTGGTGTGACCCTAGTTCGCCGGTACACCAAGAATGTGCCCTGAGTGCAAGGATCGTCGGGCCAAGTGGCTGACGGTTGTGATGGAATGTATGCGTGAAAGCACATGATATGAAATATATATGCTTGTGAAATGCTATGCCTGCAGGGAAGAAATACCACCGCCCCGGGAAAAGGGGTGGGGTCGTTATAATTTGGTCAGCTGAATGCTGACCGTTGCCTGTTTTCCACCGTTGGGTGGAATGTACCTGTGCAGGTGTTGGAGAGCCAAGCGGACGCATAAAGGCTGAAGTCCCTGCTGCTGTTGTTGCTGCCGCTGCTAGCCCTTGAAGGCTAAACTTTAAATGCTTTGTTTTATTTGTACATGGCCGGCCTGCGCGCCAATGCTGAGGCCACTGTTGTGAAAGCCCTGTAAGTCCATAAGACCAACTGTTTGTATTTGTAAAACATTCCTATGTGATATATAAATGAGGAGCTTTTATATGTTGGATATTCAGTATGGAGTTCAAGTTTAGTGTTTAGGCTTCCGCTAGAATGCAATGTGTTAGGGTGCGCTGTGCTACTCTGGTATCATACCGTAACTTCACCTCATGTTTTGTGGTATATGTTGTGGGGCCCTGGCCGGACCTTCTAGTATATACTATGTAAACGGATGGGGTTGTTACAAGTGGACATACACATAATGCTTTTCTCTTATATGACAGGAAAGAGAGAGAGCGCGGTGGGAAGCACAAACACTCTTTGGTTGATGACTGTCCGCGACATTCGGCATTTCGAGAAAAAG
Organism: Platanthera guangdongensis; assembly: GCA_039583875.1. Lineage (NCBI taxonomy): Eukaryota > Viridiplantae > Streptophyta > Magnoliopsida > Asparagales > Orchidaceae > Platanthera > Platanthera guangdongensis. The sequence goes on along the minus strand of CM077162.1, from coordinate 63,794,157 downwards.
AATACCAACTCCTATAAATAGGATCGTGGAGTCTCTCCTTCTCGACATATAACCTTGAGCCTCATGGAGAACCAGCAAGCTCTCCAGACGGGCACTACGTGAGCTGACTGCACTGTTGCATTCCTGATACATACCTCACCCACGATTAGATTATCAGACGAGGAGTTCACGAATCATCTCGCTAGAATCTGTGTGCCGCCGAAAGGTTTATCGCGCGGCTCCCCGACCCTAGCGAGCATATCCACTCGGTGTTTGTCGACGAGCTAGTCCTCCCCATTGAACACTTCAATGCGGGATGAACCTTCCTCATATTGATAGAGATGTTGGAAGTGCTCAGTCAATATAGGCTGATTCTCGCGCAACTTACCTCAAACTCCATCATAGTGGAGACCGCGTTCTTTGATTTCTTACGACTTCAGATGGTCAGATTTAGTCTGACAGTGTTCCGATGATAGTTCTTTATTCGCATGATTGCGAAAGGACAGTTATACATAGGGTCAAACATACTGCGGGTACTGAACCTTCCAAACAAGGTTCACGAGTGGAAGTCCAGGTTTGCCATGTTCAGGGCGGACTTCGGGGAGTTGAGTCTACTACCCCCATCCATTGGAGGAGGGCATACTTCCTAAGCTGCTAGTTAAAGGGTTGGGAGAGAAGTATTGTGGAATTCTTCGACAAGGCCCCTTAGACATCGAGCACTATGTTCCCAGCCTGGTATAGGTGGTGGACATAGATGTTGGGGTTGGAAAGTGTTTACTTGGCAAAAACTAATTTCATTTGGGGGAAATTTTTTTTTGGGGGGGGGGATCATACATGAAGGTTCTAACATCCAGACTTTTAGTTATCCTGCAGGTTCTCGCCGAAAAACTCGATGAACCCCTCGACGAGCTCTTAACTATGACAGAGAAGAGGAAAGTCGCTGGCACGAGGGATCCAGCGCCTCCGCGAGCACCACCAGCTACTCTACGGTGCCGAACAAGCTCTCCTGCTGGTCAAAACCAGAGGCCGACGTGATTCTGGAGGTTGTCGCGCGAGATCTGCACCCAGACAATGGGACACTGACAGACGCACTTGGTGGCTCGTTGCTGCTCCGTGACGTAGGGGTAGTTACCCTCAGCACACGACTGCCAACCTTGAGAGAAAGACGGGATATGACTATGCACGCGCATGAGGTCTCCTCCGCGATCATTAGAGAGGACGAGCTTAAGGAGATGCGGGATGTGCCCACAGATCAACTGTCTCCGAGGGTGGTGATAGCCTCCCTGAGGTCGCTGTCATACACAATTTTGTCCCGACGGTCCCTAGAGCAGACACGGCTTGCCTTGAGGCAGTCCCAGGAAGAGGTCGCTCGCCTGTAAAATGAATTAAGGGTAACACCAAAAGAACTACAACTATCGCTTCACATTACTTTAACGTGGCCTTCTAACAATCTTCCTTTTCATCCACCAGGAGAGCCTAAGCGCGGGTAACTCAGAGTTCATGAGGGAGATCCTGAAGGCCGGGAACAAATCCAGAAAGATCACCTTTGCGCACCTGCGGAAGCTTGATGCCTTCAAACCCTAGTTTGCGCACATCAAGTGCATCGAGCTCTTTCTATAGGACGTGTTGTTCTTCCCCAAGGAGTTTGCCTCATCGTCCTAGCGGTCCATGTCAATAGAAACCACGGGAATTTCCACCTCGAGCGATGAGCACTAGGTGCTCCTTTTTTTCCTTTTTGTTTTGGACACATTTTTTGTCTCGCAATCCTGTAAAACATTATTAGTTTGTCCGCGACTATTTGAGGTTATAATTTGTGTTTTTGTAAACTATTCTTCATGTGTTATTCTTTTAACTTCCTTCTGTGTTCGCACTACACTGCCCGTCGAGAGCTTGCTCTGCACAAGCGAGGTGCATGTACGTCTAGTGATAATGAGTGTACGCGTGAACTACGAGTATCCAGAGTATTCGATTGGACCACGTTTTCAGGAAAATCGACAGTCTCACCACAGTAGCTGGGTCGCATTGTCAGCGATTAAGGTCGTCAGTCGGCCTAGGGCATCATCGAGGGCTCTCGTCTGCAAATGACGTTGTAAAATGTGCGAATAGGAAAAAGCAAGACCGAAAATTTGGAGTAATGCAAACTTATTATCCAAAAAGTTATCAATTACAATGATATAGCCTCCTTTTTATAGAATGGAGGAGATGAGAGAGACTACAATTAAGCAATGTGGGACTAAAAAATTTACAGTATATGCGACTTTACAAATAGACAAACTGGACTGGTCGTACGGTTAGACAAGCCTACTAACCGCCCGTAACCAACAGGAGAGAGAACAAGCGCCACAGAGAGCGAGCCGCCACATGAGACCGCTAGACCGCCCGGTCTCCAGTCGTCTGAGACAACCGCCAGACCGCTGGGATACCAAACAACAACAGCCCGTAAGACAGACGCGGCAAGGATAACCGCCAGACCTCCCGGTCTCCGAACAGCAACAGACTGTCCGGCCTCCATACTACAACACTCCCCCTCAAGCTGGAGCATAGATATCAATCACGCTCAGCTTGTCGCAGATGTGGAAGAAGGAAGCGTACACCGGCTTGGTGAAGACGTCTGCCAACTCGTTGTCGGAAGTGATGAACGGAGTACAAATCTGTTTCTTCAAGATCTCTTCCCAAATAAAATGATAGTCGACTTCTATGTGTTTTGTTCTCTCATGAAAGATCGGATTTTTGGAGATGTATATCGCGACCTTGTTGTCACAGAACATAGGAAGAAGATAGTTGTAAACCTATCCTAAGTCAAGCATGAGAGCCCGTAACCATTTCAACTCACACGTGGTCGATGTCATACTGCGATATTCCGCTTATGCACTAGATCTGGAGGCCACAGACTGCTTATTGTTCTTCCAACTCACAAGATTGCCTCCAACAAACGTGCAGAAACCTGATATCGACTTGCGATTCACTTTGTCATCAGCATAGATCGAATCAGAGTATGCTTCAACCCTTAGGTGACCATTCTTATAAAAAAGGAGTCCTTTCCCTAGTGCTACTTTAATATACTCCAATATCCTCAAGGCAGATTGTAGATGACACTCCCTAGGAGCTTGAATGAACTGGCTCACCTTGCCAACAACATAAGAGATGTCGGGTCTGGTTACCGTGAGATAAATGAGTTTGCCCACCAGTCGTCGGTACCTCGTAAGATCGGATAGAAGAGTCGAGTCATCTGTCCAAGTTTTGTCTTCTCCAGCAGCCATGGGACAACGGGCAGGTTTAGCACCAGTCAATCTTGCCTCTTTTAGAAGATCAAGAGCATACTTCCGTTGGGAAAGGACCATGGAGTTGGGCTTCCTAGAGATTTAAATCCCTAGAAAGTATTTCGAGGAGCTCATATCCTTTGTGATCAGGTGTTGACGGAGGTGTTTCTTTGTCAATGTTACCTCATCCTGGTCATCGCCAGTAAGAAGAATGTCATCAACATAAACTGCAAGAACTACCAGACCAGAGGCGGTTTTTCGAACAAACTAGGAGTGATCGGCTGAGCTTCTTGTAAAACTAATGGCCACAACAATGCCGCTAAACTTGTCAAACCAGGCACGAGAACTCTGCTTGAGGCCATAGATAGCCTTCTTTAGCCGGCATACTCATGTCTTCCCCTGAGCAACATACCCAGAAGGTTGCTTTATGTAAATATCTTCTTGTAGATCATCGTAGAGGAAAGCATTCTTAACATCCAGCTGCGAAATAGGCCAATCCCGATTGACAGCGACCGAGAGAAGGACCCGAATGGTGCTGAGACGAACAACGGGAGAAAAGGTGTCGAAGTAATCAACATCATAGGTCTGAGTGAATCCTTTAGCCACCAGGCGGGCTTTGTAGCGATCCACATTGCCATCGGGATGGAATTTGACAACAAAGACCCAGGGGCATCCAACAACATCAGTGCCCAAAGGCGGGGGAACCAGGGTCCAGGTGCGCCGTTCAGTAAGGGTAGCAATTTTCTCATCCATGGCAGTCTTCCAATGAGGAATAGTGAGAGACTCCTGGTAGGTGCGGGGAGTGGCAGTCGGGGAGATAGACAATGAAAACGCCCTGCGAGAAAGAGTGAGACGATCATATGAAACAACAGCAGCCAGCGGGTGTTGGGTACACGTCCACACCCCTTTGCGAAGAGCAATGGGAAGATCCAGTTTGGCATGTTCCTCAGTAACCGGAGCATCTGTGGCGGAGAGAGTTGGCCCGGGAGAGGAGAGAGACGGCCACGGAGAAGAGGGAGATGGCGGGGGTGATGAGGAAGAGAGGGAAGGAGGAGACGATGGAGGTGATGGTGGGAAAATCTCGACGAGAGTAGACGGGGTGGAGGGGACGGTGGGAGAAGGAGGTGGAGGTGGGTCGGAGGAGAAATAGGACACATTCTAGAAGGTCACATCTGCGGAGACGTATTATTTCCGAAGAACGGGATCAAAATAACAGTAGCCTTTTTGGGTAGTTGAGTAACCCAAAAAGATACATTTGGTGGCACGTAAGTCAAGTTTGTCATGTGTGGCGTAAGGATTGTGCACAAACGCCGTGCACCCAAAGATATGCAGAGGAAGAGGAAACGCATCCTTGCCAGGATAGAGAAGAGAGAAGGGAGTTTGTCCGTGGAGAACCGTGGACGGAATACGATTAATGAGGTAACAGGAGAGGAGGACAGCGTAGCCCCAATAGGAGCGAGGAACGTGCATTTGTGTCATCAGAGTGCATCAAGAAGGTGACGGTTCTTGCGTTCCGGCACCCCATTTTGTTGCGAGGTACAGACACAAGTAGTTTGATGAAGAATACCATTTTGCACAAAAACAAAGTGAAAGCATTGCTAAGATATTCTTTTGCGTTGTCAGAATGAAAAATTTTAATAGAGATATCAAACTGATTTTTAACCATATGATAAAAAGATGTCCATACAGAATAAAGTTCTGAGCGATCCTTTAAAAGATACACCCATGTACATCGAGAGAAATCATCAATAAACGTTACAAAATATGAACTACCCCGACCGATGGTGAGGGGAGGAGCAGGACCCCAGATGTCGGAGTGAACAAGTTCAAACGGCCGGGAAGATCCATGACCTTGCTTTGGTGGGAAGGAACAGCGGTGATGCTTGCCAAGTTGACATGCTTCATAGTTGAGCGGTGGGCCTTATGGAGGAAGATATGGTAGAAGCTAACGAAGAAGATGGGGAGGAGCATGACCAAGATGAAGGTGCCACTGGATAAGATCAATAGAAGATGCAGAGAAGGCGGAGAGTGCAGAAACGTTGTCGAGGAAGCAGAGGCCGCCACTCTCAGTCCTAGTAGCAATCGTCCGCTTGGTGCCCGGATCCTGAAAAGAACAAGTAGTAGACGTGAATATGATAGAGCATTGTAGTTGTTTACAAAGGGAAGTAACAGGTAATAACTTGCAAGGGAACTTGGGGCACGTAGAGGGTGTCCGTCAAGAGAAGAGACAGAGTTACTTGAACAACTCCCATTTCATTGACCGGTGAGGGAGAGCTGTCCGCAACAAGGACCGGGGGTAACCGGTCATGGTGTTGTAGGAGAGAAAAACAGTGTGGATTGTCAGTCATATGATTGTTAGCACCAGAGTCGATCAGCCATTTACCTTGAGTAGCGACGTGGGAACTACCTGAAGACGTGACCACAGAGGCGGACAGCTTCGAAGAGGAAGTGGAGGCATCACCAGATGGTCGAAAATGAGGATGCTTCTTCCAACAGCGATCAACTATATGGCCGGTGCGGCCACAGTGAGAGCAAAGAAAGAGGGAAGCACCACGGTCGCTGGAGGGGAGGTGGCGACCACCAGAGCCACTGCGCTGAGTATGGTGAGCGGAGATGTCCGATGGAGGAGGGGAGGATAACATCGGATGTTGGAGCAAAGAAGTAACAACGGCGATGCGGGCAGCGGTGGCATCCAGGGTGGGAGACTCCGCCTCACCAAGGATCTGTTGATGGATCATGTCGTATAACTTTGGAAGGCGTAGAAGATAACACACAACCAGAAGCTCCTAGAAGTGTTTGTGTTGCTCAGTGATATCGGCAGAGAAGGGGCGATTTTGTAGAATTTCGGCTCCGAGAGCCTGAACTTGCTGGTAAGCAGCCGCTGGAGACATGGAGGGACGGGAAAAGAGGTCTGCATATAAAGTATAAATGTGAGACGTCTGAGCCCCCTTTGAGTAGAGAGCGACAAGATATAGCCAAGCGGCCTTGACGGTTTCATCATGACGGATGATAGGGAGGCATTCATCAGAGAGGCTGTTAGCCAGTCATGTGCAGACAAGAGCATCGTTGGCATACTAGTCATCAAAGAGAGGGTAATCATGCGGAGGAGGGTCATCAGTGAGATGATGCCGTTTGCGTTGAGAGCGGAGGAGGAAGGTGAGGGAGACACTCCAATCTGGATAGTTGGGACAAATAAGCTTGGAAGCGGTGTCAAGATTACCAGAATGAGTGGGAGGTGTAGGAGGATGAGCGACAATGGGAGTAGTGGGGTGGAGATATCGGAGTTGGCCATAGAAGAAGGCAGCGAGAGAAACAAGCCGCGGCTAGAAGGAGAAGTCGCTAGAAGGAAAGCGGCTAACAAGGTCGCGACGACTTAAGGACAGGTCACGACGACAAAGAAGAGGAGAGCGGCGAGAACAGGTCACGGTGACTTAAGGACAGGTCGCGGAGACAAAGAAGAGGAGAGAGGCTAGAACAGGGCGCGATGACTTAAGGACATGTCGCGGCGACAAAGAAGAGGAGCGGCTAGAAAAGGGGAGCCAGCGACTAAGCAAAGTGTGCTGCAAGAAAGAGGAAGCAAGAGGCCGCAAACACAAAGGGCAGTAACAGGGAGAATCAAGCCGTGCGAACAGGGCAACGACGGAAGAGGAATCAAGCCGCGAAAACAAGTTGCGGAAAGAAGAAACAAGCCGCGAAGATAGGTCGCGGGAAGAAACAAGCCGCACGGACAGAGAGCGCTCACACAATTAGGAGGAAAGGACCGAGTGCTCTAATACCATGTGCGAACAGGAAAAAGCAGACCAAAAATTTGGAGTAATGCAAACTTTATTATCCAAAAAAAGTATCAATTACAATGATATAGCCTCCCTTTCATAGAATGGAGCAGATGAGAGAGATTACAATTAAACAATGTGAGACTAAAAATTTACAAGTATATGCGGCTTTACAAATAGACAAATCAGACTGGTCGTACAATTAGACAAGCCGGATAACCGCCCGACAACCAACATGAGGAGAGAACAAGCGCCACAGAGAGCGCGCCACCACAGGAGACCGCTAGACTGCCCGGTCTCCAAGTCGTCTGAGACAAACCGCCAGACCGCTAGGATACCAAACAGAAACAGCCCGACAGACAGACTAGCAAAGATAAACCGCCAGACCGCCCGGTCTCCGAACAGCAACAGACCGCCCGGCCTCCATACTGCAACATAGAACGTTGGAGGGGTATAATCACTTGTTGCTCGGAGCTTCTCCTTGGAAAGGGGACCAGTAACAATAACAATGCCTCAACTCAATGCGTCATTGGTAAACACATCCGGACCCACCATATATACCACCCGGGATTATCTCCACAAGGACAATTATCACGGCCTTACAATGGGGGACGTGACTCACATCGGCAGGAGGGTCAGAGGCTTTTTGTTTGCCTCCGCTCAGAATGTTTGGATTCATTCGAGAGGGTCCAAGCAAGCTCCAAGACTCACCCGAATGGACAAAATTGAGGCCGCATGCGCTGCGCGTGTCTGCCAAAAATCGTCCTTCATGTCGCAGTGGGATAATAGCCCTCCATGCGATATGAAGCTTTTTGGTGATAGCTCGTAGGGAGCAAATGTTGTTTCGAAGACTTCAACCAGGTGCCAAGCATCGAGGAGAAAACGTAACTTAGCTTAGGAATAGTACTTTTTAGGTCGTCTCCGCTCTAGTGTTTGGCATCTCCTTGCCTTCATAGGTTTGCAGTCGGTAAGCTCCATTTTTGAGCGCTTGTTTGATGACAAACGGTCCCCCCCAGTTAAGATTAAGCTTATCTACTAAAGCTTCTCTTCCAGCTACATCCACGTTTTTCAGTAAGAGGTCCCTATTCTCGAACTGCATCAGTCGTACATTTTTATCAAAATATCTGGGCATTCTCCAATTTTCCTTTGCTTGCCGGATCACTGATTGATCGCGGAGCTCCTCGATCAGATCAAGAATACACCTCATCTCTTCCTCGTTTTCCATCCAACCGTCATTACCTTGCTTGGCAAGCAATACACGAGGGCTTTCTATGTCAAACTCTAATGGGATAAGAGCTTCAAACCCAAGAGATAATTTGGGCGGGTTTCACCAGTCGCTGAAGGAGTTGTCCAAAGGGTCCACAAAATCACCGGCAACTGCTCTGCCCAATTGTCGCGAGCATTCTACCTTCTTCTTGAGCAAACTAAGGCTCTGCTTATTGGCTACTTCTACCAATTCATTGCTATGCGAGTGATGGACTGATGAGAATCGAAGCTCGATTACTACCCGATCACAGAAACCGGGCTCCTCGCTTGTGAACTGAGGGTCGTTGTCCATAATAATGGCTGCTAGGACTATGCATACAGATAATCTCTCCCCAGATAAAGCTTTTAACTACCCGAGTTATGGTTTTGGCTGTTGAAATTTGTGAAGTGGAAGTGGTTGACGGGACAGGCCGGCGGCCTGGGCGGACAGCTTTGGCGGACTGGGCGGACTGGGCGGACTGTTGTGTGCGGCCTGGTGGAAAGTCTAGTGGAAGCCAGCTGTTCTTCTGAGCAGGTTGCACGGGTGAAGTCCGCGGACTATGCGGTCTGGTATCTGCAGATAAGGCGTTGGCTGATTGGTTTTAGCCAAGTAGCGGCCTGAGCGGTGTGGGCTGATAAGTTGAAGAAGAAGGCTGATGGGAGCATTGATAGGTTCAAGGTTCGTCCGGTCGCTAGAGGATTCTCACAGCAGTATGGAGAAGACTATGAGGAGACATTCAGTCCAGTTGCGAAGATGACTTCAGTAAGAGTGGTGATCACCTTGGCTGCTAGCAAGGGATGGAGGTTGTGGCAACTCAATGTGAAGAATGCCTTTCTTTACGGAGAGATTGACAAGGACATTTTCATGGATCAGCCACTTGGTTTTGTCGCTGAAAAGCATCCGGACTATGTCTGTAAACTCAGGAAGGCTCTCTATGGGTTGAAGCAAGCTCCTAGAGCGTGGTATGGGAAGATTGCAGAGTACTTGCAATTCTGTGGATACCTTGCTTCCAACTCGGATTCAAGCTTATTCGTCAAGAAGAAGGGGGAGCTACAAGTCTTGGTCCTGCTGTATGTGGATGACATGATCATCACAGGGAATTCGGAGGGCGAAGTAGCAAGGCTCAGGGCAGAGCTTGCTATACGCTTCGAGATGAAATACTTGGGAGAGTTGTATCACTTTCTCGGTCTTGAAGTGGAGAGGAAGGAGTGCGGGGTTCTCATTTGCCAGATTGGATATGTTGATCGCATTGTGAAGCGGTTCGGCATGGGCGAAGGGAAGAAGTGATCTACTCCACTGGAACCTGGGCTGAAGCTTCGACGAGATGAGGGAAGGGTTCTTCATGATCCCTTGGTGTTCAGGGCTCTTGTTGGGAGCTTGATTTACCTGACTATTACAAGGCCGGACATTGCTTATGCTGTTGGCTGATTAAGTCGGTATATGGCTGAACCAAGGCAATTTCATCTAGTGGCGGCGAAGGGTATTCTAAAGTATGTCAAGGTGACTTCTGACATGGGACTCCTCTATGGAAGGGACTCGGAGTTTGCGCTGCTTGGGTACATGGATGCTGACTATGGCGGTGATTCGGATGATCGAAGGTCTACTTCAGGTTATGTGTTCACTTGCGGTTCAGCTAGCATCTCGTAGTGTAGCAAGAAGCATGACTCTGTGTCAGTCTCAACTACAGAGGCAGAGTATAAGGCTTCGGCCTTGGCTGCTCGGGAAGCCATCTGGTTGAGGAGGCTTATAGAGGACGTTCATGAAGAAGTGCAAGGGCCTACTTTACTCCGGGGTGACAATGAGAGTGCTCTCAAACTGGTTAACAATCCAGTGTGTCACGCCAGGACCAAGCATATAGAGATTGATCACCACTTCATCCGGGAGAAGGTGTTGGAGGGGTCTCTGCTGGTCGGGCATGTTCGGAGTGAAGATAATCTTGCTGACATCTTCACGAAGCCACTGTCGATTGGGGCCCTTTGAGCGCTTGCGCAGCTTGCTGGGCTTGGTCACCACTTCCCACTTCAAGGGGGAGTGTTGAAATTTGTGAAGTGGAAGTGGTTGACGGGATAGGCCGGGCGGCCTTGGCGGACAGCTTTGGCGGACTAGGCGGACTGGGCGGACTGTTGTGTGCAGCCTGGTGGAAAGTCTAGTGGAAGCCAGCTGTTCTTCTGAGCGGGTTGCACGGGTGAAGTCCGCGGACTATGCGGTCTGGTATCTGCGGATAAGGCGTTGGCTGATTGGTTTTAGCCATGGAGCGGCCTGAGCGGATAGAGGCTTGCGGACTGGTACTTTGCTCAGTGGCCACGGTGCAAGCTTGTGCTGATAGGCGGTTTGGCTCATGTCTGCGGGAAGCTTGCGGACTGGCATGTCCGCGGTGTGGGCTGTTGCGGACTGGGCTTAGAGCTTGGCTGAGTCCTTATCGAGCTCTGGTGATACAGCAGGTGTTTTGCTGTGGAGGTCATTGGCGGACTGGTTTTGGAGTCCGGGAGATGGTTGCTGCGTTGGGCAGGAGTGCGAAGAGCTTGCGGACTGCTTGCGGTCTGTGCTACGGTGTTTGGCGGATGGGAGTTTATGTCCGCCATGCTCGCATTGGCCTTTGATGGTTTTGGACTTGGTCACACTCTGTGTCAAGACCATGGTGTCTGCCGTATCCGCCAAGTCCGCTGTGACCGGGCAGACTTGCTATCTGCCTTTGGTCGTGGACTTGTGGCGGATTGAGGCTTGAGTCTTGCGGACTGCCTCGGGGTTGTGCGGACAGCCATTGAAGGGGGTTGCTGTCCTGCAGTGGTAGGCTTTGTGGGCTGATGCCTTGTCCGTATAGCTTGGGCGGACTGATCAGGGTTCGCCATTGTTGTCTTGCTCCTGGCGGTTTTCCTGGTATCCGACTAAGTCCTTGCGGACTCGGCGGACGGTGTTCTGCTATCGCGCGGGCTGGGGCGGTGTCTCTATCTCTAGGGCGGTGACCACACTCCTCACCTCGCATATAAATAGAACCCCCCTGGCAGGTCTACAGTAACTTGAGTGAACAATAAGTTGGGTTGGGCAAGGAGCTGCGGTCTCAGTTTGTCTGTCCGCGCGGATTGATTCAGGGCTGACGGTTTACTGTGTGTAGGTCGCGCGGGTAGCTTCAAGGAGCTAGGAGTTTGGCTTTGACTTCGGTCAAGTACTTGAAAGTTGTGCGGTCTCTGCGGATTCAGCAGGAGATCGCTCCGCGGCTTGTCAAATCTGTTTCAACTTTGCCAGCTTCAATAACCTATCCGCCGGCTTCAGGCGGGTAGGGGGTGTTCCTCAGTTCAGCTTCAGCAGGAGATGAATAACGGTGTGTCCGCACGGCCTCGCGGCTTCGGCGGACTTCGTGGCTATTCGGCGGATTGCAGCTTAAGTTCGGGCGATCTCAGCGGACTCGGCGACCTCGGCGGTCTCGGCGGACTCTGGTGCTGTCCGCCCGTCTTGGGTTTTGGTGATTTCTATTTACAGCTGTTATACTAGCGAAATCATGTCTCGCTATGTATGCCTCGTGTTGTAAAGAAGTGAATGTGTAAAAGATCTGCTTGTGCTTCCATTGTTTGTTGGGATTAACCTTTGTTCCTTGGTTTTTCGCTGGTTCAACGTGAGAACTGGGTAGTGCCGAAGATATTAATTTGGCGTTTGGGCTACCTTGCTGACCATGTTGAGAAATTTTAACATGGTATCAGAGGGAGGTTCAGTTGCGTGAGCGGTAGTCAACCAGTGTTGTTACTCAGGGCTTGAGTGGTGATCAACCTGTGTTGTTGCTCGGTGCTTCTGAAAGGTTGCCAACAGGTGTTGTAATGGAAGGGAGCTTTGCAAGAGGTCTGGGCATTGAACTCTTAACACCGACTAACTTCAAGAAGTGGAAGTCGTGCATGAAGAGTTATCTTCTTGGCGAGGAGCTGTGGGAAGTCGTCGGTGGTGACGACAGACAGGAAGTCACGGCTGCGCTCGGTACTGCTGAGCAGGTTAGGCTCTGGAGAAGAACAAATGCTAAGGCAGAGTTCATTATGAAGAGGGTCGTGTCTCCGGAACTGTTTGATCACATCGTTGGATGTAAGTCGGCTGCTGATATTTGGACAACCATTGATGAGTTGTTCAATAGGAAGAATGTGGCGCGGCTTCAGTTCCTGGAGAATGAGTTGGCCAGGGCAACTCAGGGAGACCTTTCCATCTCGAAGTACTTCTTAAAGATGAAGAGCTTGTGTGCTGAGCTGTCGGCACTGGATCATGATGAGCCTATCTCTGAGGCGAAGATGAAAAGGCACATTATCTGCGGCTTGCGGAAGGAGTATGTGGCTTTTGTAACATCTGTTCAAGGGTAGGCTACTCAGCCGTCTTTGCTGGAGCTGGAGAATCTGCTGGCATCGCAGGAGAGCTTGGCAAGGCAGATGGCTGGAGTGTGAAAGTCCACCTAGTGTCAACTATCTTCACCTATGGGGGGGAATAGGTGACGTGCAGCGTTTTTGCGGAATTTAAAATTGTACCTGCACAAGAAAACAAAACAGCACAGCACAGAAAGTACACAAGCAATTTATAGTGGTTCCACGATTTGGGTACATCCACTTTCCCCCTTCGACCTATCTCCCAACAAGGGACGACTCGGTCTCTTCACCAACAGGATTGAAATCCAATCCTTGCACTATCGGAAGGAACCCTTCCACACGTAGGAGACACACTCCCACAACACGGGTTGCACCCAACCTTTACAACTAGGAACCAACGTTCCTTTACAACAAAAGTAAAACTAGAATGTACAAGAGATACAAACTACTTTTGGAGACTAAGGTGTCCCTCTTCGTTGACGACGTGTTCTTGAAGTCCACAAAGAGTCCATAACCCTAGATCTCTCGTGGAGAGAATCTCCCCAGAACCGGCGGCGGCAAAGAGGGTGGCGGCTTGGTTCACGGGATCGGCGGCGACAACGATGTGCGGCTGCTTTACTTAGGAGATTCAAACTTCGTAGCGAAGCTAGCTAGGTCTACCAACGGTCACACTAGGATCGATCGCCTCGATCGATTCGGACGGGGAAGGTTTTCCCGATCAACAAATCAAGAGATAAAAGATCTCTGGTTAGACGCGTGAGACTCTAAGCTTGGCTAAGCTTCTGTCGCCGGAAGATCTGGAAGAGATCACGATCAAGACCGACGATCAACTTGCTCGAGAGGCGACGGCGGCGGCGGAGCGGAAATCGCGATTTTAGGTCAAGGTCGTCGCTCGGCTTCTTTTTGTGTGTCTTCACTGTTCAAAAATACGCGTGTATTTATACACAAGTATACTCCTAAATGACCGTTGTGGGTCCCACCAGAAGAAACCCAAAAACCGGTTCAAAACAGTGCCAGCGGCAGAATCCGGTCCAGCAGTTTCCAGAAAATTGCCCAAGTCAAAATCGGCGAGAATCGAAGGTGATTCTCGTCGAATCGGCGAGAATCAAAGGTGATTCTCGTCGATTCGGCGAGAATCAAAGATGATTCTCGTCAATGTTGACTTGATTGCACACTCTGATTAAGCCGGGTCGAGTCGGCGAGAATCAGTCAGTGATTCTCGACGATTCGGCGAGAATCACTAGTGATTCTCGCCGAATCGGCGAGAATCACTTGGTGATTCTCGTCGATTATTACTTAGCATCAGAGTTGCTCGCTTTGAAGTAGCTGGATTGAGTCGGCGAGAATCAGCCAATGATTCTCGACGATTCGGCGAGAATCACTAGAGATTATCGCCGAATCGGCGAGAATCACTTGGTGATTCTCGTCGATTTACACTTAGACGATTTTTCGTCTTTCCACCCATGAGGTGCTCCTTGACCCATCCTTGCTCCTTGTCTGCTCTTGCCTTAACACAGCTCTGTACTTGAAAGTAAGTACACTCCAATAGAGAGAGTACACGTAGGCCAGCACACTGATCTGCTCAACGAGGAATTACGTCGTGCAGACCCGTGTATATTGACCTACTGCACCCTGACATTGTTGTGTACTTAGTGTGGAATAACTGCAAGCACAACTTGAAATATTTTGTCAAATACATTGTCTATTTACCTTAGCTTGTCCAGGGGCTTCTTCAAATCAGGTACGTTGTGGATACAATACCCAACAATCTCCCCCTATTTGAAGAAGCCTAAACCCCACAAGCTAAGGTGAATAGAGCATATAGGAATGAAAATCATAAACTTGAAATTGAGTTGAGTGAGTTATTCATTAGCAATACCAATTTCTTGGGAGCAAACTTGGAGCCACCTTAGCCTTAGCCGAGAGGGTAATCTCCCCCTTTTCGGCTTCTGCAAATCTGGGTCTGTTGCATTTGACCCCTTGCTCCCCCTCAGTTCTTGCACCTGTGCTCTCACTTGAGTTCCTGGCAGAGGCTCCCCCTAGATGCACGAGCCTGGAGCTTCTGTAGTCTTCATTCCTCATAGTTTAGCATCCCCAATTCAGTTTTGAAAAGACTGAACTTGGCCTCGTCTAAGGGCTTTGTGAATATATCTGCAATCTGCTTGTCCGTGGGGACATAACAGAGAGAGATGTCCTTGTTCTCCACGTGCTCCCGAATGAAGTGGTATCGCACTTCAATATGCTTCGTTCTGCTGTGCGATACCGGATTGTTGGCAATAGCAATTGCACTGGAGGAGTCGCAGTACATTGGAACTTCCTTGAACTGAAGGTCGTAGTCGGCTAACTGGTTTTTGATCCATAGGAGTTGTGCGCAACAGCTGCCGGCCGAGATGTACTCAGACTCTGCTGTGGAGGTTGCAACACAATTCTGTTTCTTGCTATTCCATGAAATAAGCCTTCGTCCGAGGAATTGACACGTCCCGGAGGTGCTTTTCCTGTCATCCCTACTCCCTGGGGGTTGAGCGACGTATACTTCCTCCTTCAGGTCTTCGTTCAAGAAAGCTGATTTCACATCCATTTGATAGACTGTGAATCCTTTGTGCGAAGCATAAGCCAGGAACAGTCTGATTGTCTCGAGCCTTGCCACTGGTGCGAAGGTCTGGTCGAAGTCAATCCCCTCCTCCTGTCTGTAACCTTGAGCCACCAGCCTGGCCTTGTTCTTTATGATGACACCATGTTCATCCCGTTTGTTTCTGAAGATCCACTTGGTGCCAATCACATTCTGCTTGTGTGGTCTGGGAACCAGCGTCCAAACGTTGCATCGTTCGAATTGATGTAGTTCATCTTGCATGGCCAAAATCCATGCCGCGTCTTTGTTCGCCTCGTCGAACTTCTTTGGCTCAACCTGTGACAGGAAGCTAAGATGCAAAACTTCGTTAATAGTACCTCTTCGAGTTCTGACACCGACACGAGGATCTCCGATGATCTGATCTCTAGGATGATCCCTCACGTGCCGGATCTCTAGAAGTCTGGCGTCTGGAGCTTCGATTACTTCTTGGGTTTCTCCTTCTTCTAAGATATTTGTTCCATTTTGATCTTCAACATTCCCCGATGACGTGGAGGTGGAAACTTTGACGTACTTAGGAGTATCATCTTTAGCGGTCTCATCGAGATCCAGCTGTTCAAGTCGTGCACCTGCATCTTCAAGAATACCACTGACAGAATTGCTGTTAAACAAACTTCCTTCATCAAAAACAACATTAATTGATTCTTCTACCACTAGGGTTTTCTTATTGAAGACCCTATATGCCCGACTGTGGGAACTATAGCCCATGAATATGCCTTCGAAGCATTTTTCACCAAATTTAGTACGCGGGTACTTCCCATTATTCAGTACATAGCATCTGCAACCAAAGATCATCAAGTAGGACATGGTTGGTTTCCTGCCTCTCAGTAGCTCATAAGGCGTCTTACGATGATGCTTGTTGATCAATGCTCGGTTTTGTACATGACAAGCTGTATTGACAGCCTCTGCCCAGAAGTATTCTGGGAGAGAAGCGTCTTTCAACATTATCGTGCAGGCTTCAATGAGAGTTCTATTTCTCCTCTCCGCAACTCCATTTTGCTGAGGAGTGCGCGGGGAGGAAAACTCATGAAAGATAACTTGTTCTTCACAAAACTCTGTCATAGCACCAGATTCGAATTCTATTTCATGGTCACTTCTGATTTTGACCACTGGGCAGTTAAATTCGTTCTAAACCTGCTTGACAAAACTAGTGAAGATGTCAAACGTATCCGACTTTCGTTTTAAGAAGAACACCCATGTAAACCGAGAATGATCGTCAACTATCACTAGCGTATAGGACTTGCCTCCCAAGCTATGAACTTGCATTGGACCAAACAAGTCCATATGTAGAAGGTAAAGACATCGGGAAGAGTCTTTGTCTGCAATGCTCTTAAAGGTAGCCCGAGTCTGTTTGCCCATCTGGCATGCAGGACAGGGGCTATCTTTGATGCACTTGATAACGGGAGCATCCCTTACTAAGTTTTTAGAAACCAGCATACTAATTGTTTTGAAATTAATATGTGTCAATCTCTTGTGCCATTGTTCACAAAGAGATGCACTGCCTGTTGCCACAAGGCATACGGGGGTAGATGAATCTAAACTGAGAAAATCTAAGCAGAAGATATTTCTGCTCCTAATGCCTGATAATACCGTCTCAGAAGAGGTACGTGAAATTATCAGACATTTATCCTTGCAGAACTTAACGTCATAACCTTTGTCACATAACTGACTTACACTGATCAGGTTATGCTTTAACCCTTCAACATAAGCCACGTCGGTGATAGAGATTATACCGTTGGAAATCATACTGTAACCTCTGGTGACTCCTCGATCTGACCCTCCAAAGATGACTTTGGGTCCATTCTCGACTGGAGTGTAATCACGCAGCAGGCTTCTTGTCCCAGTCATGTGCCGGGAGCATCCACTGTCCAAGTACCAGATTGGCGTTTTGGTGGCCTTTGGACATTCCTGCAAAACAAAATTAATTTCCCTTAGGAACCCAATCGAACTTGGGTCCTAGATTCTTGGTTAGCATACTCCCCCTCGGTTGGTTGACCCTACGAGTGGTCGGCCTCGCATTGCTAACATAGGGAGTCTCGTGATACCTTGGATTAAACAAACAATCCACGGCAAAGTGACCGACTTTGCCACAACACCAACAGTCAAATCTGTTGTACCTCTTCCTAGGCTCCTGCTTTACCCTGGAAATGGTGGGTACATCCGGGGCCTTGGATCTGGAGGTGGAGGCCTCATAGTGATTGCAGGCACATGACTTCTTCACCTTATGTTCCTTCAGTATAACAGGCTTGGCTCTTGGTGCCTGCTTTCCATTATGGCCGCTAGAGAATTGACCATAATTTCCCATGTGGATTTCCTCATAAGGTGCCTTGAAGGCACTCTCACCGAAGTTGCGGGGAAAAGTTCAACCATCATATCGGCTCTTTGGCTTTGCAACCGAGGGCCGGAAATGATGACCAAAGGTCGATTCAAAATCATGTTGGTTGCAAGGAAAGCTAGGCTTCCTGAACGCAACGGGACTGAGCGGAGCCTTTCCCTTTTCCGCAGCAGAGGCCTTCTTGGCGGCCTTATTCTTCCTCTGGTTCCTGTTTCTCCTGGATGAGGAACCAGATACCCCTACATGCCCCAAGCCAACTCCTTTGGCCTGAGCAGAGAAGGTATCAACTACTGGAAGAACTGTTTTTGGCATAGAGAAGCTCTTGACGATCTTCCTTTCTTCCGCAAGCTGTTCTTCCAACTTGTCGACTTCCTCCTGCTTAAGATCAAGGAGCTTAAGTGACTCTAAATTCTTTGAAGTCAGGTCAAGGTGCTCCTGTCGGAGAGAAATCAAACTAGTGACCTCTTCCCTTAGGGATACACACTCACCCTTAAGGAATTTCACTTCCTTTTTCTCAGCCTTCAATCTCTTACGACACTCCTCGAAAGTGTTGAGCAGAAGCTCATACTTCTCGAGGAGCTCCGCTTCACGGGCCGAAAGGCTATCCTCAGGTTCATCATCCTGAGACTCAGGATCAAATTCAGAGTCGGAGAGAGGGGTGTGAGCTTTTACCTTCCCAGTAAATGGGGGGCAATCTCCTTCTGAGTCGGAGCGACCCACCAGCCCGAAGTAGGCTTCCTCATCATCACTGGAGTCTGAGGAATCAGACTCACTCAGTGTCTTTGGCCTTTTGGCGATGTAGCTCCACTCTTTCTTCTTATCTCTAGAGGATTTGAGCTCCTCTCCTTTCCCTTTTTCTCTCTTGCCTTGGTAGCAGTCGGCCACGACGTGTCCTGGCTTATTGCATCCAAAACAAATGATGTCAGAGGAGCGATGTTTGTTCGGTTTAGAAGCATACCTGTCAGAAGAATAATTTTTCTTCTGATGCCTGGAGGAGGAGCCGTCTTTCTTTCTTTGATTCCTCATCTTGAGGAACTTCTTGAATTCTCGGGTGATGAGGGAGAAATCCTCCTCAGACAGCTCTGAGCTGGAGGAGCATGGCTCGGAGTCCTCCTCCTCATCCTTTTTCCTGGCACGGTATGAAACCGCACCCTTGCCTTTTCTGGAGTGAATGGCTTTTAGAGCCACAGTCTTTTCTTTGGCTGCAGCCGTCTCTGCTTCTTCTTCTGCTTTCCTGGTGTTCAGTTGAAGCTCATAGCACATCAGCTTCCCAAACAGAATTTGTGGGTCTGTTTTAGCTAGTCTGCCAAACTCTCGGATGGCGCAGATCTTTGTGTCTCATTCTTTAGTAAGGGACCTAAGGAATTTATCATTGAGTTCACCATTAGTGAACACTCTTCCGTATCCTTTGAGTGCATTGACAATCTTGAGGAAGTTCTCGAAGGTGACTCCGATCTCTTCCTTAGGCCCTTGTATGAAGGCCTCATATTTCTGGTTCAAGAGGGATCTACGATCATCCCTCACTTCATCAGTGCCCTCCATTAGGATGATCAGGCAATGCCAGATCTCCTTTGTTATCCTGCAGTTGCAGAAGTTCTGCATCATTGAGTCATCAACCGCGCTGACCAGAATGTTCTGCGCCTTCTTGTCAAGTCCCACTAGCACCATCTCGTCCTTGTCCATTTCAGAAAGTTTCTTCGGCACTTTCTTGGTAGGATCAATGGTGGAGACCTTAGTGGGGACATAAGGTCCCTCCTCCACGATCATGAAGAGTCGAGGATCAACTGCTTCCATGTAGAACCTAATCCTTTCCTTCCAGATAGGAAAGTTGAGCCTGGTGCACACGGGGATCTTGCCTGTGAACTTGAGCCCGTCCATAGTAGATGTTTGCCTTCTTCTTGACACTAGCGGCAGGATTCAACTCAAGGTGTTAACCTTTTTGATGAGCAACCTCCCTCTGATACCACTTGAAAGTCCACCTAGTGTCAACTATCTTCACCTATGGGGGGGGGGGGAATAGGTGACGTGCAGCATTTTTGCGGAATTTAAAATTGTACCTGCACAAGAAAACAAAACAGCACAGCACAGAAAGTACACAAGCAATTTATAGTGGTTCCCCGATTTGGGTACATCCACTTTCCCCCTTCGACCTATCTCCCAACAAGGGACGACTCGGTCTCTTCACCAATAGGATTGAAATCCAATCCTTGCACTATCGGAAGGAACCCTTCCACACGTAGGAGACACACTCCCACAACACGGGTTGCACCCAACCCTTACAACTAGGAACCAACGTTCCTTTACAACAAAAGTAAAACTAGAATGTACAAGAGATATAAACTACTTTTGGAGACTAAGGTGTCCCTATTCGTTGACGACGTGTTCTTGAAGTCCACAAAGAGTCCACAACCCTAGATCTCTCGTGGAGAGAATCTCCCCAGAACCGGCGGCGGCAAAGAGGGCGGCGGCTTGGTTCACGGGATCGGCGGCGACAACGGTGTACGGCTGCTTTACTTAGGAGATTCAAACTTCTTAGCGAAGCTAGCTAGGTCTACCAACGGTCACACTAGGATCGATCGCCTCGATCGATTCGGACGGGGAAGGTTTTCCCGATCAACAAATCAAGAGACAAAAGATCTCTGGTTAGACGCGTGAGACTCTAAGCTTGGCTAAGCTTCTGTCACCGGAAGATCTGGAAGAGATCACGATCAAGACCGACGATCAACTTGCTCGAGAGGCGACGGCGGCGGCGGAGCGGAAAACGCGATTTTAGGTCAAGGTCGTCGCTCGGCTTCTTTCTGTGTGTCTTCACTGTTCAAAAATACGCGTGTATTTATACACAAGTATACTCCTAAATGACCGTTGTGGGTCCCACCAGAAGAAACCCAAAAACCGGTTCAAAACAGTGCCAGCGGCAGAATCCGGTCCAGCAGTTTCCAGAAAATTGCCCAAGTCAAAATCGGCGAGAATCGAAGGTGATTCTCGTCGAATCGGCGAGAATCAAAGGTGATTCTCGTCGATTCGGCGAGAATCAAAGATGATTCTCGTCGATGTTGACTTGATTGCACACTCTGATTAAGCCGGGTCGAGTCGGCGAGAATCAGTCAGTGATTCTCGACGATTCGGCGAGAATCACTAGTGATTCTCGCCGAATCGGCGAGAATCACTTGGTGATTCTCGTCGATTATTACTTAGCATCAGAGTTGCTCGCTTTGAAGTAGCTGGATCGAGTCGGCGAGAATCAGCCAATGATTCTCGACGATTCGGCGAGAATCACTAGTGATTCTCGTCGATTTACACTTAGACGATTTTTCGTCTTTCCACCCATGAGGTGCTCCTTGACCCATCCTTGCTCCTTGTCTGCTCTTGCCTTAACACAGCTCTGTACTTGAAAGTAAGTACACTCCAATAGAGAGAGTACACGTAGGCCAACACACTGATCTGCTCAACGAGGGATTACGTCGTGCAGACCCGTGTATATTGACCTACTGCACCCTGACATTGGTGTGTACTTAGTGTGGAATAACTGCAAGCACAACTTGAAATATTTTGTCAAATACATTGTCTATTTACCTTAGCTTGTCCAGGGGCTTCTTCAAATCAGGTACGTTGTGGATACAATACCCAACAGAGTGAACCTGAATCAGGAAGGCAACGAAGCTCTCTTCTCAGGCAAGAAGAAAGGATGGGAAGGGAAGAAGAAGAAGGTGCAGGTCGCTGGTGAGAAGGAGACTTCAACTTCATATCAGCCGGAGAGGAGCAATGCTCCTAAGGACTGGAAGAAGAACCTGAAGTGCTACCGGTGTCATCAGTGAGGGCACTTCAAGCGGGACTGCAAGGTCAAACTGCAGCCTGGGCATGCTGTGGGAAAGGAGGAAGCTTGCTCAAGAAGTGAAGAAGCAGAATGGGGCGGAGCTTTCATGACGGGCACTTGTGTCCGGGCCTTGTCTGCTGAGGACTTCAACAGCGAGTGGATTGTGGACTCCGAGTGTGGTCATCACCTCACCGGAGACAAGTCGAAGTTCACCTCCATGCAAGCATACTCAGGTAATGAAGCTATTATCACTGCTGATAATACTGTTTATGCAGTAGAGAAAGAGGGGGTCGTGTCTTTGGGTAGTGATCAGGGGCCACTCACGTTAAGGAGTGTGTATCACGTGTCGGGCATGAAGAAAAACCTCTTCTCGGTGACCAATGCGGTGGACGATGGTTATCACATTTTGTTTGGGCCAACAGACGTGAGGTTCCTTCGCAACGTATCAGCGGTGAAGGCTGATGTTGCTCATGTAGGGAGGAGGGTGAAGAACTTGTTTGTTCTTGCCACCAATTCATATGTTGATAGGATGAGGGCCAATGATAGCGCTGCTATCTGGCATGAGAGGCTGGGGCATGTTGGCATGGACAAGCTGAAGGCGATGGCGAGTAGAAGTTTGTTGAAGGGGTTGCCGAAGTTGTCCTCCTTTGGTGATGGGCATGTTTGCGCGGGCTGTCAATACGGTAAGACACGTTGCCTTCCGTTTGATAAATCACAAACAAGGAACAAGAAACCATTGGAGTGCATTCATGGCGACTTGATGGGACCGACGGTTACTGCCAGCCTTGGTGGAAGTAGATACATGCTTGTCTTTGTTGATGACTACTCAAGGTATACTTGGGTGTACTTCTTAAAGGAGAAGTCGGAAGCCTTCCGTTTGTTTGTGGAGTTTAAGGAGTTGGTAGAAGGCCGGCTTGGCTTGCGGATTAAGAAGCTTAGAACTGATAACGGGGGTGAATTTGTTTCCTCCGAGTTTTCTAACTTCTGCAGGAAGCACGGGGTCCAACGAGAGCTTACTTGTGCTCACACTCCACAACAAAATGGGGTAGCAGAGCGGAAGATCCGTCATCTGACGGAGACCTGCAAATGCTGGCTTCATGCGAAAGATATCCCAAGGTCCTTTTGGGCGGAGGGGATGTCTTGTGCTGCTTATGTCATCAATCGGATGCCACTCAGCCCTATCAACATGAAGACTCCTATTGAGCTGTTGCTGAAGGAGAAGCCGAGTGTGGGACACCTTCAGGTGTTCGGTTCAACTTGCTACGTGCATGTCCCGGATGCTTCACGGACTAAGCTGGATGCGAAGGCAAGGAAGCTTGTCTTTGTTGGCTACGATGAGCGGAAGAAGGGATGGAAATGCATGGACCCTGTGACGAAGAAGTTCGTGGTGTCAAGAGACGTTGTCTTTGACGAGCTGACGTCATATGGAGGTGGCTCGGTTGAGCTAACCGGAAGTAGCAAGATTGATGAAGCACCGGTGGTGGCTGCTGAAGGCTTGGAAGAGGAGCTTGCTGTTTCACCAGCAACTCATGTTGCTTCTAATTCCGAGGCTGAGCCTTCTGGCTCAGGAAGCAGGGGGAGCACTGCTCAATGCTTGCCCCAGGTAGGAGTTGAGCCCGAAGAAGCAACGGAAGCAGTGAGCAAGGAGCCGACCCTTCGGAGATCGAAGAGGGTGGTTAAGCCACCGGCTCGGTACTGTGATGGGAATGCAGTGAGCTTTGTCTCCTGCTTCTTTGCAGGTCCTCTGGATGAGCGAGAGCCTGCAAACTTCAACGAGGCCACTGGAGTGAAGGAGTGGGAAGGTGCCATGAAGGAAGAGATTGATGCTCTGAAGAAGAATGAAACCTGGGACCTAGTGCCCAAGGTTGCTGGCATTACTCCGGTTACTTGCAAGTGGGTGTATAAGTTGAAGAAGAAGGCTGATGAGAGCATTGATAGGTTCAAGGCTCGCCTGGTCGCTAGAGGATTCTCACAGCAGTATGGAGAAGACTATGAGGAGACATTCAGTCCAGTTGCGAAGATGACTTCAGCAAGAGTGGTGATCGCCTTGGCTGCTAGCAAGGGATGGAGGTTGTGGCAACTCGATGTGAAGAATGCCTTTCTTTACGGAGAGATTGACAAGGACATCTTCATGGATCAGCCGCTTGGTTTTGTCTCTGAAAAGTATCCGGACTATGTCTGTAAACTCAGGAAGGCTCTCTATGGGTTGAAGCAAGCTCTTAGAGCGTGGTATGGGAAGATTGCAGAGCACTTGCAATTCTGTGGATACCTTGCTTCCAACTCGGATTCAAGCTTGTTCGTCAAGAAGAAGGGGGTGTTAAAAGTTTCTCAGCATGGTCAGCAAGGTAGCCCAAACGTCAAATTAATATCTTCGGCACTACCCAGTTCTCACGTTGAACCAGCGGAAAACCGAGGAACAAAGGTTAATCCCAACAAAAAATGGAAGCACAAGCAGATCTATTATACATTCACTTCTTTACAACACGAGGCATACATAGCGAGACATGATTTCGCTAGTATAACAGCTGTAAACAGAAAGCACCAAAACCCAAGCCGGGCGGACAACACCGGAGTCCGCCGAGACCGCTGAGGTCGCCGAGGTCGCCGAGTCCGCTGAGATCGCCCGAACTAAGCTGCAATCTGCCGAATAGTCACGGAGTCCGCCGAAGCCACGAGGCCGCGCGGACACACCATTATTCGTCTCCTGCTGAAGCTGAACTGAGGAACACCCCCTACCCGCCCGAAGCCGGCGGACAGGTTATTGAAGCTGGCAAAGAAGAAACAGAGCTGACAAGTCGCAGAGCGACCTCCTGCTAAATCCACAGAGGCCACACAACTTCCAAGTACTTGACCGAAGTCAAAGCCAAACTCCTGGCTCCTTGAAGCTACCCGCGCGACCTGCACACAGCAAACGTCAGCACTGAATCAAACCGCGCGGACAAACAAACTGAGACCGCAGCTCCTTGCCCAACCCAACTTACTGTTCACTCAATTTACTGTAGACCTGGCAGGGGGGTCCTATTTATAGGCAAGGTGAGGAGTGTGGTCACCGCCCTAGAGATAGAGACACCGCCCCAGCCCGCACGATAGCAAAACACCGTCCGCCGAGTCCGCAAGGACTTAGCCGGATACCAAGGAAAACCGCCAGGAGCAAGGCAACGTTGGCGAACCCACATCAGTCCGCCTAAGCTATGCGGAGAAGGCATCAGCCCGCAAAGCCTACCACTGCAGGACAGCAACACCCTTTAATGGCTGTCCGCACGAACCCGAGGCAGTCTGCAAGACTCACGCCTCAATCCGCCACAAGTCCATGACCAAAGACAGATAGCAACAGTCCGCCCGGTCACAGCGGACTTGGCAGATACGGTGGACACCATGGTCTTGGCACAGAGTGTGACCAAGTCCAAAACCATCAAAGGCCAATGCGAGCATGGCGGACTCAAACTCCCGTCCGCCAAACACCGTAGCACAGACCGCCAGCAGTCCGCAAGCTCCTCGCACTCCTGCCCAACGCAGCAACCATCTCCCGGACTCAAACACCAGTCCGCCAACGACCTCCACAGCAAAGCACCTGCTGTATCACCAGAGCTCGACAAGGCCTCAGCCAAGCTCTAAACCCAGTCTGCAACAGCCCACACCGCGGACACGAGCCAAACCGCCAATCAGCACAAGCTTGCACCACGGCCACTGAGCAAAGCACCCGTCCGCAAGCCTCTATTCGCTCAGGCCGCTCCTTGGCAAAACCAATCAGCAAACGGCCTATCCGCAGATAACAGGCCGCATAGTCCGCGGACTTCATGCAAACAACCCGCTCAGAAAACAGCCGGCTTTTCACTAGACCTTCCGCCCTATCCGCACATCACAGTCCGCCCAGTCCGTCTAGTCCGCCAATGCTGTCCGCCCAGGCCGCCCAGGCCGCCCGGCCTGTCCCGTCAACCACTTCCACTTCACAAATTTCAACACTCCCCCTTGAAGTGGGAAGTGGTGACCAAGCCCAACAAGCTGCGCAAGCGTTCAAAGGGCCCCTTCGACAGTGGCTTCGTGAAGATGTCAGCAAGATTATCTTCACTCCGAACATGCCCGACCAGCAGAGACCCCTCCAACACCTTCTCCCTGATGAAGTGGTGATCAATCTCTATATGCTTGGTCCTAGCGTGACACACTGGATTGTTAACCAGTTTGAGAGCACTCTCGTTGTCACCCCGGAGTAAAGTAGGTCCTTGCACTTCTTCATGAATGTCCTCTATAAGCCTCCTCAACCAAACGGCTTCCCGAGCAGCCAAGGCCGAAGCCTTATAGTGCGCAAGCGTTTCAACCACGGAGGCGGAGTATAAGGCTTCAGCCTTGGCTGCTCGGGAAGTCGTTTGGTTGAGTAGGCTTATAGAGGACGTTCATGAAGTAGTGCAAGGACCTACTTTACTCCGGGGTGACAACGAGAGTGCTCTCAAACTGGTTAACAATCCAGTGTGTCACGCCAGGACCAAGCATATGGAGATTGATCACCACTTCATCCGGGAGAAGGTGTTGGAGGGGTCTCTGCTGGTCGGGCATGTTCGGAGTGAAGATAATCTTGCTGACATCTTCACGAAGCCACTATTGAAGGGTCCCTTTGAGCGCTTGCGCAGCTTGCTGGGCTTGGTCACCACTTCCCACTTCAAGGGGGAGTGTTGAAATTTGTGAATTGGAAGTGGTTGACGGGACAGGCCGGGCGGCCTGGGCGGACAGTTGTGTGCGGCCTGGTGTAAAGTCTAGTGGAAGCCAGCTGTTCTTCTGAGCGGGTTGCACGGGTGAAGTCCGCGGACTATGCGGTCTGGTATCTACGGATAAGGCGTTGGCTGATTGGTTTTAGCCAAGGAGCGGCCTGAGCGGATAGAGGCTTGCGGACTGGTGCTTTGCTCAGTGGCTGCGGTGCAAGCTTGTGCTGATAGGCGGTTTGGCTCATGTCCGCGGGAAGCTTGCGGACTGGCGTGTCCGCGGTGTGGGCTGTTGCGGAATGGGCTTAGAGCTTGGCTAAGGCCTTGTCGAGCTCTGGTGATACAGCATGTGTTTTGCTGTGGAGGTCGTTGGCGGACTGGTTTGGGAGTCCGGGAGATGGTTGCTGTGTTGGGCAGGAGTGCGAGGAGCTTGCGGACTGCTGGCGGTCTGTGCTACGGTGTTTGGCGGACGGGATTTTATGTCCGCCATGCTCGTATTGGCCTTTGATGGTTTTGGACTTGGTCACACTCTGTGCCAAGACCATGGTGTCCGCCGTATCCGCCAAGTCCGCTGTGACCGGGCGGACTTGCTATCTGCCTTTGGTCGTGGACTTGTGGCGGATTGAGGCTTGAGTCTTGCGGACTGCCTCGGGGTTGTGCGGACAGCCATTGAAGGGGGTTGCTGTCCTGCAGTGGTAGGCTTTGCGGGCTGATGCCTTGTCCGCATAGCTTGGGCGGACTGATCAGGGTTCGCCAATGTTGTCTTGCTCCTGACGATTTTCCTTGGTATCCGGCTAAGTCCTTGCGGACTCGGCAGATGGTGTTTTGCTATCGCGCGGGCTGGGGCGGTGTCTCTATCTCTAGGGCGGTGACCACACTTCTCACCTCGCCTATAAATAGAACCCCCCTGGCAGGTCTACAGTAACTTTAGTGAACAGTAAGTTGGGTTGAGCAAGGAGCTGCGGTCTCAGTTTGTCTGTCCGCGCGGATTGATTCAGGGCTGACGGTTTACTGTGTGCATGTCGCGCGGGTAGCTTCAAGGAGCTAGGAGTTTGGCTTTGACTTCGGTCAAGTACTTGGAAGTTGTGCGGTCTCTGCGGATTCAGCAGGAGGTCGCTCCGCGGCTTGTCAACTCTGTTTCAACTTTGCCAGCTTCAATAACCTGTCCGCCGGCTTCAGGCGGGTAGGGGGTGTTCCTCAGTTCAGCTTCAGCAGGAGACGAATAACGGTGTGTCCGCGCGGCCTCGCGGCTTCGGCGGACTCTGTGGCTATTCGGCGGATTGCAGCTTAAGTTCGGGCGATCTCAGCGGACTCGGCGACCTCGGCGACCTCGGCGGTCTCGGCGGACTCCGGTGTTGTCCGCCCGGCTTGGGTTTTGGTGCTTTCTATTTACAGCTGTTATACTAGCGAAATCATGTCTCGCTATGTATGCCTCGTGTTGTAAAGAAGTGAATGTGTAAAAGATCTGCTTGTGCTTCCATTGTTTGTTGGGATTAACCTTTGTTCCTTGGTTTTCCGCTGGTTCAACGTGAGAACTGGGTAGTGCCGAAGATATTAATTTGGCGTTTGGGCTACCTTGCTGACCACGTTGAGAAATTTTAACATTGGCCAATGTATTGGCTTCTTTTTATTTGTTGAAATAATCGATCATAACCAGGATGAAGCGGCGCTGCCCGCTTGCCTTCAAGAACAGGCCTATCAGATTCATCCCTCAGACGGTAAAAGGCCAGGGGACAAAGATGGACTTAAGCTGCTAAGCCAACTGAACTTGAAGGGAGCGGATTTCTGGCACATTATGCATTTCCTGGCAAAAATCGCACAATCCCTCCTGATCAACGTCAAAAAATAACCTTGACGGATAATTTTTTTTTCGAGGGTTCTAGCACCTAAGTGACTACCGCATTCTCCCGAATGCACTTCCTGCAGGAGAGGGACCTCTTCTTCCACCACACATTTTGCTAAAGGCGAGAGAAGAGTCTTTCGATAGAGAATTCCCGAGATCAGAGAATAATGGGCTGTCTTTATCTTGAACGTCCTCTTCTCTCTTATTGAGGGATGAACCACTCCAGTCGTGAAGTGGTGGACGAAAGGATCCACTGATGTAGGCCTACGCGTCTGACGAACGTGTGCGGGTAACAACGATGAATCACTCAATGGCAGCAGATCTTCACTAACAAGTTACACAACACAAATACAATCGTGATTAGTGCTCAACCAATGCCACACTCACGATATCCACCAAGAGGAACCCGACTAAAACATCGATTCGGAAAGGATTCAGATCCACTCCCAACAAAAACAGCACAAAGGCAAAATCAGTCCTTAGCAAACTCTAAAAAAATATTTGAGTAATAACTCTAGGAATACCAGATATTACCAACGGATTCAACCAATGCTTTCGAAGGTAACACCTGGCCTCATCCACCGAAAAACAACACAAAGCTTGTAACAAGAGAGAGGGAAGCACACACAAGAGTGGAGAGAATCGTTACCTAAGATCACTCACGACGTAGTGGAAAATCTCTCTCCACGAGATCCACCGGAGTCAAACCGGATGGAGATAGGGGCACAAGTTCCACCAGAGTCACATCGGGCGGGAAGGGGTCGTCACTATCGTCGTCCACGAGCGACCAGAGGGGGTGTCGGCGAAGCCGAGCGGCGAGCTGCTCTCGCACAGGACGAAACTGCTACACAGTGAGGGAGAGGACCGGGCGCCCAACCCTAGCTATCTCACGGGATTTTCTTTTCTCACAAAACAGAACATCGTTTCATTTCTCCTCCATTCAACCTTTATAAGGTTTTACATTAATACTCAACATTAACTTAAAACATTAATACTAACCAGCACTTGACTTAAAACTAAAACATTTAATGAAAACTAAAAACTATTAAAATTAAAACTGTTGAAATATTAACTTAAGTAGCATTTGTAAACTTCATCCAAGAGCTATGCGGTCGTGTGTGGTCGCGAGCAGAGGTTGTATCAATGTTTGCGGTTGCTGCGGCCTTCCTCAAAATTGTGCGGGACGGCTCCATCTCCATCAATCCTCGCCCGCTTAAAAGCACTCCTCACCAGTGAGTGATAACGACAATATTGTTGAAGGAGAGAATCATTTAGCCGTTCCAATTCAGCTTCTGGGACCCAAGAATCATCTGATGCGGGTCAATCATGACAATGAACAAGGTAGCGAAGGATGCTACCGTCGGGAGTAGTGAGAACCTCATCATCCAAAATCCTGTCAGACACAAAAGAGGTATTGGGAAACCTTGGAAAAACGTTAACAGCATGCGGAAAAGTATCTATAACATCAACATCCGGCGTACAAACGAAAGGATCCTACATGGAGAGAGACACAAGAACTTGCTCATCACCCACCACAAGAGAATATGTAGACAGAGAAGAAAAAGGAGAATGAAGTAATTCTGGTGGCGGTGAAATATAGGGTGTTAAATCTGAAACATTGAAAACAGGAGAAATTCTCCAATTAGTCGGCAAATCCAAAACATAAGCATTATCACTAATTTTTTTTTAGAATTTGAAAAGGACCGGCTCTCCCATGGGCTAACTTCTTTATGGTGCCCGGAGGCAACCGTTCAGGGAATAGACAGACTAAAACTGAATCACCAACATTAAAGTGAGACTCTCTCTGATGCAAGTTGGCATGCGATATATAAAGATCATATTGCGTGGCTAGCATTTCGTGAATGTGCTTATGAAGATCGTGAATATAATGAGCAAAATCTTGTGCAAAGTGACTTGATTGATAAGTGAGTGGTAGAGGGATCAAATCACAAGGCACCGAGGCTTTATACTCGTGCACAATTTCATTAGGCGATAAACTAGTAGAACGATTTTTTTGAATTATTATAAGCGAGTTGGGCGTGTGGAAGGACGAGATCCCAAGTGTCTTGGTGATCACCAACAAGACACCGTAAAAGGTTGCCCAAATTACGATTAACAACCTCTGTTTGCCCTTCTGTTTGTGGGTGATAGGTCACGGAAAAAAGAAGCTTTGTACCCATTAATTTACATAGGGTCTTCCAAAAATAACTAGTAAACTTGACATCCCTATCACTAACAATATTCTTGGGTACGCCACGGTGACTAACTACCTCCTTGAAATAAAGTTTAGTGATATGAGAAGCGTCACTCGTCTTGCTACAAAAAATAAAATAGGTCATTTTAGAGAAACGATCTACAACTAGTATGGAATCATGCCAGCGGATGGTTGGAGGGAGGCCTAAAATGAAATTCATGCTCACATCTTCCCATGGAACGGAAGAAATGGGGAGCGGTGTGTATAACCCAAAATTGGTCTTATTTCCCTTAGCTAATTGGCAAGTCTGACAACTATTAACTATCTTGCCAACTAGTGCCTTCAAACCCGACCAATATAATTTATCTTCCACTAGTGAAATGATTTAATCCCGACCAAAATGTCCTCCAAGACCATCACTATGGATCTCCCAAACTATGAAATGGCGAAGTGATAATTGCGGGATATACAACTTAGAATGCTTGAATAGATATCCATCTCGAATATAATAGGCGGAAATAGTAGTAGGGGAGTCATGTCGGGCACTTAAGTAAGTGTCCCTAAAATTCGGGTAGTGCACGTACTCATCCTTAACCCTTTCAAATTCGATAATCTTAACTTGCATAGTAGTTAATAATAAAGAGAGGCAACTAAGGGCGTCAACGACACGGTTTTGTGAACTCTTAAGGTGCTTGGGGGAGAATGTGAACTCTTGTAGAAAAGAGACCAATTTAGCGTGATGGGGGTTGATTTTATGTTGATAATTAATGAACCTATGTGCTTCATGATCGGAAAGGAGAACGAACTCCTTGGGAAGGAGATAATGCCTCCAATATTGGAGACAACAGATGACCGCGTAAAATTCCCTAATCATAATAGGAATAAATTAATTTTGGGCCCGATAACTTCTCACTAAAATAACCGATGGGATGTCACTCTTGGCTTAGCACACCACCAACACCAACTCCGGATGCATCGCATGTTAGTTCAAAAACCTTATTGAAGTCGTGTAAGTGAAGAATCAGAGTCTCTGTCACTTTAGTTTTGATAGTTTGGAACGCAATGGTGGCGGAGGTAGTCCACTTAAAATCGCCCTTCTTCATACACTTCGTAATGGGTGTCATGATACTACTAAAGTTCTTAATGAAACGACGATAAAAAGTAGTTAAACAATGAAAGCTTCTCACGTCACGGTTGCACTTAGGCTCGGGCCAATCCTTAATGACGTGGATCTTTCCTGGGTTCACTTGAATTCCATCTGCACCCACTATGTAGCCCAAATATTCTACAGATTGGACAAAGAAAATACATTTCTTGAGATTGACATATAACTTCTGTTCGCGTAGTGTGGTAAAAATAATCTTCAAGTGTGTAAATTGATCAGTGGGAGTGGTACTATATACCAAGATAACAATGAAATAAATCACGATAAACTTGCCCCTAAAAGGTTGGAATACATGAGTCATCATGCGGGAAAAGGTGATTGGGGCATTAGAGAGCACAAACAACATTACCAACCATTCATGCAAACCCTCCTTGGACTTGAACACAGCTTTACATTCATCACATTCACGAATCCGTATTTGGTGGTAGCCGCTACTAAGATCCAATTTAGAGAAAATCATGCCACCGGCTAGCATGTCCAATAAATTATCTAAGCGGGGAATCAGAAATCGGTATTTAATGGTAATCTTGTTAACTGCACGACTATCTACACACATTCTCCATGTACCATCTTTCTTCGGTGCGAGTAAGGCAGGAACGGCACAAGGACACTTGCTATGTCTAATAAAACCCTTTTGGAAAAAATCTGAAATTTGAGTTTGTAATTTTTGGTGTGCCACGGGGTTCAACCTATAGTGTGGGAGATTTGTTAGAGACTAACCCGAGATGAAATCTATAACGTGTTGGATCTCTCTTAGTGGTGGTAATGCGGAGGGCAACTCATTCAGATAGACATCCTAATATTCTTCTAGCAACGCTTTCAATTCCGGCAGCAAATCTTTCAAATTAGGAACATCGCCCTTAGGTTGAAGACACACTAAAGCACACATAACCCAAGCAAGAAAAGAATCGCGAGTGAATTCCTTACGACCCATCAAACTTAAAAGTCTTCTTTTCTGTCGGAAGGGTTGTATCCTTAGAGGGAGTGGAGGGGTCCTTAGGAGATGTGGGTTTTAGGACTATCTTCTTGCCATTAAATTTAAATTCATACATATTAGCTTTCCTGAAATGCGTCACATCATAATTATAGAGTCAAGGACGTCCAAGCAAGACATGACAAACGCCCATGGGGATCACATCACACCAAATTTGGTCGGTATAAGACTTGATGGTAAGGGAGACAAGACAACGCTTGGTAATCAGAAGGGAGGTCTTATTAATCCAAGTTACATGATAAGAGTGTGGGTGAGGCACGGCTCCGTAGTGAGCTTCATAC
Organism: Platanthera guangdongensis; assembly: GCA_039583875.1. NCBI lineage: Eukaryota > Viridiplantae > Streptophyta > Magnoliopsida > Asparagales > Orchidaceae > Platanthera > Platanthera guangdongensis. The sequence continues at coordinate 63,761,619 of CM077162.1, read as the reverse complement.
GCGTGACGGCATTTTTTGATATGACATTCATAAAACTTCCACTATCTATGATCAACTTGAAAAGTTTGTCACATCTCTTAAAAATCAACGAGAAGTTGTTGGTGCGGTGCCACTCTTCCGACGCAGGTGGAGTTGTCAAAATACAATGCATAACCATAACGTTGAGGTCATCCTCCATCTGATGGTTCATTTCATCATGAAGAACATCAACCAGAGAGGGTTTGGATTCGGTTGTCGTTCGTCGGTCATACTCGAAGAGGAGGTGGTGTGATACTCGTGACCAGACCTAGTGGGCATATGATGGGTGACAAATAACCTTTTTTTTAGGAAAATAAAATTTTGGTGCACAAGATGTTGATACCTTTGTAGGACCAGTGGGCATTCCCGGACTTTGCAGATGTAGATACCTTTGGAAGCGATGAGAATATGGATGGCGTCAGTGTGAAGATTCATGGATGCAGTCCAAGCGGTGCTCCTAAAAAGTCCAGGACCAAAGGACCGATGGATGTTTTTTTGCACTTAATATTGATAAGAAAATGAAATAAAAAGGCAACATAAGCAAATGAAGCAAACTTCAATTAACGAAGCGTGTAAGAAGGAACTTAAAGGGAGAGCTTGCAAGCATATAACTCAATGGATATATGATGCAGCTATTCCTTTTAATGTGGTTACCTATCCTAGTTTTGCAGTGATGATAGAATCCGTTGGACAGTTTGGGGTTGGACTGAAACCCCCCAGTTACCATGAAATTCGCGTGCCTTTGTTGAATAATGAAGTAACTGAAGCCCAGAATATGATGAAGAATTATGAGGATGAGTGGAGGTTGTTTGCATGTTCTATCATGGAAGACAGATGAACAGATAAGAAACAGAGAACTCTTATAAAGTTTTTGGTGAATTCACTGAAATGTACATTTTTCCTAGAATCTGTTGATGCATCTGATTACGCAAAGACTGGAGAGAGGATGTTTCAATTGCTTGATAGAGTAGTGGAACATGTTGGAGAGGCAAATGTTGTTCAAGTTGTTACTGATATGCAAACAACAATATACTAGCAGGTAAATATATCATTAATCATCTTTTTTTAATATCTATTTATTTTTAATGTCATATATTGACTATGATTGTGTTTGTTATGAAATAGGAAAATTATTGGAAGCAAAACGACCATATTTATATTGGACATCGTGTGCCGCCCATTGCACCAACTTAATGCCTGGACTAGCATTAGTAGAACAATTAGTAGAACAATTAAAAGAGCAATGAGCGTAAATAGTTATATTATGTTCGGCCTGGACTAGTCAACATGCTAAGGAGCTTCACAGGACAAGTGGAGCTTGTAAGACCTGTTGTTACTCGGTTTGCGACTTCATTCCGTACTCTTCAGCGCATTCATAAGTAGAGGACCAATCCAAGGAAGATGTTCACTTCACCTGAGTGGACATCAGGCAAGTGGGCAAAGGAAACGGGAGGTAAGCAAGTACAAAGCATTATACACATGGTCTCTTTCTGGAGTACTATTGTGTACATTTTGAAGATTTTTGGACCTTTAGTTCGGGTACTAAGATTGGTAGATGGGGAGAAAAGACCGGCTATGAGTTATATCTATAAGACTATGGATAGAGCGAAAGAGACAATCATGAACTCTTTCAATGAGAAACAGAAAAAATATAAAGAAGTCTTGGAGATTGTGAACAAGCGATGTAAAAATCAGTTTCATCGACCATTGCATGCGGCGGCTCATTATTTAAATCCGAAATTCTTCTATTAAAACTCTGATATGACATTAGATGGAGAAATCATGAGAGGCTTATATCAAACAATGCAAAAGCTCATTCTAAGTCCTGACATTCAAGAAAAAATTATGAACCAACTAAGTTTATATAGAAATGTTGAAGGTTTATTTAGCATGCAATGCAGTTCGCATAGAAAAACAAAGTCCCCTGCTTAGTAAATTAAATATTATTTCAAGTTTCAAACAAACAATTTATTTACTAGGAATGATTTATTAAATTCTTGATATTCATTTTTTGGGGCAGCTGAATGGTGTCAATCATATGGAGCTGATACTTATAATCTGACTAAATTTGATGTAAAGGTTTTAAGTCTCACTTGTAGTTCATCCGGATGTGAGCGTAACTGGAGTTTTTTTCAACATGTATGAATTTTTTTGAATATGTAAATATTAATTTATATCATTATATAATTAATTATTTATTTGTTATGTTGTAGGTACATAGCAAAAAAAGAAATCGGCTAGCACAGTAGCACCTAAACGATTTAGTATTTGTAAAATACAATCGTGTCTTGCGTCGGCGATATGATTCATGTGATCGTATTGATCCGATCTCGCTGAAAGATATTGATGATAGCAATGAATGGCTGATGGGAAGAATGGAGGAAGATGAGGAGGTTGAGCAGGATGACGATTTATTGACCTGGGGTGCAGTAGCTAGGGTCGGTAGAGTGGAAGAAGACATCTACTCCATGCACTTATCTAAAGGGAAGATGGCAGCTGACAAGGGGAGCACATCTAAGAAGAGGGAACCTACTCCAACAATGCCTACAGATGATGTCGAGGATGAAGAAGAAGCCGAGGTCAATGAAAAAGAAGAAGATTTTAGTGAAGAAGATGAAACCTTAATTGATTCAGACGATGAGTAATTAATACTTAATGATGATATCACGAGACCGAGGAAAAATTGAAAAATTATGTGATGACGTGATGTTATGTAATTTTCTTGCACATTAGTTTATAGATTATGATTGCTGACTTGGTGGTTTATGTTTGTTTTTGGTGCCAAACATTTCAATCTCTTAATTTTATTTTCAAATCATTGTTTTCAAATGTAAAAGAGCATTTCATCTTCAAACATTGCTAACTTGGTGGTTCTTCTCTCCAACCTATCTCTCTACAACAAGTCGAAGTAACTTTCAGGCCCTCAACATTTCATCTCCCTGGCTTTCTATTTGTTATGTAAGTTTGTAGCACATCTTTGAATTTAACTGAAGCATTTTCAAGTTGATTTAACTTGATTGTATTCGATTGTATAGCATTCTAATTTCAGTAGTAAATGTTTCTGACTTTGTTAAGTTCATCACTTACAGTGATTATTTGTTAGATAGTTGGCTAGTTGCTTATGCATTCCATGTGCATCATTCTAAAATTTTAAGACATTTCATTAACACTCACTCATTGGAGTTTTTTACTACTCATTCTAAAATTTAAAACATTTCATGAACACTCACTCATAAGAGATTTCCAAAACCTTTTCCAACTGCTTTAGTGTCTATTTGGTACGACGGTGGCGCTTGTGAACTCAGAGATTAGTTTGTTACAACCGTCATCGATTTGACTTATACTCAATTTCAGCGAATTGGACGTCCAATTGACTCAATTTCAGCGAATTGAGCGCCCAATTGACTCAATTTCAGCGAAGTGAGAGCCCAATTGTCTCAATTTCAGCAAATTGGGCGCCCAATTGCCTCAATTTTAGCGAATTGATCGCCTAATTCGCTCAATTTCAGCCCAATAGCGAATTGGGTGCTCAATTGACATGATTTCAGCGAATTGGGAGCCCAATACGTTCAATTTCAGCGAATTGGGAGCCCAATACGTTCAATTTCAGCGAATTGGGCGCCCAATACGCTCAATTTCAGCGAATTGGGCGCCTAATTCGTCAGCAAATTGGGCGCCCAATTCGCTCAATTTCAGCGAATTAGGCGCCCAATTTCTGTTTTCCCTCATTTTTGCACTTCTCATGCCTTAGGCGCGCGCCTGCGGCTTGCGCCTATGCTCAATGACCCATTTGCGCCCTGGTGTGTCTTGCGCCTTTGATAACTTAGAATGCAAGAAATTATAATAGTTCAAGAAAATTCCCTCGATTACTAGATTGTTTAGACTCATCATGCCCGCAAAAAGACAACCTTTGTTTTAAAAGAAATCGTATCTAATCTATTGACGCACACAAACGAGCACAATATTGAGTATGTTGTGTCTCTTCCTACCTGAAAAATGTGACTTGAATACCTTTCTTATGATTCATTAAAGCTATACACATCTTATTAGAGTTATTATGTGTATTTGTGTGATTTCTGACACGTTTCTCTAAGATCGTCCTAACTTTTTAATATCTGAAACCACGACATACAAATGTAGGATCACAACCTCTCTATGTAAAAATGTAACAATAAAGACAATATGAAACATCTTTATCTATATTATATTCCAGCCAATCATTAAACCGGTTCTTGTTGAAACGGCGTGCTTTATCTCCAATTTTAGTTTGTGGAAAATTTGCTAAAACTGGTTGACAATGACTCTTCTGCAAGTAATTCCTTCTTATCATATCTTGTGTATTTACATCATACAAGCTTATAGGTTGTCTCAATACTAGATCAGCGGGTAACTCATCTAAATTAACTCTTCAACTCGAGGCCTTTTACCACATGAATCCAATGTTTTAAAATCTTGAGAAAATTGTTTTGAACTCATTTTTGAAAGAAACTTATCCATCGATGATCAAATACCTAAGTTTAAAATAGATTCAACATTGAAGCTGTGAAGACAATTATCAAAAAACAGTAATCAATTATCAAAACAATTATGCAAGAAAAGTAGAAATAAAAAACAATTATCAAAAAACAGAGAAAACAGTCATCTCTGGCAGCAAGAAACAGTGAACAAGAAACTTGAAAAAAGTAAACAATTATCAAAATAGTGAAACAGTGAAGAAATGATGCAAAAAACTTGGAACAATTATCTCTGACAGCAAGAAACAGTGAACAATGGCGGAAGAAGTGAATGGAAACTCACCTCACACCAGAATCGATTCCTAGTTCCGCCCAGGGAAGAATATGTTGTGCCTAGGGCACGTCGATTCGTCGAAGATGGAGATCTGGTCGAAAGAAGAAGAATGGCGGAAGAATCAAGATGCAGGGATGCACTCGGCAGGTGATATCCGGTCGGAAGAAGAACTGAAGAAGAACAGGGCTGTGATTCTGCGAATGTTGCGGGGCTGCGACTGCGGCTAGGGCACGAAATCAGGTGGAATATGAGTGTTGAGCGTGGCTAGGGAAATCCTGAACTAAATCACGCGAAAATAACTCCTCAGGTGATATCCGCAAAAAAACACACCCGGGTACCTGGATTAATTATATCATCTTGCTATTGGTGTGGCTCTAATTTCATGAAATCGAAGTATGATATTTCTTCCATTGGACTCGGCACTTCCTCAAATCCCAAATATAATTTTCATCAGATTTTCAAATGAAAAAACAGTTTGTGAGACTGTGCATGAAAGAAGGATGTTCATTGTCTCAATTATACTCCACATGTAGGTATCATGCATACATAGCAAGTTCATATGAATACATTCTCAACAACAAATCATGAAAGGTAAAAATTTTCATTTCAATATTCATACACTATTAAATTACATAAAATTGTAATAACATTGTTTAATTTTATTGCAAAGATTTTTAGGAGTATTAAAGAGAAGCAACTTCAAGAGAATAGATCTTCGACAACATATTAAGAAAGGTATAAATTTCGATTTTAATTTCCATCGGATGTTAATTTACACAAAAAATTTGTAACAATATTTAATTTATTGCATGGCTTTTTGGAAGCTATTGAAGACGATCAAATTTTAGATTAACCTTTTTGTAGCAAAAATATGATAACTACTCTAATTTTGTAATGCTAAATGATATAGTATAGTGCACACTTATTTTTGAGAGTTTTTTTTTAAAAAAATTTAGAGTGATTTACTGGTAACCATTTGGTTTTCAAATAGTCATTTTCAAATTTTATATTTTGCTAGTAGTAATGGTTCACTAACAGCCAAAATAAATTTGCTAATAACAGCACCCTATTTAATATTAAATGGACTCATTTTATGTATTAACTAATTAGCTAGTCCTCTTAATCTTTGTTCCTACTTATAGAGTAGGAGTAATTCATTGTAATGAGCATCACCATCTTGCATCTCCTTAAGAGGATTTGACCGTGTGTTGGGCAAGGAAACCAATGCTCAGTTGTTTAGGTGAGAGTATGTCTCTCGAAATATAATGTAATATTTTCTCTGTTCCCTTCTCCTCGCCACCTAACAATTGGTCCAAACAACACTAATTGCTCTTCAACATAAACCTATGGAATCTAATTATTCCCTACACCATACATCACACCTCCCATTCTCTTAGTCAGGATAGACACAAAATTTGTCTCATTCAAAATTATCACCCCTTTTGAAGTCAAAGTTATCTTAGACTTCGTTTGGGGGACTTAATTTCACCGGTCAAGCAGTTATCACCGCATGATACATATTCAAGATTAAGGTCCAGTTCATGCAATGGTAACCGCTTGACCGGTGAAAATAAGTCCCCCCAAACAAAGCCTTATTCTCTTCTTTCTAAACTCCTTTTACTGCTCTCCTTTATGGTGGATTTGACGGCTTTTATTCAGCATGGCTTGAATAAACCAATAGTGATTATGATGGGCATGTGCCCTAATAGAATAAATTCATCAATTTCGACAATCATATAGGCTATTAAATATGTATCATCCCAACTTCGTCGGTACGGATAATAACGTCATCTTCCACGGAATGCTCCTTCAATATCTCCATGTTTCTTGATATCACCATTCAAATATTCCAACATATAGATATACTCCCCATATCCAATCACAGTAGAATTACACCAAGGAATAGCATGACTCTTTATATTTTTTAGAATATTTATGGAGATGCTTAGAAAAGATATTTAAAGTGAATGTCATGGTGTATCGCTCTCACAAATAACAATCTAATCAGAGAAACATCTATTGAGGTAGAACAAATGAGATATTGTCTAGAAGGTAAAGGACTTTAATTTACTACAACAAAGGGTGGGTACAATGGAAACTTAAGATAATTTTTATAAATTTGTTGTTGGGCTTACAATCCTATATGGATTTGAATGTTGGGCGGTATAGCATTTATAAATATCTAAATTGAGGAAGGTAGAAATGGGAATATTAAGATGGATGTGTGAAAAAATTAGAAAATAATAATTAACAAATGATTATATAAGAAAAACATTGAGTGGCATATATAGCAAATAGGATAATAAAATGGAACTTGGGTGCTTTAAGCATGTAAAACAAAGGTTAGAGAAATCCATCAATTAGACAAGTAAACAAAGTTGGCACAAAGAATTAGGTAAAGAAGGGTAGACCAAATGTAACATCGATAAAATTTGTTCAAAATGATTTACGTAATTTGGGTTTAACACGTCACTACCTCAGGCAACACTCGATGTGACAAATGAAAATGAGGATTCACAAAGCCAACTCAACATGATAATGATTAGCGTACTTGGGATAAGGTTATTGATGATGATGATGATTACGAGCATACATCCGATTCTATATGTTTCAAGAGAACATTCAGCATGGTGAAAATTAATACTACTTGAGATAACAAAGCACCAATGTGGTTGAAGAGATAATAATGGCAAGCAGCGACTTCAAATATTCTTGCAAAGCAGCAAAATTTGTTAATGCAAAAAACATACCAACTTTGTTGTGTTGAACAGAAAGTATTTCACATTCAATGGTTCCTTAGATACTAAGAAGGGGGCCTTAACTAGGAGTATGAACATACATATGAGGATGAAGAGGTTCTAACCTTCTAGGACTATTTAGATAAAGCCTCCAAAGTGGATGCTAATTTAGAACTGCCAGTTTTTGACGATATTGTGCACATCGGCATATTAAAGCCAAATTATCCTTCAATAAATGCAATGTCACACCTTACATGGTAGTAATTCAAACGAACTCTGAAATCTCATTTTTTTCAAATTGACCATGAAAACCGATCTGGTGGTAACACGTGGGAAAAACGTGATCAAATAGTGCAGACGCTAAAATATTCAGTGGAGATATTTCTTCAAGCATATCACTTTTGGAAAACTTTTTCATAAAGTATCATGCGGGTTTAAAGGATGAACTCTTATTAGAATTAAACCTTTTCACAGTGCTGAGGATTGAAGGGGCTAATATAAAAATTCCTTGCAAGTGAAGAAAATGAGAATTATAGTTGGTTCTAAGGAAAATTAATTCAAAAAAGGATGAAGACACTAAAGAGGAAGGCCCAAAGTACAATGACTGGAGGGGATAAACTAATTACAATACTCGAGTACAAATTTATCAAAATTGTTCGAGCTTTCTTCTTGAAACAGTAACAAAAGTAATGCATTTCAATAGAAGCAAAAAAACTGAACACCATTGAAAAAAATGCCATAAAATTCCCAGCCATTCAATATGTAAATATAAGGATTGTATTGATGATTAAGAAGCCCAAAGAGGAGGATGCCAAAGAAGATCTGTCCAAACTAAATGGACTGGTTCAGTAAACTATGGTGCTATATTCGTCGATCCCATAAGACATAAGAACTTAATCTTTACAAAGTCCATGCAAAAGTTCAGGTCAGAAATGACCACACCACAAACCATACAACTTAGAATCGTACTGCGTGCATCTATATTACCTTTTAGAGAGAAAAATATTAAAGTCAATATGTACTCCATCTGCACCACACAAACTAGACTTTGCAGAGAGTCAAAAGGACAAAAAAAATTTGCAGGGATGTCCTACACCTTTCGGGAGAGTAAAGAGCAAGCCCCAAAGAGTAAAACATAAGAAGCACAAGCACAAGATAGAGAGACAAAACCTTTGTACCAACCATGTGAGGAGTAGAAGACAAAGAAATGTAAGAAGAAGAGAAAGTTTAAGTTGTTGGGTAAAGTTGAGCTAGGGTAAAGGAATATCTCAAGTTTTCCAATTTTGGTAGGACAAAAGTATAAGGTGGGGGGCCATGATCCCAGAAGATAATAATAGTAAGGAGCCCAAACAGTGAAGGTATTTTACAATTTATTGGGTAAGTATGCACAAATGTTCTATGATTTTAGTGGGTGTGTGAACAAGCTCATGTGTGTATGAACAGACCATGCAGCCAAGTCTTGGTCAACCATAAGATCGGTTCATAAGCTTATTTTCATTTCAATAAGGAGCACATTTAAAATACCATAAGAGAATAAGTTGTAATTCAAAATTTCAAGATAATACTTTAAAATTCTAAAACTTTCTTTCCTTATATTTAAGAAAGCATTTTAATGAACTAAGCATTTCATGATGAGAGGTTTTACATTAATTCTAATACAGGCAAAAACAATCCATGCTCTAGAGGTAGTAATCGAAGTAAACATCTTGAGCTAAGATTCAACATCCTAATTTTGGTGCAAAGCAAGATCAATGAGGGCAATGTTGGTAAGGGCTTTGGGATGGGTGCGGCCAAGCAGATGTCCTCACACTTGTTCATGTTAAGGTCGATTGCAAAAAGCTTGACAACGCGGCCGCAAACTTGGAGTACGAAAAGGTCAACATGGTAGAAAAGGAGTGGCAAGATAAGAGGGACAACACAGAGACAATAGACGCCATTGTAGAGCTATGATTTGCATGACTAGGTTGCTTCCTTTTCTCCTTGTATTATCTTCTAATTATTTCTAGTAGGGAGGAAAAAAAACAAATTCACTGGTATTCTTATTTTATTTAATCTTTACATAAAAGTGATTAGTTGGTATTTATTGGAAGTTGGGAATGCGGTTTTATTTTATAAGGAAGATTTACTAACATTAATGAGAAGTTGAGTGTGGATAAAAGCAGGACCACCATGGCAAAGAATGACATAGAATCCCAGTGATTCAATATGCCTATCCAAGGATTGTGTTGATGAGAAAGGATACCGTAGAAGGGGAATAGGAAAAGTTGTCTATACAGCATGTGGAGATCAAGAAATCCATGGTGTTGTATTCTTTAACCTTAGGAGCCATGATAATCTCTAGAGGTTTATTGCAAAAGATCGAGTTAAAACAACACAACACTCTAAGGCCCGAAACATACATCCTGGAAGCATGGGATGATTTTTTGTACTGCTGTTTATCAGAGGAAAAATAATAGATTCATTATGCATTCCATCATTACCACTAAAAGTAGCTCTGCGAATAGTCAAAATGGCAACAATTTCTGGAGGAATTTTTTGTTCTTTTCAGGCCGTAAATGGCATCAAGTGCCCTGAAAATGAAAACACAAGAAGAACAAGCACAGGACGGAACCAAATCAACTACTTTAGAAGGAAGATAAAACTTAAGTTGCAGCCATGTTCTAGAAAGATCAACGAAGAAAAAGTAGCCCAAATTGATAACATACATTAATAACCTCTAAGCAAGTGCTCAATCCATTTTTGCCGACATGTGCATCAACTCATGCACATAGACAAGTAGACCATGTAGCCCAGGTTTGGTCGACCCTAGTGCTGGTTCATTGGTGCAGTTACATTTTCCTTTAAATAAAGAGTACATAGAAATTCACACAATTGATCTTGAGAATAAGTTCCAATTTCAATATAAAAGCATTCGAAAAATGTAGATCTTTATTATTTCTATTTAAAAGAGAAATTTGCTAACGTCAATAATAAGAGGATTTACCTGATCCCAATTCCCAACAGTTCAATTTTGTTTTCAATTTAGTCTATTCTTACGGCCACCTGAACTGAAAACCATACCTCAATGGCACATTCGCAAGGTTGCCATTCAATTCAGTGGCATAATCTCAGTTTTGGTGCAGATACACAAGTGCATCCATTACTACCTTGGTGTACAGGTGAAGACATCTAAGGCCCAATTTGAGACGCTATATGTCGCCAATCAACCTGAAAGGTATCTAGAATCACACGTCCAATAAGGAGCATATTTAAAATCGAATATTATATTACGAACCTAAGTTGCAACCTCAAGCTTCAAAAATATATTTTGAATTGTTTAGAACCTCCTTTTTTCTTATTTAATAGAGCATTTTAAGATTTACCTACATTTCACTCTTATGATGGGACCCTGAACCCTTGCTGCATGGGGATGCATTGTGCACCAGGCTGCCCTTTTGTAATAGAGCATTTTAGTAGAGTAAGAGGTTTTACATAATTCTAATATAGGTCAAACCAATCCTACGCCATCAGATTATTGTGACAGGTTCTATTTTTTGATTGGTCGCTTCTTATGCCAGCAAAATCTAAAAACCCTAAACCTTCCTCCCTTGCCTCCATGGGAAGGTTTTGTGACCTAATTTTTCATCCACAAGAATGTTACCATTATGATTCAACATGGTTAGATAATCGAGGTGTTGGATAAAAAAGTTGGTGAACATTTGCCCCATTACTACCACGGTGTGTAGATGAAAGACATCACACACCTCGATTCAGGACTCTCTATAATCCGCCAACCCCATCAGATTTTCTTTTAGGGTTTCCAAGCGGCCGATTCCGTCTTGCGTTCGAGTAGCCACCATGGTGGAGAAAAGATCCTCTGATACCAAATGATAGGAAGAAGAAGGGGGAAAAGAGAGTGAAAGATAATCTTATGAGTAGATAATCACATAGGGGGGGGGTGAATAAACTGTCTTTTAAAATACTTTGTCAATTATTTATTACTTAAATGTTCAGCAGATAATGTACTTTTAGAAATTTGCTTCACAATAACTCAGCATAATTAATCACAGAACTCAGCACAATTAATCACAGAACTCAGCACATGAAAAACTCAGATCACAACACAAGCACAAACAGATCACAGCACACACAGAGAATTTATAGTGGTTCTCCTATCTAGGATAGTTAAGAAACCTGCACTCAGACCAGCAGGTCCTACCTCAGAGATTCTCCCAATCTCCTACCTCAGGTCCCTCAAGAACTCTATCTCAGCTTTTATAACACAGACTTACACCTAAGTGATCCTACTCAAATCACTTACCTCAGGTCGCTCAAGAACCCTATCTTAGTCTTTATAAATTAGGATTACAACTCAGAGATTATCTCTCCTACCCACTCAGATCTCACACAGATCTTACAGAATTTAAGAGGTAAATATAATCAGAAAACAAAATTTGTAATCTGACTTGTCTAAATGAATTCAGATTCTTCAATTCAGCTATACTTGAATAAATCTTTATGAATTAACCGGCTGAACAGATACTTTTCTGGATCGGCAATCTTCATGATGATCGACTTGATTTCGTCGAAGAAATTGTAAAACAGACCCACTTAAATCTTCTGATCACTTGTTGAAAGGATCTGAAGATCTTCTTGAATACTTTTGTCTTCCTTCTCCTCCTTGGGATTGTCGTCTCCCCTTTGACTTGTGAGAAATTAGAATGAGAATTTGTGTTTTGTTGAATTCCTATCTCTGTGAAGACAATCCCTCTATTTATATCCTTTACTGGTTTCTGATTGATGACATCAGCATGTGACATCATACTTCAAATTCTCCTTTAAACTGTTTCTGTTGAGATTCCACGTTACTGTAGCTGATGTGACAATTCTAACATGTCCTGACACTTCTGTGTTAACTCAGCACATCTTCAGAAACAGAAGTGTTGAGATGTCCAAAGTGTCTCCACACAGGTGTCGAGACGTCGAAGCAGTCTCGACACAATTTTACTTAGAAGAATTTTAAGGCTAAACTTGAAAGTGTCGAGACAGTTGACTTGTCTCGACACAACTGTTATTTGTGTCAACATGTGTAAATCTGCACTGTGTCGAAACAGTTGAATTGTATCGATACAACTGTCTGCCGGGGGTCGACACTTTATACTTGCTTTAACTCTTCACTGTGTCGAGACAGCTGAATTGTCTCGACACATCAGTCTTCTTTGTGTCGACACTTTGCTTTATACTTTATTTCTTCACTGTGTCGAGACAGTTGAATTGTCTCGACACTATTTTACTTAGAATAATTTTTAGTCTTCATTGTGTCGAGACAGTTGTATTGTCTCGACACTACTGTCTTGAATCTTCTGTGTGTCGAGTTAGCTGACTTATCTCAACACAGCTGACTTAACCTTCAATGTGTCGAGTTAGCTGACTCGTCTCGACACTGCTAACTTAGCATTCAAAGTGTCGACTTAGGTGACTTGTCTCGACACTGCTGACTTATTGTCGAGTTAGCTGACTTGTCTCGACACTACTGACTTAGTGTCGAGTTAGTTGACTTGTCTCGACACTGCTCTTGCAAAGGTGTCGAAACATTCGAAGTGTGTCGACATTTGTACTTAGCCAATTTTTTTCTACACTACAAGTTGCTAGATGTTGACCGTGCTGACTTCACTCATCACTGTGTTGACTTCACTCAGCACTGTGTTGACTTCACTCGATGCTGCTGTACTTAAACAATTTTCTTCACTTTTAGTTAGCTTCTTAGAGTCCGCCTGTCAATGTGACTTGGACCACCTGTCAAATCAATATAGCATATGCAACCTGCAAGCATGAACTGGAATATACATCAAATACATATTTTGTGTATATCATTGAGTTTAAAAGGCTTCTTCAATTCAAGTACATTGTGTCCAATGTACCCAACAATCTCCCCTTATTTGGAGAAGTCATAATCTCAATTCAATGATATACACCACAATACCAAAATATAACAATTATGATGTATAATAAAAATGCCGAATAAGATATAAAAGAACACAACAGTAACAACACAGATATCACCAAGTGCAACCAAATTTTTCATTTATATTTGTTCAAAGATTAAATTTTTTTCATATTTGTTACACTGTTCTTAAAAACAAAATTACATAATGCCTAGAAAATATATTTTATGAATCCTCTGCCTCTCTGATGACAATGTCTTTTCCAGATTGAATTTTAACTTGGACTTCTGACACTTTGTCATCAGCCATCTTCTCTTTTCCTTTGGCATTCTTGGCTTGGTAATTTCCTCTTGCTTGATTCTTTGTCTTTCATGATAATGATATGTCTTGGGGAAATACTTGTTGGGCTCAATTGAGTCAGTTGGAATCTTCTCTGCCTTCAGATCTTTTCTGAATTTTTGGATGATCTCCTGCTGCTTTGTGTGTTTAGCCCACTCTTGCTCAGAAAATCACTTCCCTTGTAAGTTGCATTATTATTGACTGTCTTTCATGCAATAAGTATAATTGATCTAGACTTTGGACTCCATTGCTCAAAGTCAGGCTTTGCTTCAGCTTGCTCCCTGAATGTTTTCTTTGATAGTTGAGCTTTTTTTTTGCTTTAATAATGCACAATCAGTCATTTTCACCTCCTCATATATAATATTCTGAATTTGTCCTGGAGGACTATACATGGTCTGGACATTAGCTTAGATGGCCTCGAAAGGAGCTGGTTGGCAACCAGACTCTGCAGTTTGGTCTCTATCATACAATAGGGGAGGATGACCTAAAGTGTCTATGATGCTATTTGAGATCTAAGTAGCATGCTCAGAGCTTGTCTTTATCATTACTCTCTCCTCCTTTATGACTTCTCTTTCAATATGATCCCTTAAATTATTTTTGTGAAATCTTACTTGACCATCTAGATGATTGATTTCTGAGGTTAAAACATTCTTTACTTTCAGTAAATGGTCATCCAAATTCTTGTCAGAAACCGTGATGTCCTTAATCAATGAGATTGAATGAGTTGTCAGTAGAGTTTCCATTTCCTTTGTGGCAGAAGTTATCTTGGTTTCCAAAGCAATAGTTTGCTCAGCCAGCTTGTCCAGTGAAGTATTATTCAGTTCAATCATATTTTCATTCATTCTATTTTGATTTTCAAGAACATAGTCTTGTTTTACAACTATTTCATCCTCAGTTTTTCTTAATTCTTGTTGTTGTTTAGCAATGTAAACCACAGCATTTGTTTCCCTTTCAAAGAAATCTGTCATATCCTTCTTTAGTAAATTTACTTCAAATCTTATAGATTTAATGACCTGAGCCAACTGAAACTGCAGCTCCTTATTGCTCTCATCTACATACTTCTCAAGTTGATTCCTTTGTTGGTCAAGCATCATTTGCAGTTGAACTATAATTGAACTTAAATCCACAGCATGTGCTGGAGTTGTGGGAGCAGATGTTGGTCCAGACTGAATAATCTTCTTATAACTTTTACTTTTTTTAAGTTCAGATAATTTCCTCTTCTTTATCTAACAGGCTTCTTCCTCCTCAGATTTAGATGAACTAACAACCTCAACAGATGTAGGTTGTTTAGCTGTTTCAGTAGTTGGGGCCTCTGCTGACTCCCCCTCAACCATTGCATTTTCTTCATCAATATTAATGTTTTTCATGTTAGCTTCATCAGGAACAGGGTCCTCAGGAGTAGCAGTTATCTCCCCCTCGATATCTACATTTGTATTGAGAGTTATTTCTTCTTCAGTGTCCTTGGAGATTGTATCCTCAATCTCCCTTTCAGGCATTTCTTTGTCATGAACTTCTACTTGTTCCAGCATATTGTCCAGCTCTTGGACTACTTTCATTACAATAGTGTTAACTTTATCCATATCAAAATCTTGCAGATTATTGATGTTCTCTCCCTCAATTTGATACTTCACTTGTTCATTCTCCCCATCCATCTGATCACCAGTTATAGGTGAGGGCCTTGGAGATTTCTCAGCTGTTGTATCTCACTCATTAGAAGAATCTTCTTCCACAACCACAACCTTCTTCTTTTTATCTTTCTTCTTCTCAACTACATGTGTTTCTTTGGATAGGACTCTATCCCACCTGGCTAGAATTCTTACATCCATTTTTCTCATATGATTAATTTTGGATCCATTCGTTAGATTGAGGCTGTCTGGTATAGCATGAATCAAGTACAGACTTAGAATTATCCCCATATTGGGCTTCTTGATACTTTCTATTATTTTATCAAAGACCACTCTGCTCCAGTTAGTCTTGATTTTGAAAATCACTCTTGTCATAAGCTCAAACATCTGAGCAGATATCTTGTCATGTGCTCCTGTTTTACACAGCAGCACCTTCTCAATAATTTTAGACATAAATTTTCCTTTTGAATTCATACCCTTCCTGTTCAGGGTACTTCCTATCTTAGTGGTTGAGGCCAAACCACACCACACCAATGCTTCAGCAGTACTGATGGAGTCTATGTCATCTTCCTGATCCATGCTTGGTATTTGAAAAACCTTGGTCAATCTCCTGGTTGTAATCTTAACTTTTGCTTCACTTTAGACTTGATCTTTGATGAGTTTGAATCCAGTTTAACATTAGAGAAGAACTCTTGAAACTTCTTGTTTCCAGATGTTTGTCGGTTCTGAAAGTAGATATTCTAATCCTGCTTCAGTAATTAGGTCAATGACTTTTTTAATTTCTTCTAGCATCGTGACGAATCCATTGCGCACTAGTTCATAACCTTCAAAGATGTTGTCGTCGTTCTTGGGAGCCATTGAAGTTGAGAGAAAGGATTGACGAGCGTCGACTAATCAGAATTCTAGGTCTCGACACTCAGGGATCCAAAGTTCAAGAGATCAAGAAAGTGTAATCGATTCATACTCTCACACCCTTTTATAGTCTAGCTTTCCTGAAGATGAAAGAGCACGCTGCATTTAGACTATTCTAAATTTTTAGAAAAATACCAAGTATCGACACAGGGAAAAGTTCTGTCGAGATGTGTCGACTTAAGTCGACACAAGAATTATGTCTCTTGACACATACCTTAGGGTTTCGACACCCTTATGTCTCGACACTTACTTTAGTGTCTCGACACTTTGTACTTATGCAGTGTCGACACACTTTTTTGTGTCTCGACTCATTACTATATATAGTGTTGACACACTTTCTGGTGTCTCGACACTATCTAATATGTCTCGACACATTATCTGGTGTTTTGACACAACTTTTAACTTAGTCAAAATTGTGTTTTCTAAAATGTAGATTTTTGTCATTTATGTGCTCTATCCTTGATATTTAAATTAGTAAACTTAATTACTGACTAATTATTTTATTTTTATTTTATATCAGGTTTTATATGTGCATTAATGACCCAAGATTCAACATTCCAAGTTCAAATTTAAAGAAATTTAATTTTTCTTCTTCTGAGGGCTTAGTAAAAATATCAGCACTTTGTTTATTTGTTGAAACAAATTCTAAGCTAATATCTTCATTTTCTACATGTTCTCTAATAAAGTGATATCTAATTTCAATATGTTTTGTTCTACTATGCGACACAAGATTATTTGCAATAGAAATAGCAATAGTAAAATCACAGAATAAATGAATTTTACTTCATTATGTTGTAATCTTGTAACTGATGTTGAATACAAAGCAATTGTGCACAAGCAACTTTCAGCTGAAATGTACTAAGATTCAGCTGTGGATATTGGTAAACTTGTTTGTTTTTTGCTTCTCCATGACACCAGCCTCCTTCCAAGGAATTGACATGAGTTTGATGTGCTTTTCATGTCTTCTTTGCATCTTGCATAATCTGCAACTGAAAGAGCATATCAATTCAAAATCATTATTCCTGAGATACCATGAATCAAGATTAGGTGTGTCATTTAGATATCTCAATATTCTTTTAACTGCTGTATAGTGAGATTTTTTAAGGCATGGTTGATACCTAGCACAGACACAAGTGACATACATTATGTCTGATATACTGGCTGTAAGATAGAGCAGTGATCCAACTATGTCTCTATATAAGGTGATATCAACTGACTTGTCAACATCATCCTTGTCTAAAGACATACTAGACCTCATAGGAGTTCTCATGGTAGTTGTTTCCATGTCATACTTTTTTATTATCTCCTTGGTGAACTTAAATTGACTAATGAAAAGTTCATCTATAGTTTGCTTAACTTGGAGACCCAAGAAAAACTTGAGTTCACCCATGCTACTCATCTCAGACCTACCTTGCATAAGTTTGGCAAACATAGTGCAAAGTGACTCATCAGTAGAATCAAATATATGTCATCAACATATATTTGTAGTAAGATGATCTTGCCTTTGACTTCCCTTAAGAATAATATTTTGTCTATTTTCCCTCTTGAGAATTTATTCTCCAGGAGAAACTTACACAGAGTCTCATACCAAGCCCTTGGGGCTTGTTTTAATCCATAGAAAGCTTTTAATAACAAATAAACATGAGTACATTTAGTAGAATCAACAAAACCTGAGGGTTGCTCAACATAAACTTTTTCTTTAAGGTTACCATTAAGGAAGGCTGACTTCACATCCATTTGGTATACCTTGAATCCTTTGTAGGCTGCATATGTCAGGAAGAGTCTTATAGCTTCTAATCTAGTCACTGGTGCAAAGATTTGATCAAAGTTTATCAACTCTTCTTGTTTATAGCCCTTTACAACAAGTCTTACCTTATTTCTGACTATAACACCATTATCATCCAATTTGTTCATGTATATCTATTTAGTTCCTATGAAGTTACAATCATTTAGTTTGGGAACCAGCTTCCAGACATTGCATCTTTTGAACTGCTTCAATTCTTCCTGCATTGCACCTATCCAAAATAAATCTATATTGGCTTCTTCAAATTTCTTTGTTTCTGTTTGCGACAAAAAACTTGAGTACATCACAGTGTTGTAATGTTTGCTTCTTGTGGTCACACCATGAGCTGCATCTCCAATGATCAATTCCCTTGGATGTTCCCTTAGATGTCTGACAGCTACAGGTAATGTAACTTCTACTCTTGGACCAGCTACAACTTGTTGAGTTTCTTCTTCTTGTTGTTCCTATGCAAGCAATTTTCAACAATGTTGACTCCATTTAGTTTATTTTGGCTTGTTGGTACTGAATCTTCTATAGACAGCTCATTTAGCTTAAAGTCTTCTCCTGTTGTGTTTGATGAACCCGACTTATCATTGTAAAACATAAAACTTTCATCAAATACAACATGAACAGACTCCTCCACAACTTGATCCCTCAAGTTGTATACCCTATAAGCCTTACTGTGGTTACTATAACCAACAAATATGTCATCATAGGACTTTTCAGCAAACTTAGTTATGTATGTTTTCTCATTATTTAGGACATAACATCTACATCAAAAGATTCTGAAATATGACAAGTTTGGTTTTTTGCCCTTCATTAGTTCATAAGGAGTCTTATTCAACCTTTTGTTGATTGAAGCTTAATTAAGAACATGACATGTTGTGTGAATTGTTTCAGCCCAAAAATATTCTGGGAGTGAAGAATCACTCAGCATGGTTCTTCCAGCTTCAATGAGAGTTCTGTTCTTTCTCTCAGCAATTTCATTTTACAGGGGTGTTCTTTGTGTGAAAAACTCTTGCTGAATCCCCAGTTCTTCACAAAACTGTCATAAATTCAGATTAAAATTCAGTTTCATGATTACTTCTTATTCTGACCACAGAACTGTTCAATTCATTCTGTATTTGTTTGACAAATGTCATGAAGACATTAGGGGTTTCAGATTTTTTCCTTAGAAAGAAAACTCAAGTAAATCTGGAATAATCATCTATAATCACAAAAGTGTAGAACATCCTTCCTAAACTTTGAACTTGCATAGGACCAAACAAGTTCATATGCAAGAGGTATAAACACCTCATTGAGTCTTTGGATTCAATACTTTTGAATGATGTTTTGGCCTGCTTGCCTTTTTGGCATACAGAGCAAATGCTCTCCTTAGAGCATTTAATGTTAGGACCATTCCAAACTGGCACTTTACTGTAAAGTTTGTTTATGGCCATAGAGTTCAAATGAGCTAACCACTTGTGTCATTTGACACAGAGTGAGGTTTTCTCATTTGCAACTAGACATAAGGGTGAGTCTGACTTTAAACAAAGAAAATTCAAACAATACACATTCTCACACCTAGTTCATGTCAAGATAACATCTTGGTTACTTGACTTCTTTATTAGGCACTCATCCTTGTGCAATGAAATGTCATAGTCAAGATCACAAAGTTGACTTATGTTTATAAGGTTGTGTTGCAACTCTTTCACATAAGTTAATTTAGTGAAAGTGACTAAGTCATTTGTGATCTTACCATAACCTTTGTTGATTCCTTTGTCAGTTGCACCAAAAATCACCTTTGCTCCATTCTTTTCAGGAATATACTCTCTCAAATTGCTCCTTGTTCCAGTCATGTGTCTGGAACGTTCACTATCCAAGTACCAGATTGGTCTATCTCTGGTGCTTGGACATTTCTGCAAAATAAGAATTTATTTTTCCTTAGAAACCCAAATTATTTTGGGTCCTACATTCTTGTTAGTTGTGGCTCCATTGAACCACTTGTAAGCTTTTAACTGGATATATTTTCTGAACATGAGACACAGTGTAATTGAACCAACAGTTCAAGGCAAAGTGTCCTACCTTTCCACAACACAAGCATTTATATCTATTGAACCTACTTTTTGGAGCAACAGAAGGAACTTTGTGCTGACATTCTTTAGAACAGGAATCAGCAAACTTAACAGTTGTATTTTGACTGGGAGCAAAAAAATTATTGTCTCTCAGTTACAACAATTCTCCTAGGAGCAGGCACATTAGGAATAACTTTCATATTCATATATGAACTTGGTCCAACTGGTCAAGACTTCTGGGTTTCTTTTCCCTTTGTCTGAAACACAGATTGTGCAATGACTGGACACTTTTGTCTTGTCAGATTTTTGCCTTTTTTTCTCTTGGGTTTAACATATCCAAGACCACTTACAGGTGTTCCTGAGAAGGTATCTATAATAGGCAGCATAGTTTTAGGTTTAGAAAATTATTGTACTAATCTTTTCTCATTCAGGAGTTTGAGTTCCAATTCCTGAATGGTTGCGACCTTTTGCTTTATCAGCATAATTTGATCATCAATGATCTAAGTCAGCTTTGCCAACTTAGAACTTTGAAAACCAAATTTTCTGAGTGTCCATCTTATGATGATACTCGAGACCTTTTAGTGATGCAATTTCTATAGTTTGTACTTTGACAAGCTTCTTGCTCTTTACAAGAGCTTCCAGCTGTTTTCCAAATTTCCCTGTGAGCTGCTGCAGTTCAGTCTCAGGGTTAGACTTGTGTGAATCAACCTTTGAGTCACATGAGTCTAGCTCATCCACAGTCTTATGAACAGAATTTATAGAACAACAAGAATTATAAAAAATTACATGTGTATTCTGACATTCAGCAATTTCTGCGTCTGTATTATCAGATAGTGTCATCAAATTGATCTTCATATCTTCTTCAGAATCATCATAGTGTGATGAAGTTGTGAAGTTTTTGCCCTTGTAGATGGCCTCTCTGATAAATTCTTTTTCATATGAGAACAGTCCAGCATGTTCTTATTCTGATTCAGTTGAATTAGTATCACTATCAGATAAGCTTTTTATCTTCTTTGCCATCATACCCTTTTCTGATTTCTTATCTTTATTGAACTTCTTTTCTTTTGACTTTTTGTTTTTCTTTCTTTTTACTGGACAGTCGGCAATGACATGCTCAGGCATGTTACAACAATAGCAAATAATGTCAGTCTTAAATTGTTTGTTTTGATGAGAATCATACCTGACCACAGATTTGTCTTTGTGTTTGTCTTTGCTTTTACTGGAGTTTGTTCCAGATGATTTCTTCTTATTCCACTGCTTCGTTCTTCTCAGCATTTTCTTGAATTGTCTAGTAAACAGTGTCAATTCATCATCTGATAATTTTTCTGAGGAAGAACATGTTTCAGTGCTATCTGTATTTTCATCCCTTTTTGGTGATGATGAGATTTCTCTTCTACCTTTTTTTGATGTATCTGTTTTGAAGTTCACACATTTAGTCTGAGTTGAACTTCTGACAAATTCAGCTTCAGCTTTTCTAGAATTTAGCGGTAGCTCATGTGATAATAGTTTCTCATATAAGTCTTGGGGTAACATGTTTCTCAGATTCCTCATTTCTCTTACAGCACAAATCTTGATATTCCATTCTTTATTTAGGGGTAACATGTTTCTCAAATTCCACATTTCTCTTACAACACAAATCTTGATATTTCATTCTTTATTTAGTGATCTCAGAAATTTGTCATTCAGCTCATAATTTGAGAATTCTCTACTTTTAGAATTCTCTACCATAGTTTTTCAAGTCATTTACTATTATAAAGAACTTTTCACAACATAATTCTATAGAATCAGTCTTTTCTTGTCTGAATGTTTCATACTGCTGATTTAGTAGTGACTTTTTATCATCTCTTACTTCTTTTGTGCCTTCCATGTATACTATGAGAGTGTCTCACATCTCCTTGAATGTTTTACAGTGCACTAGATTCTGAAAGGTTGAATTGTCTATTGCACTGACAATTATATTTTGAGCTATTTTATCCATGGTGGCAAGAACCACTTCATCCTTTGTCATTTCAGACAGTTTCTTAAAAGTTTGATCATTTGCATCTAAGACTGATATCTTCATTGGAACATATGGTCCTTCTTGTACAGTGACAAAGATTCTTGGATCTGAAGTCTTCATAAACAATCTCACATTCTACAACCCCGTGTCCGGCAAATAAGGGTCGCCAGGAGCCAGACCGATCGGGCTGAAGATAGTGGGCGAGCTCGGCAGCAAGAAGCCGAGCCCGAGCTCGGCATTTGTCGACCGCGAGCTCGGCATCCGCCGAGCTAGTCCAAGAATCGTCGAGCTAAGGTCGACTGATGGTGACCAACGGATGGGCGAGCTCGCCGCCCCAGCTCGCGCTCTCGCAAAGGAGCTCGACAACAGTAGGCGAATTGGATCTGCCGAGGTGACCAAGCTCCTCAGCTCGCCTGGACCCATGAGGTACTTTTTACTATTTTGCCCCCGCTGGTCTGCCTATAGCCCTTCAAAATAGAAGAGTTTGGCTGTTGGCAGACCCATCCAAGGGTTTTCTGGTAATTTCTGGTCAGTTCAGTTTGGTTATTGGCAGTTCAGATTCTGAAAACTATAAATAGGACTCAAGGGGTACCGCAGAAGGCATGCTTCCTGTGCTCTCCTGCTCCAGTTTTCAAGTACTTTCTGAGGGTACATTAGCTCGGCCTCTGGCTAAGAAGGGGAAGCGCTCTCAGATCTTCCGGGTGTGTGGTGGGTCCTCCCCGCTGAGCCCTTGGGTCGGTTCCCCTTGTTTTTTTTATTGTTTTGCTTGCAGGAGTGAAGTAGGTGCACGATCACCCCTTCCCCAAGGGTGAACTCCACAGGAGACCGAGATTTTGGTTTCAACACTTTGCTTCCATATAGCAAAGTTATCCTTATTACATATTGACAGTTTCATATAGCTGAGTTCTCTGTGAGATTCAGAAGTAATTAAATCTGATATTTTTCAACTACTCTTTGGATCTTTTTCAGGCTGTTAGATCTTTCTTTAATAATCTCCCTCTGATACCAATTGAAAGATAATTCTATGAGTAGATAATCACTTATAGAGGGGTGAATAAGTGTCTTTTAAAATACTTTGTCAATTCTGTCACATAAATGTTCAGCAGATAATGTACTTTTAGAAATTTGTTTCACAATAACTCAGCACAATTAATCACAGAACTCAGCACAAGCAAAACTCAGATCACAGTACAAGCGCAAACAGATCATAACACACACAGAGAATTTATAGTGGTTCCACTATCTAGGGTACATCCACTTTCCCCCTTTCTTCTTCACTAGCAATATGCTAGATAAGGTTATATCTTCTTCTCTTGAACTCAGATCCAGAGATCTTACAGTCTCAGTTTCAGTTAAGAAACCTACACTCAGACTAGCAGGTCCTACCTCAGAGAGTCTCATAATCTCCTACCTCAGATCCCTCAAGAATCATACCTCAGCCTTTATAACACGGACTTACACCTCAGTGATTCTACTCAAATCACCTACCTCAGGTCCCTGAAGAACCATATCTCAGCCTTTATAAATTAAGATTACAACTCAGAGATTATCTCTCCTACCCACTAAGATCTTATAGAGATCTTATAGAATTTAAGAGCTAAATACAATCATAATACAAAATATGTAATCTGACTTATCTGAATGAATTCAGATTCTTCAATTCAGCTATACTTGAATAAATCTTAATGAATTAACCAGCTGAACAAATACTTTTCTGGATCGACAATCTTCATGATGATCGGCTTGATTTCGTAGAAGAAATTGTAGAACAGACCCACTTAAATCTTCTGATCACTAGTTAAAATGATCTGAAGATTTTCTTGAAGACTTTCGTCTTCCTTCTCCTCCTTGGGATTGTCGTCTCCCCCTTGACTTGTGAGAAATTAGAATGAGAATTTGTGTTATGTTGAATTCCTATTTCTATGAAGACAATCTTGTACAACCCCGTGTTCGCCGAGTGTGTCCGCCAAGCCAGGAGAGCGGACCAAGGCGCCCGGCCCGCACCAGAACAACATGCGGGTAGGCAGCAGACGGCCAGCTCGCTCTCGCCGAAGTCAGGCGAGCGAGCCGCGCGAGCTGGTCCCTTCCCCTTCTAGCTCGCCCGCCATTCGTCGAGCAGAGTTTGGGTTCGCCATTCGTCGAACAGAGCTTTTTGGTCAACATTCATCGAACTGGTATTCGGGGATGGGTTCGACGAGTCCAGATCGGCGAGCCCTCCTCCGGGGCTCTCATGGTTACAGTTGGAAGCCTGGCCGCCAGCCCGCTCTCCTATGCGTGACCTGGACGCCGATCCACCTCGGCAGAGGATTGGCGGGTCGAGGTGGTCCGGCTCGTGCTCGCCCAAGAAGAGTAGGCGAGCCGCAGGAGCCAGGTCGCACCCGCCTCCCGCGAGGGGAGAGTAGTGGCGAGCTGACCTTCATATCCCTGGGGTGGGCCCAGTAGAGGCCCAGAGGTAAAATTACTTGGATGCCCTCTCCATGGGTGCGAATAGTTTGTTGGAACAGCGGAGCTACGCTGTTGGCAGACCAAGTTGGACTGCACATAGCTATTCAAAACAACGGAGGTTGGCTGTTTGCAGGCCGTTTTCAGAATTCTATAAATAGGACCCAAGAGGGCACCTCAGAAGGCAGGCTCTCATATTCACTTGCTCCTTAGTCTTCTAGTGCTTTCTGAGGTAGCCTTAGCTCGGCCTGTGGCTAAGGAGGGGAAGTGCTCTCAAGTCTTCCGGGTGTGTGGTGGGTCCTCCCCTCCGAGCCCTTCGGTCTGTTTTCCTTTGTTTCTTTTGTTGTTTTGCTTGCAGGAGCGAAGTAGGTGCGTGATCACCCCTTCCTCAAGGGTGAACTCCACAGGAGACCCAGATTTCGGTTTCAACATTTTGGTGCGGTGAGTGTGGAGCGTGATCAGCACAGAAAACCTTCAGCGAGCTCGATGACAGGAGGACAGGAATCTGAAAGGTCGGACTCGCCTCCACCCCTGCCTCTAGCCATGGTGGGGATGCTTGAAGATTTCAGGAACGAGGTGTTGAGCCTTGTCAAGTTCGCACTCGGCACGCGGGCCAAGTGCTCGACTCCAGCCGCTCAGATCGTTGCCGCCCCGTCACTGGGCGAGGACGCTCCCGGTAGGCGAGCCGGGAAGGAGGTTGCTGAGGACGGAAGGGGAGGAGAGCTCCCAGGGCGCGTGCTTTTCCCCGCCTCGGCGAGCGGCGGCCGGTTCGGCGACGTGGGCGCGCGAGATGCTCCGGCTCGCCCGGCAGGAGGAGGCAGCCCCTTTAGCGAGCTGGCCTCTTCCGCCCCAGTTCCAGATGGGTTCAGGGAACCTGAAATGTCCTACTACACCGGGAAGGGAGACCCGGTCCAACACGTCCAGTGGTTTGATGACGTGGTCTCGATACGGCAGATGTCGGACGGGTTCAAGTGCCGACTCTTCGCCATCACCCTCAAAGAGAAAGCGAGGGAGTGGTTTCATCAGCTGTCGGCCAGCTCCATCTACTGTTTCGAGGACCTGCGCCGGGAGTTTATGTTGAGGTTCACTATCTCGAAGAGGAGGAAGAAGGAGTCTGAGTCCCTGTTCCACATCAAATAGGGAGTGAATGAGACGTTGGGGAGCTACCTCGACCGGTTCCAGGAGGAGGTCACCCAGGTCCAGATGTCGGGCCCCAGCCTGATGATGACTTTCACCCTGGGCCTGCAGCAAGGATTCTTCAGGATGAAGCTGAAGAGAGTGCCCCCCCCTCTCCTACGAGGAGTTGATGGAGAGGGCGGCAAGGGAAGTTGACGGGGAGGCGTCAAATCCGGAGTTCGCCCGGAAGCTGGCCAGGTGGGCCACAGAGGAAGAGAAGGAGCCGAAAGGCGGAAGAGGGCGGGAGGAGAGGAGGGTCGAGCACCGACAGAGGGAGCAGAGGCAGACAGGGGCAGCAGCAACCCAGGTGGGGGCGTCAGGAGCCCGACCGTCGGCTGGGCTGGAGGCCCGAGTGGCAAGGGCGGGGGCCACAGAGAGGGTATCAAGGAAGGGACCGTCATCAAGGGGGGCAAGATCAATTCCACCCCCTGGGCTGGAGGCAGGCCCAGAGGCCTCGACTCCCCGATCAGGAAGAGACTATGACTATAGCCATAGGGGAGAGGAGGAGAGCAGGAAGGAGGAGGAGAGAAGTTAGGGTGGAGTTGCCCTACTGCGACTTCCATCAGGAGGAAGGGCACGCCACAGCCACGTGCCCAGAGTTCCTCGAAATGAGGGGAAACAGGGAGCACCAGCAGCAGCAAGGGCGCCAGGAAGTGAGGATCGAGGAGATCCTGCCTCGGGCGGAGAAGGACCGCTGTGAAGACCGGGAGGACGTCGGGACTCGAGGAGGGATCAGAGTGATCCACGGGGGGTGGGGGTAGAGGCCTCCCGGAGGGCAAACCTCCACACCATGTATCGCCGGAGCGTTGGCTCCACATCCCAAACCCCACCCCCATAAGAGAGGATCACCTTCTCCAAGAGCGATATGCCGGATCATGAGGATACATTTTGCGATGCGCTGGTCATCCAGACAGCCATCGAAAATTTTACCGTCTCCAGGATCCTCGTTGATAACGGGAGCTCCGTCAACGTCGTCTTTAAGAAGGCGTTTGACGAGATGAAGGTGGAGGCGAAGAGGGTGTTGGCCTCGGATATGCCCTTGTTCGGATTTTCGGGGGAGAGGAAGGAGGTGGAAGGAGGGGTAGGCCTCCATGTCACCATGGGGGCAGTCCAGGAACTGCAGGTTCGTCATCGTGGATGCCCCCAGCAGCTACAGCGCCATCTTCGGGAGGCCCCTCATCAGTGCATTCCGCTGCGTCCCCTCATCGTTCCATCAGTGCTTGAAGTTCAGTGCCGAGGGGATTCAGGTCCGGGTCAGGGGGGACCCCAAGGTGACGCGGGAATGCTACGTCACTGCCGTGAACTCCATCTCCTGGCAAGAGGGGGCCGAGGAGATGGAGCGAAGGATGGAGGAGGCGGAGCAGGAAGCTGGTAGGGAGGAGATGGAGGTGGAGAGCTACACCGAGGTTGAGGTGGTAGGAGGAGATCGGGGGGAGCTGGCCGAAGCGATGGTCGTAGAGGAAGAGGTAGAGGCGGAGGTCCTCGTCCCAGAGGAGAGGGATGTTGGAGAATGGGGGGAACAGTCCAGGTTGGAGGCTGCGGAAGAGGTTGTGGAGCTGGAGGTCCTCACCCGTGGAGGCAGGGTGGAGAAGGTCCGCGTCAGCGGAGGACTGACCCCGGAGGACCAAGGCATGATGCTAGCATGCATCCAGAAGAACGTGGACATCTTCGGATGGAGCGCCGCGGAAATGTCGGGGGTTGACGCGGATGTGGCTTGGCACCGCCTCAACTTGGACCCGGGAACACGCCCCGTTCAACAAAAGAAGAGGTCCACGGCGGACAAGCTGGCCGAGCCCATCAGGGAGGAGGTGGCGAAGCTTCTCAAGGTCGGCTTCATATCCGAGATCTAGTACCCCGGCTGGGTCTCTAACGTAGTCATGGTTAAAAGGGAGACGGCCGATGGCGTATATGTATCGACTTCTCTTTGCTTAATAAATCTTGTCCAAAGTACTTATCCCTTGCCTCGGATCGACGCGCTGGTTGACTCAGCCGTTGGTTTTTTTGTAATGAGTTTTCTAGATGCATTTTCAGGTTATCATCAAATCAGGATGCACCCCCGGGACGTCAAAGATGTCTCGTTCATCACGGGGGATGGATGCTACTGCTATAAAATGATGTCCTTCGGGCTGAAGAATGTAGGGGCGACCAACCAGAAAATGATGGATAGGGTCTTCAAAGAACAGAAGGGGAGGAACCTGGAGGTGTACGTAGATGATCTCATGATCAAGAGTCAGGATGTGGACTCTCACCTCCAGGACCAAGAGGAGACCTTTGCTACCCTGCGCAAGTACGAGATGCGGTTGAACCCCCTGAAGTGTGTCTTCGGGGCTAGCAGGGAAAGTTCTTGGGGCACCTCCTCACCCCTGAATCCTGATAAGGTCAAGGCTATCATGGAGCTGGGGTCGCAGCGGAATACTAAGGAGGTGCAACGGCTGACGGGGAAGCTGGCAGGGCTAAGTAGGTTCCTCTCCCGGGCTGGGGAGAAGTGCTCCCCCTTCTTCAAAACACTGAGGGGGAGTCAAAAATTCGTGTGGACCAAGGAGTGCGAGGAGGCATTCCGGGCCCTCAAGATGCAGTTGACTCGGGCCCCATTGCTCCAAGGGCCAAAGGAGGGGGAGGACCTGTTTTTGTATCTCGGGTTCGGGGCGGAGGCCTTAAGCTCTGTCTTAGTTTGTGAAGAGGGGAAGAAGCAGCTCCCTATATATTACGTGAGCCGGGTCCTAAGGAAGGCCGAGCTCCGGTATCCAATTTTGGATAAGCTGGCCTTCGCCCTGGTCATCTCAGCCCGAAGGCTGCGGCCCTATTTCCAGGCTTACTCAATCCGAGTGGTGACTGACCATCCCCTCCGCAACATCTTTGAGGGGGTGGAGCATTCTGGCAGGCTGGCCAAGTGGTCAGTGGAGTTGAGTGAGTTCGACGTCTCCTTCGTCCCCCGCCTCTCGATCAAAGCTCAAGCGATGGCCGACTTCTTGGCCGATTATGCGATTGAGGTGGCGGAAGAAGAGCTCGCTCGTCCGATTCCTTGGAAGGTGAAGGTAGATGGCGCCTTGGGAAGACATTCCCTAGGAGTGGGGGTAATCTTGGAGAGCCCCCAGGGGACTAGAATTGAGCAGACGGTGGTGGTGCACTTCTCCATCACCAACAATCAGGCCGAATATGAGCCCGTGATAGCAGGGCTGCGCCTGGCCAAGGAGCTGGGGGTGTTGGACGTGGAGGTCCTTACTGATTCCATGGTGGTAGTTTCCCAGATCAACGGGGAGTTTGAGGCAAGAGAGTCTACCCTGCGGTTATACTTAGCCAAAGTAAAGGGGGTCATTGGCACATTCCCAACTTTTTCCATCCAGCACGTGCCCCGGGAGGAGAATGAGCAGGTCGATCAGCTAGCGAAGCATGGCCCGCGGGTGGGGGTACCATCATTGACCTATTTCGCCCTTCCATCGAAGAGGGAGAGCTCATGGAGATAGATCAGCGGCCCTCGTGGATGGACTCGGTCACAACCTTCCTTTCCATGGGAGAGTATCCGGAGGGGGTGGACAAAAAGAAGCTCAGATACAAGTCGGCGTATTACCTCCTCTGGGACGGGCAGCTGTACAGGAAGACTCTCGGGGATGTTGGCTCGTTGCGTGGTCGAGGGGGAAGTACAAAAATCTTGAAAGAAGTCCACTCCGGGGAGTGTGGGAGTCACTCCGGGAGCCGGACCCTAGAAGGAAGGATCGTCAGGCAAGGGTATTTCTGGCCCACCCTGGGCCGCGATGCGGCAGAGTTCGCAAGAAGATGCCACAAGTGCCAGCTATTTGCCCCCCTCCAGCTACAGCCGGCCCAGCGACTCAAGAGTATCACAGCCCCCTGGTCCTTCGCCATTTGGGGAATGGACTTGGTTGGACCGTTCCCCCAGGCCAGTGGGCAAAGGAGGTTCCTGTTGGTGATGATCGATTACTTCTCCAAGTGGTTGGAGGTGAAGGCGCTGGCCAAGGTGACTTCCCAGGTCATCAGAAACTTCGTTTGGGGGGAGATCATCTGCCGCCATGGGCTGCCCCAGGCCATTGTCACGGACAATGGGCCCCAGTTCGCCAGCGCGGAGTTTACCAATTTCTGCGAGCAGCTTGGGATCGACCTCAGGTTCGCCTCGGTCCACCACCCCAGGAGCAACGGGCAGGTGGAGGCCGCGAACAAAATCATTGTTAACCTCCTAAAAAAGAAAGTGGAAAATCTGAAGGGGAGCTGGGTGGAGCAGCTTCCCGTGGTTCTCAGGGCCTTGAGGACCACCCCCAACACAGCTACAGGAGAGACCCCCTTCAAGCTCTCTCATGGGTGCGAGGCAGTGCTCCCCGTAGAATTTGAAGTTCAAATACCTCGAGTTGTTGCGGCCGGGGAAGGCAGGGAAGAATGGCAGGCTGAGAACGAGGAAGAGTTGCGGCTCTCCCTTGACATGGTGGAAGAGCTGCGGGACCTTTCCGCCGTCCGACAAGAAGAGGTGAAGAGAAGGATGGCCAAGTACTTTGGCAAGCACGTCAGAGTCAAACAGTTTGCGGAAGGGGACTTGATGCTAAAGAAAGTGTATGCAGCGGGAAGGTTGGCAACCGTGGGGAAGCTCAACCCCAGCTGGGAAGGCTCATTCATTGTAAAGGAGGCACTGAGGTCAGGAGGGTATCGACTCCGAAATGTGGAGTGCGAGACCCTAAGTCTCACCTGGAACGGTGACGACTTGAAACGTTTCTATCCTTGAGACATGTAAGTGGTGTTTTATTCTTAATGAAATCTCTTAATATGTCAACTCTGTTGTGGTAATTCGTATGATAGAATGTATTCTTTTGACTGGACCCCGAGCAGATCCCGCTGTCAAGCTCTCACCTAGCTGGCAGGGCTGGAAGTCACTCGGTGTCATCCTTAGACCCCGAGCAGATCCCACTGTCAGGCTCTCACCTAGCTGACAGGGCTGGATGTCACTCGATGGTGTCAACCCCTGGACCCCGAGCAGATCCCGCTGTCAGGCTCTCACCTAGCTGGCAGGGCTGGAAGTCACTCGGTGTCATCCTTAGACCCCGAGCAGATCCCGCTGTCAGGCTCTCACCTAGCTGGCAGGCCTGAAAGTCACTCGGTGTCATCCTTAGACCCCGAGCAGATCCCGCTGTCAGGCTCTCACCTAGCTGACAGGGCTGGATGTCACTCGATGGTGTCAACCCTTGGACCCCGAGCAGATCCCGCTGTCAGGCTCTCTCTTAGCTGGAAGGGCTGGATGCCACTCGGTGTCAACTTCAGACCCTGAGCAGATCCCGCTGTCAGGCTCTCACTTAGCTGGCAGAGCTGGATGTCACTCGGTGTCAACTTCAGGCCCCGAGCAGATCTAGCTGTCAGGCTCTCTCTTAGCTGGCAGGGCTGAATGTCACTCGGTGTCAACTTCAGACCACGAGCAGATCTCGCTGTCAGGCTCTCTCTTAGCTGGCAGGGCTGGATGTCACTCGGTGTCCGCTTCAGACCTCGAGCAGATCCCGCTGCCAGGCTATCACTTAGCTGGCATGGCTGGATGTCACTCATTGGGAAAGGCTTCGGCTTCCCGCCGACTAACAGGGCAGGTCTAACGTAATCGCCCGACAACCAGAATACGGCCACAGGAGGCGAGAACCCAGGCCGCATCGCAAGAGGGTCGGCTCGAAAGAAACCCGGTGGCTCGGGTATGAGTCGAACCGGCTCGCCTCTCCTAGTAAGCGGGCCAGCGTCACGGCGGACCCAGGCAGTGAGGGCAGGTCGCCGCTCGCGGGATGGCTAATAAGACCCCTGCGGTTCCCAAATTGAGTCAGGGGACGCACGACCTCGCCGGCGTAACGCGAAATGAACGACCGCGAGCGATAGTCTTAAGGCAGGACGCGAACGCAAAAAGAGAAAAGAGTCAACATCGCGCAGCAATAACAGACATACGCATAAGGCAAACACATAATCGTTCACAAAGGAAAGTAAAGTTGCAAAGTCATGGCGCCGCCCGCGCTTACAATTGGACAAACCCAAAATGTGTATATACATGACGGGCGAGGCGCAGGCGTGCGGGCGACGCGAGATCCCGGGCGAGAAGTCCTAAAGGCGCTGATAGGACTTGTCCCCGGGGTCCGGCACAGGAAGGAACAGCGCAGGCACCACCTCGCTCGCCGAGAGACCCGCGCCCTTGCTCTTGAGGAAGTCGGGCCCGCCGCAGCATCTGCATCGTATACTTCGCGGCGTTGGCGGCGTTCTTCTGCATCAACACCTCCAACTCGTAGTCGGAATGGTGTTCCAGCGGGCAGCTGCTGCTGGCTGGCAGAGGGGCGGCTGCGGCAGCCTCCAGCTCGCGCACCTGCGCCTCCAGCGCCAGCTTGTCCTGGCCGAGGGCGGCGATCTCGGCGCCCAGGCGGCTGGCCGTCATCGGGTCCTGCAAAAAGGAAGGTGGTTAAAGGATAGGCTTGAGAAAGGAAGCGGCAACTAGAAGTAAGTGTGGGCTGAGAGATGTACCACCCCTCCCAAGTACTGAGCGAGGGTCGCCTCGGCCGCGTCGGCCCGCTTCCTCTGGAGGTCCGCCTCCTCCTGAGCAAGCTTGCGGGCCTCCTCCTTCTCGTCCGCCAACTTCTTGAGCGAGGTGGCATTCCGCTCCAACTGGGTGCAGCGCCGCCCGACCATGTGGGCCAGCTCCAGACCGCGGAGTTGAGCCCGCGCACTTTCGTGCACCAACACTCGCGTCGCCTCTTTTTCATAAATGGTGGCGTCCTCCCGCGAGTAAAGGCCAAATGAGAAGTTATATGCCTCCTCGCCGATGGTATCCTGCTCCAGCCAGCTAGGCAGCAGGGTCGAGACCACCGCGCGATTTGACTTCTGTTGAAGTATGAGACCGAGCGGTCTGGCGGGTTGGTGACCGCGCGGTCTAGCGGATACTCTACAGCGGTTTGATATCCAGGCAGTTGTTGTTTGCTACCTGAGCGGTCTAGCAGTTTCTCTCAGACGACTTGGAGACCGGGCGGTCTAGCGGTCTCCTATTGCGACCTGTGCTCTTCCTTCTGGTGTTGCCGAACGGTTAGCCCATTTGTTTAACCGCTCAACCTGTTCGGTCTCTTTATTTTCTAGCCGCACAGCTATGTATATTTTTAGTCCCACATTGTTTTCTTGTACTCTCTCCTATCTCCTCCATTGTATAAAAGGGAGGTCATACCTTTGTAAATGACATCTTTTTGGATAATAAAACTTTAATTATTCAAATCTCCGGCTTGTTTTTTAGTCGTTTGTTCGCTACTTTTACATGGTATCAGAGGAAGCGATCGATTCGACCTGATTCCTTCTTTAGCTCTTCTGACCGCGCGGCTTGTCTGTTCACGCGGCTTCTTTACCTTGTCGCTGCCCTGTTTGCGCGACTTCCTTCCGCTCTCTCTTCTCTCTGTTCGCTCGGACTATTTTCAGTTCGCGCGACCTCTTTCCCTGTGCTTTGGTCTGCTTTCTGGCCGCTGGTGTGCTGACACCGTGACCGTTGCAGCTTCTTCTCTTTAACCCGCTGCGGTTTTCTTTCTTTCCGCTACGGTCTTCTTCTCTTGTCGCGGCCTCCTCCTTTGGTCGCGCGGTTTTCTCCCTTTTCTTTCCCGGCGGCTTTTCCTCTACTCGCGCGGCTTCCTGTGTTTTCTCTATGGACACTTCCGGTCTCTCCACCCCCGTCATCTCTACCTCCACCACTCCTGTGGCTCCTCCTCCTCCTACTCCTTCTGAAAACCTTGGCACCGTTTCTAAACTGGTTGGTTCCAACTATCCGGATTGGAGCGTTTCTTTCACATTTCTTCTTCGTTTTCAGCGCAAACGTCATCACCTCACCGATGACCCTCCTCCTCCTACCTCTCCTCAATTTGATGACTGGGATGCGAGTGATGCGCTTGTCCGCACTTGGCTGGCCAACAGCCTCTCCGATGAGTGTCTTCCCGTCATCCGCCATGATGAAACGGTCAAGGCTGTCTGGCTTCACCTCGCTGCTCTCTATTCGAAGGGGGGCCAGACGTCCCGCATTTATACTCTCTATGCGGACCTCTTCGCCCGTCCTTCCATGTCTCCTGTTGCGGCTTATCAGCAGGTTCAGGCTCTTGGCGCCGAGATCCTCCAGAATCGCCCCTTCTCCGCGGACTTGGCCGAGCAGCACAAGCACTTCCAGGAACTCCTGGTTATTTGTTATCTTCTCCGCCTTCCCGACTCCTTTGATATGATCCATCAGCAGATCTTGGGCGAGGCGGAGTCTCCCACTTTGGATGCAACCGCGGCTCGCATAGCGGCTGTTACTTCTCTGCTCCAGCGTCCTCTGTTGTCCTCTCCTTCTCCACAGGACTCCTATGCTCACCAGGCTCAGCGGGGTGGCACTAGTGGCCGCAGCCAGTCCGGCGGGCGCGGTTCGTCCCGGTTTCTCTGCTCTAACTGTGGTCGTATCGGCCATTCTGTTGACCGTTGCTGGCAAAAACATCCTCATCTTCGCCCCTCCGGTGATGCATCTTCCTCAACCACCGCCTCCTCTCGGCCGTCAGCTTCTGTGGCCACGACTTCAGGTAGTGCTCACGTCGTTACTCAAGGTAAATGGCTGATTGACTCTGGTGCTACAAATTACATGACCGGCAATCCTCATTGCTTCTCTCTCCTCGACACGCATGATCGGTTTCCCCCGGTTCGTGTTGCGGATGGTTCACCTTCCCCGGTTCATGGGACGGGCATGGTTCAAGTCACCCCGTCGCTCTGCTTGGCGGACACCCTCTATGTCCCGAAGTTCCCCTGCAATTTATTATCCGTTACTACTTTATGCAAGCAACTTCAATGCTACGTCTTATTCACTCTCACTTTTGTTCTATTCAGGACCCGAGTACCCAACGGACGATTGCTACTGGGACTGAGAGTGGCGGTCTTTACTTCCTCGACAACGTTTCCGCTCTGTCCGCCTCCTCCTCTTCTATAAATCTGCTTCAATGGCATATTCGCCTTGGACATCCTCCTGCTCGGATTATTCGTCAGCTTCTGCCCCACTTACCTCAGACCAGTCCTCCGCTCAACTGTGATGCGTGTCAGCTTGGCAAACATCATCGTTCCTCCTTCCCGGCGAAGCAAGGCCGTGGCTCTTCTCGCCCGTTTGATCTCATTCATTCTGATGTCTGGGGTCCTGCTCCTACTCTCACCATTGGTCGGGGTAATTCCTACTTTGTAACTTTTATTGATGATTTCTCTAATGTACCTGGGTGTATCTACTAAAAGATCGCTCTGAACTCTTTTCTGTCTGGCAATCCTTTTATTATATGATTAAAACTCAGTTTGATATTTCTATTAAAGTCTTTCGCTCTGATAATGCCAAGAAATATCTTAGTCATGAGTTTTCCTCTTTTTGTATGCAACATGGTCTTGTTCATCAGACCAGCTGTGTTTACACCTCCCAGCAAAATGGGGTGGCGGAGCGTAAAAACCGTCACCTCCTTGATGTCGCTCGCACTCTCATGACGCAGATGCAGGTGCCTCGCTCCTACTGGGGCTATGCTGTGCTCATCGCCTGCTACCTCATCAATCGCCTTCCCTCTACGGTTCTCCACGGCCAGACCCCCTTCTCCATTCTACACCCGAACAAGGAACCATTTCCTCTCACTCTCCGTATTTTTGGGTGTACGGCTTTCGTACACGCTCCGTCCACTACCCGTGACAAGCTTTCCCCCCGTTCCACCAAGTGTGTCTTTTTGGGTTACTCTACCACTCAAAAAGGCTATTGTTGTTTTGACCCCGTTCTGCGCAAGCAGTTTGTCTCCGCAGACGTGACCCTCTTCGAGAATGCGTCCTACTTCTCTCCTGCATCCCCTCTTCCTCCTGATGTCTCTGATTCTCCACCATCTCTCTCCGTTCCTTCCACGCATATCGAAGTCTTCCCTCTTCCCTCCTCTCCTCCTTCGTCTCCACCTCTCTCCTTCATACCCCCTCCACCTTCTCCCTCTTCCCCGCAGCCGTCTCTCTTTAGTCCCGGGCCAGCCTTCTCCGCCACGGACGCTCCGGTCACTGAGGCACGCGACGCCCTGGATCTTCCCATTGCTCTTCGCAAAGGGGTGCGGGCGTGTACTCAACATCCGCTTACGGCAGTTGTTTCCTATGATCGGCTTACTCCTTCTCGCAGGTGTTTTGTCTTGGCTATCTCGGCTACTGCCACTCCCAACACCTACCAAGAGGCTCTTGTTATTCCTCATTGGAAATCTATCATGGATGAAGAGATCGCCACTCTTACTGAAAGGGGTACCTGGACCCTTGTTCCTCCACCCGTGGGTACTGATATGGTTGGCTGTCGCTGGGTGTTTGTTGTGAAATTTCGCCCTGACGGCACTGTGGATCGCTACAAGGCCCGGCTGGTGGCCAAAGGCTTCACTCACACTTATGGGGTTGACTAGTTTGATACCTTCTCTCCGGTTGCTCAGCTCAGCAGCATCCGGGTTCTTCTCTTTGTGGCTGTCAACCGGGATTGGCATATTTCCCAGCTTGATGTCAAGAATGTCTTTCTCTATGGAGATCTTCAGGAGGACGTCTACATGGAGCAACCTCCTGGATATGTTGCTCAGAGGGAGACACGAGTATGCCGGTTGAAGAAGACCATTTATGGCCTAAAGCAGAGCCCTCGGGCGTGGTTTGACAAGTTCAGTGGCATTGTGCCTGCCATCGGCTTTACAAAAAACACCTCTGTCAACACCTGATCACGAAGGATATGGGCTCCCCGAAATACTTTTTGTGGATAGAAATCTCTCGGAAGCTTGACTCGTTGGTTCTCTCCCAACGAAAGTATGCTCTTGATCTTCTACAAGAGGCAGGATTGACTGGTGTCAAACCGGCCCGGTATCCCATGGCTACTGGAGAAGGCAAAACATGGTCAGATGACTCGCCTCTTCTATCTGATATCACGAGATACAGACGTCTGGTGGGCAAACTCATTTATCTCATGGTGACCAGACCCGACATCTCCTATGCTGTAGGCAAGGTTATGCAGTTCATGCAAGCTCTCATGGAATGTCATCTTCAGTCTGTTTTGAAGATATTAGAGTATGTCAAAGCAGCACCAGGAAAAGGGCTACTCTTTCAGAAGAATGGTCATCTGAAGGTTGAAGCCTACTCAGATTCAAGTTATGCGGATGATAAAGGCGATCGTAAATCTACATCCGATTTTTGCACATTTGTTGGCGGAAACCTTGTGAGCTGAAAGAGCAAGAAACAGTCTGTCGTCTCCAGATCCAGTGCAGAAGCCGAATATCGGAGTATGGCGTCAACTACGTGTGAGTTAAAATGGTTGTGTGCTCTCATGTTTGACCTAGGAGAGGTCTACGACTATCCTCTTCTTATGTTCTGTGACAACAAGATCGCGATATACATATTCAAAAATCCGGTCTTCCATGAGAGAACAAAACATATAGAAGTCGACTGTCATTTCATTCGGGAAGAGGTCTTGAAGAAACAGATTTGTACTCCGTTCGTCACCTCCGACAAAGAGTTGACGGATATCTTCACAAAACCGGTTTCTACTTCCTTCTTCCACGTTTGTGACAAGCTGGGCATGATTGATATCTATGCTCCAGCTTGAGGGGGAGTGTTGAAGTATGAGACCGAGCGGTCTGGCGGTCTAAGTCTGGCGGGTTGGAACCGCGCGGTCTAGCGGATACTCTCCAGCGGTTTGATATCCAGACGGTTGTTGTTTGCTACCCGAGCGGTCTAGCGGTTTCTCTCAGATGACTTGGAGACCGGGCGGTCTAGCGGTCTCCTATTGCGACCTGTGCTCTTCCTTCTGGTGTTGCCGAACGGTTAGCTCATTTGTCTAATCGCTCGACCTGTTCGGTCTCTTTATTTTCTAGCCGCACAGCTATGTATATTTTTAGTCACACATTGTTTTCTTGTACTCTCTCTTATCTCCATTCTATAAAAGGGAGATCATACCTTTGTAAATGACATTTTTTTGAATAATAAAACTGTAGTTATTCAAATCTCCGGCTTGTTTTAGTCGTTTGTTCGCTACTTTTACAGACTCTTTGTCCCATAGCAGAAGCGGGACGCCGAGCTCGTCCAGGTACTTCTCGTCGTATCCGAAATTGCGGTGCCCTCTCGGCACCGGCTTCGCGGCAGTTTGCGCCCCTTCCGGCGGCCCAGAAGTGCCCGCCGCCTCACCGGGGGTTTCGCTGGTCGAGGCGGTCCCAGGGGCGGGACCCCCGGCAGATTGATTTGTCGGGGCCTTGCCTTTCCTTTGGCCTGCGGCAGGCACCTCCCCCACTGTCTTCGCCTTCTTGGGCGGGGGAGGTGTAGGCTGTTCGCGGCCCGGCCGCTTCTTGGCAGGAACCACCGGGACGTCGCGCTGAGCGGCGTCAGCGGCCTGAGCGCGGGCGAGCTCGCTGGCAGCGACCCTGACACTCTCATAAGGGGGGTGAAGGGGGACGTCCCGCTCGCCTGTCAGGAGGAGAGAGGGTGAAGCGAGAGTACAGAACAGTGAAACAAAGAATACTGACGAGTAACTAACCTCCCCCGGGTGGAACGGCGGCGAGGTTGCCCAGGTTGCGGCGTAAGTACGCGACCTCGAAGTTCTTCCCAGCGAAGAACCCCTACAGGTCGGCTTCATGGCCCCCCAGGCTCGGCGGGCGGTAGCTCGCCTCGCTAAGCTGCACCGGCAAGAAAGGGACATTGTCGAAGTCCCCCTTGACGAACATAAATTTCTTGAGCCAGTTGTGGCTCCTGTTGACGGTCTCCCGCACCTTGAGGTGGGCGCTGGAGAAATAGGCGGTCCCGTCCCGGTTCGCGCGAAAGGAGAACAGTTTGCGGAAGACCGCGAGACTGAACTCGACTCGCTCCTCCCGCAAGAAGCAGGCGAACCCGACCATGACCGTCACAGAGTTCTGGGTCATCTGGCCTATGACAACCCCGAAGTATTTCAGAACATGGCGAACCTTCGGCCACAGGGGAAGCCGGAGGCCCAACTCAAAGTGAGCCAGGGGAATGGCGAGCTCATCTCCGGAGAGATCGTTTATCTTCTCCCCATCTCCAGGCCGCCTCGCCGAGAATCCAAGCGGAACGTGATCGCTAAGGGCGTCTAAGTACTCGCTCTCAGAAATAACGGCACGGGGAAAGTCGTGATCAGAAAAAGTCCAAGCACACTTACTCCGTCCGTCCGCGTCGCCGCTACCGCCACCCATTTCACAGAAGGTTTGTCGAGCGAGCGAGGAAACCTCAGGAGGGCGCACGCGAGTCGGGTTTCGCAAGGAGCAGGAGAGGAGAAAGAACTTAAGTGCGGTGGAAGGACAAGGGACGGCAAGGCTTATTTATAGAGAGAAAAAAGAGCGGGAAAATCTTCTGCCGGCGGGAAAAGTGCATATAGCAAAAATCAGGTCTGACGGTTCAACTTCCCGGCTCGCAACCGCGCCGCCAGGACCATTCAGCAGCGGGTCATGCCCGCCCGCATCCGCACGAAAAGCGGGCGAGCTGCGGCCCACACCTGCCCAGAACTCTGAGCGAGCCGGGGAAACTCGCAACCCACGAGTTCCCGGTCCACTCCCGCCAAGATCAGGTTGGCGACCCGGGCAAGCATGGGCAAGCACGACGACTCCGTCCATTTCCCCCCAAGGAAAGCAAAATAGAAGCATTCAAAAAAAAAATAATAATAAATAACACACATCAGAAATCACAAGTCGGACCCGCAGACGGGCAAGAGAAGTCGCAGATTATTACAGACATTGAAAGAGTTTCATAGTGGGAAGCCTCTCTAAACTAGTCGGTTTAGAATCCGGATGCGGTCTGGCCCGGCGGACAGAACGCGGGGAAGGGGTAGGCGGGTCAGTACTGGATCCATTTCCACCTACCCCGCCCCCGCGTCCCGGTTTGGGGTGGCACGCGAGGGTAATGGTAGTCGCGAACCGCCACCAGCTCCTGTTGGACCAAGCCGACTTGCTCTGTGGCGTGCCTGAGTCGCTCCTCGGCCAGCGTGATATGCGCGCCAAGTGAAGTAGCCTCCTCTCCTTCCGCCGGGCGCCGCACTCCCTCCAAGGCCGCGACTCGCGCCTCGACCGCAGTTTTATCCCGGTCCACCCGGCTGCAGAGCTCCTGAAGCAGCAGAGTATGTTTCTGGAAGAGCCGCGTCACTTGTCTCTTCATCCCCACCGCATCCGCCGGGTCGCCCAGATACTCCGCGACCCCCTCCATGTCAGGAGGAAGCGAATACCCCTCACTCATTTCGGTTTCAGATGAGATCGCGTTATAGCCTGCAAAGAAGGGATTCAGAGGTGACAAGCGTGAACAAAACAAACGCCGAGTGCGTGCTTACCCGGGGAGGCACATCTTTTGCACCGGTGGACGGTCGAGTGGAGCCCGGCCGTCCCTGGAAGGGCTCTCCCTCAAAAGCTGTGAGGGATTTCCCTAGCCCGGGAGGAATTGGCGAACGAGAGGTATCCGGCGGAGGACGCCTCAGGCCCGAGGGGCTGGCGACCCGCTCAGTTGACAGCGGAAGGGAACGATCCTCCTCCCCACCCCCTTCACCTTCGCGCGGTAGTACCTACGAGAGAAAAGGTCAGGAATGAAGCGACAAGCCAGGAGAGAGGTACGCATACCTCAGGGATGACCTCGGTGCCAGCTGCCGAGCTGGAGCCCGGGACGTCATTTACCGGGGATCGCCTGATGATCCTTCCCTTTACCGGCCTGAAGAGAGGGCCGGGAGACCCGCGCGCCAGCCACAGAGCGGCCTCGAGGGCCTCCTCCCGAGTCTTCTGGCTCGCAGCTGCCAGACGGGCTCGCACCTCCTCACTGACCGGCATGGTGCGGCTGCAGTTCACCCGGAGAGGCACAAGAAGGTAAGGATTCACCTAAGGACTCGGTGGTGTATTTATAGCCAGAGAGTGGGGCCCACCAGAAGATTCCATGACAGCTTACCACAGCACTCACCGAACACGCGGGTTGGATGATTCTATCCGAGCTTGGTCAAGCTCAAAAAGAGCGGGGATTGTGTACAACCTCGTGTTCGCCGAGTGTGTCCGCCAAGCCAGGCGAGCGGACCAAGGCGGCCGGCCCGCACCATAACAACATGCGGGTAGGCAGCAGACAGCCAGCTCGCTCTCGCCGAAGTCAGGCGAGCGAGCCGCGCGAGCTGGTCCCTTCCCCTTCTAGCTCGCCCGCCATTCGTCGAGCAGAGTTTGGGTTCGCCATTCGTCGAACAGAGCTTTTTGGTCAGCATTCATCGAACTGGTATTCGGGGATGGGTTCGACGAGTCCCGATCGGCGAGCCCTCCTTCGGGGCTCTCATAGTTACAGTTGGAAGCCTGGCCGCCAGCCCGCTCTCCTATGCGCGACCTGGCCGCCGGTCCGCCTCAACAGAGGATTGGCGGGTCGAGGTGGTCCGGCTCGCGCTCGCCCAAGAAGAGTAGGCGAGCCGCAGGAGCCAGGTCGCACCCGCCTCCCGCGAGGGGAGAGTAGTGGCGAGCTGACCTTCATATCCCTGGGGTGGCCCAGTAGAGGCCCAGAGGTAAAATTACCTGGATGCCCTCCCCATGGGTGCGAATAGCTTGTTGGAACAGCGGAGCTACACTGTTGGCAGACCAATTTGGACTGCATATAGCTGTTCAAAACAGCGGAGGTTGGCCGTTTTCAGAATTCTATAAATAGGACCCAAGGGGGCACCTCAGAAGGCAGGCTCTCATATTCACTTGCTCCTTAGTCTTCTAGTGCTTTCTGAGGTAGCCTTAGCTCGGCTTGTGGCTAAGGAAGGGAAGTGCTCTCAAGTCTTCCGGGTGTGTGGTGGGTCCTCCCCGCCGAGCCCTTGCGTCCGTTTTCCTTTGTTTCTTTTGTTGTTTTGCTTGCAGGAGCGAAGTAGGTGCGCGATCACCCCTTCCCCAAGGGTGAAGTCCACAGGAGACCGAGATTTCGGTTTCAACAAATCCCTCTATTTATAGCCTTTGCAGGTTTCTGATAGATGACATCAGCATGTGACATCATACTTCAAATTCTCTTTTAAACTGTTTCTGTTGAGATTCCACGTTACTATAGCCGATGTGACAATTCTGACATGTCCTGATACTTCTGTGTTGACTCAGCACATCTTCAGAAACAAAAGTGTCGAGATATCCAAAGTATCTCGACACAGGTGTCGAGACGTCTAAGCAGTCTCGACACAATTTTACTTAGAAGAATTTTCAGGCTAAACTTGAAAGTGTCGAGACAGTTGACTTGTCTCGACACAACTGTTATTTGTGTCGACATCTGTAAATCTGCACTGTGTCGGGACAGTTGAATTGTCTCGACACAACTCTCTGTCGGGTGTCGACACTTTAGACTTGCTTTAACTCTTTACTGTGTCGAGACAGCTGAATTATCTCGACACAGTAGTCTTCTTTGTGTCGACACTTTGCTTTATACTTTATTTCTTCACTGTGTAGAGACAGTTTAATTGTCTGGACACTATTTTACTTAGAATAATTTTCAGTCTTCATTGTGTCGAGACATTTGTATTGTCTCGACATTACTGTCTTGAATCTTCTATGTGTTGAGTTAGCTGACTTGTCTCGACACAGGTGACTTAACCTTCAATGTGTCGAGTTAGCTGACTTGTCTCGACACTGCTGACTTATCCTTTAAAGTGTTGAGTTAGCTGACTTGTTTTGACACTACTGACTTAGTGTCGAGTTAGCTGACTTGTCTCGACACTACTGACTTAGTGTCGAGTTAGCTGATTTGTCTCGACACTGCTCTTGCAAAGGTGTGGACACAGTTGAAGTGTGTCGCCACTTGTACTTCGCCAAATTTTTTCTGCACTGCAAGTTGCTAGATACTGACTGTGCTGACTTCACTCAGCATTGTGTTGACTTCACTCAGCACTGTGCTGACTTCACTCAACACTGTGCTGACTTCATTCGACGCTTTTGTACTTAGAC
Source organism: Platanthera guangdongensis (assembly GCA_039583875.1). Classification (NCBI taxonomy): domain Eukaryota; kingdom Viridiplantae; phylum Streptophyta; class Magnoliopsida; order Asparagales; family Orchidaceae; genus Platanthera; species Platanthera guangdongensis. Next base: position 63,718,935 of record CM077162.1, on the reverse strand, counting down.
AATTTTCTTTACTTTTAGTCAGCTTCTTAGAGTCCACCTGTCAATGTGACTTGCACCACTTGTCAAATCAATATGACATAGGCAACCTGCAAGCATGAACTAAAATATAAATCAAATACATATTTTGTGTATATCATTGAGTTAAAAACGCTTCTTCAAATCAAGTACATTGTATCCAATGTACCCAACAGAAAGATCTAGAGGAGAAAAACTAGAGAACTAGGGTTGAGTAGAAGAGAAGAGAAAATACCTTGAGATAATCTTGCTTGTCCACCAAGAGAGCCACCCCGGGGTATTTATACCCGGGGCTGAGAGGGGCCTACCGGCCCCTCCCCATATGGGGGATGAACCTGTCTAGTTCGGCCCTCATACTGTCGGTCTTCAAATAGAGGGAGAGGGGGCTAAACCGATTAGTTCAGCCCCGCTGTCGCCTTCGATTTCCTTCTGCCTTCGTGTGTATTGACGCCCAAATAGTCGGGCTCCGTCCGGGGGAGTAACAGGTTCACCAAGACATATTTGCCCATATTGTCAAAATGACAACAATTTGATGTATTCTACCTTTAGATACTGAAGAATGACTTATTGCTAAATTAGATGTTAACAATGCATTCCTGCATGATGATCTCATTGAAGGGGTTTTAGGTTTTACCTAGGAAGCATAAATAATCAATTGAAATATAAGTTCATAACTAATGCAATATAACATGAAGTACTTAAGCATAAACTATTCATAATTATTTCAAATAAAACGATGTTCATCACTCATTTTATTCATCTTCCTCCATATTGTTGGAGATCAAGACATCTTCAATTTTTGGCTCATCTAAAGACAAGTTGGCAACTGTAAGCATGTCAACTCCATCAAAAGGATTTGCCCATGCATCTCCTCTTATATCCCACATTCTACTCTTTTTTTACTGTAGATTTCGTTTCCCCTCGATAATAAGCGTAGATTACTGTGCACGTACACCAAATCATCGGCTCGTTGTGGTAGAATTATGTTTCTTCTCAATGAGTGAATGAATAAGTATGTGCTCCAATTTCTCTCGCAGCAGGACAATAAAGAAGGTTGACCTAACAACTTCAAAACAATTTTTTGTAATTTAGGTGTCGAAGTTCCATAGTAACTCCACCAATGTTTGGGCAATAATGAAGCTCTAGTCTCCAAACTATCTGTCTCACTAAAAGCTTGACCAAATCCCGTGAACCTAAAGAACTCATTGATTACTATATTACTCTCCACCACATCAGGAAAATATTTTCTTAAGCATTTATTCCTCTCCAAAGAAATCTCCTCATCCGTATTTGAAGGAACTCAATTTGGTCTTCCTTCAAGCCATTCTCGACTATAATACCTACAAATAAATATATATAGTAAATAAATAAATCATAGTAAATGTTTAATATCAAATAAGAAAAAAAAATTACCTTGGTTTAAGAGAATGAGTCATGCAATGTAGTGGTGTGCAACTCGTGCTCCATCGATCAACGAGGACATCATAAATTGCCTCATAAAGAGAGCAATGAGCTTCCAAGTCCGTCAACTTCTCGTGTTTATATATTTCAAGCTTCACATTTTCTATCATTGAATCTCACATGTCATATACCAGATGAAAATTAGGTTTGTCTGTATCACAAACCATAAGCATATCATATATGGTTCTTGTTATATCAAGGATCTTGTCCACATCATCCCACAATTTGTCACTATAGATGATGTTTTTAACCTCTAGAGCTTTCTCAACATCATCTGCTATATAAATAGTCCATTCGGGACATCCAACCATATTAAGCAAGCCCATCTTCACAAGTTTAAATCTCTTCAACATCATTATAGTGGAAGCAAATCGTGTCTCAGCAACTGCAAGTAACTTCAGTGAAACAAAAGAGTTATACATGTTCAACCTGTATTGATGATTCATTATGAAAGTCCTGATTGATTGAGCATCATTAGTCATTTAAGTTATCCATCTGCATTGTTCTCTAACTGTTGCACAACGATCAGTATTATTGGGGCGCAAATATTTTTTAATGCTAAATTTAAAGTGTGCACAACACAAGGTGTCCAAAAAAATGTGGGAATCATGCCTCTACAATTGCTCCCGCTGTCTTACACACCGGTGCATTATCAGTGATAACTTGTATAACATTTTTGTCACCAAGTTCATTAATAACTTCAATCATCAAATTTGCAATATAATGTTTATCCATATACACACCTGATGTATCAATTGCCTTTAAAAAAATAGGACCATCCTCGGAGGTCGCCATAAAATTAATCAAAGGTCTTCTTTGAGCATTTGTCCAACCATCACTGACTAAGCTGATTCTCTCTAGGGGCCAAGTATCTTTAATTGCCTGAAGCATTCTAGTGATATTTGATTTTTCCTTCTGCAAAAGTGTTGTGCTGAGAGCATTATATCCAGGAAGAAGAAATCCATTATGTTTGTGATTAGCAGCAAATTTATATGAACTAACATAATATGGATTTCTAGCTAAATGAAATGACAAACCACCAGAATAAAATATCCTGGTTATGTGACTACTTAACTCATCTCTAGCTTTATTTTGAAGTCATATCAAGAGGTCCCCCTCTTCTTTTTTTCGTTTCCCCAACTAATTGAGAAGTTTGACTTGCATTATGAAACGATAATACCTTGGGAGGCAGTTTGCATTTTTCTTCTGATGTAGCAACCACTTTTTGAAGCTCTTTTAAATACTCTTGAGTTACTTTTGGACATGCCCTAATACCATTCCCGGATATTTTTAGCAAGTGACTCTTTACTCTAAAATACGAGCCACTGAAATCTATCTCACAAAAATTGCATTTCCATTTTCTATTTCCACCACCTTCTCTACTATGGATAAGAGATACGTAATCCCAAAGTGACGCATTATCATCCCTACTTGCATCATCAGAAATAAATTTACTTGTTATTGAGGTAGAAGTTGAACCAGTGACACTAATATGAGATTGTGATTGAGACATAATTGCTGTAATAAGAAAAAGATGAAAAAATTGAAATGAACATTATTTAGTATTCACAAATTACGAAATAAGAATGAACTATAATACAAGAATGAACTAACACTCTAACATACATGAACTATCACATTCACTAACAAATTAATTGAATTATAATACAGTATTCAGTATTCACAAACTAACAACACATTCACAAATTAATTTGAACTAACTAATTGAACCAACAACACATTCACAAATTAATTTGAAGAGAAAGAATTAATTTGAATAGGAATAAGAAGAAGAAGAAGAGGAAGAGGAAGAGGAAGAGGAAGAAGAGGAGGAAGAAGAGGAAGAAGAGGAAGAAGAAGAGGAGGAAGAAGAAGAGGAAGAAGTGGAAGAAGAGGAAGAAGAGGAAGAAGAAGCTTACAGGGATCGTCAGCGGCAGCGGAGATCGGGAGCGCCAGCGGCAGCGGGGATCGGGAGCGGGACGGGAGCGGGGATCGGGATTATAACCTAAAATCACGAACCGGGGCGTGCGGTACGTGTATCCGTACCGGAAAAGTATCCAGTAAGGGTACGACCCTATTTTTGATGTATCTGTTACCTTTTCAAATTCATATAAAAATCTTGTTTGTTGATCAACCAAATCGTTGCATGGATTAAAACAGACATCATGGCAATTATTTGCCAAATTTTCATCTACTATAACAACTCTTGGTTGTATACAATCGAGAAATGATTGTACCTTATTTACCAAGAAGACAAACAAATTTTATCGTTTTACTAGTTTACGTTAATGATATCATTGTCACGGGAACTAGCTCTAAGGAAATCGACGATTTCAAACATTTCCTGAATGAAAATTTTTGAATCAAAAAACTTGGTTAAATTAGTCTCTTTTGGGGCTTAAAAATAGACCAAACTGCTAATGGGATCCATGTGAATCAACATAAGTATGTGTATGATGTATTGCATGATGCTGACAACCTGAACTGCAAGCCATGCACTCTTCCCATAGAACGAAATCACAAATTAAATGAGATGGAGAAGAAGTTGATGATCCAACTCTTTATCGAAAGCTTATTGGTAAACATATCTATTTGACAGTATCCCAACCTGACTGTTCATATTCTTAGGCTCCGTTTGGGGGGGGCTTATTTTCACCGGTCAAGCGGTCATGACCGCATGAATCGGACATTAATCAAGTCCTGATTCATGTGGTCATGACCGCTTGACCGGTGAAAATAAGTCCCCCCAAACAGAACCTTAGTCTTCTCATGGCTCGACCCAGGATTCTTCACCTTCATATGGCACAAAAGGTCCTTAGATATATCAATGGGTCTTTTGCTTTTGGATTATTGTTTCCTATTGATAATGATCTCATTTTACAAGTCTTTTGTGATGTTGATTGGGCAGCATGCCCCATGACACGTTGATCACTTACATGTTTCTACATCAAGCTTGGTGATGCTTTATTCTCATGGAAGACGAAGAAACAAAACACTGTATCTAAATCTTCACTCGAATCAGAGTATAGAGCTATAGCTTCTACTTGTTGTGAGATCACTTGGCTGGTTAATTTGTTATTTAAAACTCACAAATTTAACTCCTGACTAGTTGCATTGTGATAATCAAGCAACCCTCACATCGCGTCCAATCACGTTTATCATGAACGCACCAAACATATAAAACTTGACCGCTATCTTGTTCGCGAAAAACTGGAAGCCAACCTCATTGAACCAAGCTACCTTTCGACTAAACAACAACTTGCTGACTTATTTATTAAAGTTGTTGGTAGAGCCACGCTTGTTCATTAAGCAAGTTGGGTATTTGCCATTTGATCCCAATACCAACTTGAAGGGGGTGTTGGAATATTAATTCTTATCCTATTACCTTCCTCTGCTCTATTACAGTTTACCATTATGTTTTTAGTTAACGTTTAGTTGTGATTTTCTTCATTTTATCTTTTTGCTTCTTCTGTATAAATAGTGATACCTGCAATGTAATAGGATATGACAAGGAAGATATAAAACATTTTGGTTTGTTTCATTTCCCACGTTGAGGAAAAGAAACAAAACAAAATGACAAGGTTGGATAATCGAGGTGCTGGATAGATAAGTAGGTTAACATTTGTCCCATTACTACCATGTTGTGAGGATGAAAGACATCACACGCCTCAATTCAGGACTCTTTGCAATCCAAATCCACCCTATTATGATGCAAATTCAGTGAAATGACCCAATTATGATGCAAGTTCAGCAAAATGTTTTCAAAAACTCGGGGATATACAATCTGACCACGCTTAGGAATGTAATGACACCAAAAATCATAAGGGGTATAACCAACAAATTAACCACCCTCCGAGTTAGTAAAATTTTTCAATCTCCACTACATAAGGTTAACAAAAAAGCAACAATGGAGATGAAATTGAAGTAATCTACATGGAAAACATAACTTATCATGAACTATAGATATTATATGTGCAGTCTAATAAAAAACAGTAAGAAGCAAATGTATGAGTAAACATATGTCAATCCATGAGCCATTATTCCACTGAACATAACAAAAACAAAAAGAATAACAGCCATCCCGAAGTTCCAGTAAAACACATTGATAAAATTCAACTAGTTTCAAATCCCTGATAAGTAAAAAGTCCCAAGAGATTCATAGACTGGACTCTGAATATTCCAATGCTCCACGGAATTACATAGCAAAACATTAATGAATCAAGCCACAATTAACCATTTTCAGAACATAGTTACCTCGAAATAAGTCAGGCTTGATCATTCCCATAATTGGTTTTTATTAGAAGCAAACAAACCGTGTTGAAAAACAAAGGATGCCACAATTTCTCTCACGGTGTATCCCAGGCCTTGGGTTCTACCATGGCTACAACCATGCCCTGGAGGTTGTGATCAAGCACGATCTGGCAGCTGAGTCTACCGTGCTTGTTGAGGACGCGATTGTCGGAGTATTTGGTGAGAATGTAGCGCTCGTCGTAGGACGCCGGCGGCAGCTTCTCGAGCCACTCTTGAGCGATGCGCACCTCGCACTCTGACGAGCAAGCGTCGATCTCCTCAAGCCTGTGCGAAGCAGGATCGATGAGGCCGGCGTTGGTAAGGGCTTTGAGAAGGGTGTGCCCGGCAAGTCCGATGAACTCCCGCTTGTTCCCGTCGAGCTCGACTGCGAAGAGCTTCACGATGCGGTCGGAAACCTTAACGGACGAAGAGGACGATGGGGCGGATGAGAAGGAGTGACGGGCAAAGACGGAGAGTGGTGAAGCGGAGGGAAGCCGCCGCAGAGCTGCGAAAGCCATTGACTAGGGCAACTCTTCTGTCTCGTGCTCTCTCCTCGGCGTGTTCCGGGAGGACGTCGCCTTGCGTAGTCAGGAACCCTTCGATAACTCCACGGAAAATTGACGTAATTTGGCTTTTTGGTACTTTGTACTTCCGAAAGTGTAAATTTTAGCACTTTCCAGTCTGAAAGTTTAAATATTGCATTTTACACTTCCGAAACTTCAATTATAGGCACTTTGCACCCCAAGCATGTTATACAAGGGGTAATTTTTGCCAGAGCTCATCGAAAGCACTTATTATTGCACTTTGCATCCTGAAATTTTCGGATTTATACTTGGAGACCAAGAATTAAAGTTTCGGGGGTGTAAAGTGCAATATTTAAACTTTCGGGGTGCAAAGTGTCAAAAGTTGCACTTTCGAGAATGCAAAGTGCCAAAAAGCCAAATAATTTCGGTCATTACAGATAACAACATGGGCTTGGTTGTCGGCTCAGTCTATATGGACCCGGTAGGGCAAGGGTTGGGCCTGAGGGCTTTACAAGGCCTTCATAATAGAGTGTTATTTACGTTCCGGCTTCATTCTAACCGAGAGGTAAGCACCATTGAAAAACATGGGGATAAGAGCCAACAAAATATTTAGGTTCATTCAAAGTTGACAGCTTTAAACATGACTCATGACAGGAGGACGCCTCCGAGTCCCGGAACAAAATATTTTGCCTCATATTGGCTCTCGGATTGTCCGTAAGGCTTCATACCGGCTCCTGGTTCGGGCACAAGGGGAGGCACTAGGCAGTTTGGGGGTGTGGTGTAACATCTCAAAATTTTGACCGGATCAATTGAATCACCTAAGAGACCCAGACTTTGTTTGACGTGACTTATTTGCTCGGGTAAGTTCGGTCAAAAACGACATTATCATCAACTGTATGTTTGAGAAGACAAAGGTTATGACCGCTATCAAGAAAATAAACTAGTTTTGAGCATAAAATGCATGAATTTTTTATGAGAGGTTGGACTTTCACGAACGACGGTCCATGACCACCGCGTTCAAGACCGCCACCATCGCGCCAAACAAAGCCCTAATTGGTTCAATCGACATCTTTTGATTAGCCTAGTTGGGGTAGTGGGACCTTGTTGCCCGGTGAACCGATTACAATTAGTTTACACCAAACTTTGAGCTACAGTGACTCAAACCAGTTTTTTGAGTAAATAAATTCAGGATGAATTTCGGTCAGTAATTTTGCACTTACATGATTAATACAAACTCAACGTCGTTCAGTTCACTGCATTTCAATGCTTATTTACGAAGTCTGTCGGAATATGTCATTTTGGAGATATATGACTACCCCTGAAATGAATTCTTGGGTACACTAGCACGAAAGCGACCACAGTCAGTTGCATTAAACTCATATGACCAATAAAAATTCAATGATTTTGTTTCGTTCATTCTGATGATAATGATCGAAGTTAACCAAAATGGATCGTGTCGAGTTACGCGTCCCCCTTAAATGTGATTTTTTTAAGAAAATGACCACGGAATCAATCTCAGTTAGCATTGCTAAAAAGTCAATGCAAACCCAACAAAATCGTTCATACTCAATTATGATAAGTATGAGAAAATTTAACATGAGTACATATTTTTAAGAACATGTTTACCCAAAAAGACCAAATTGAGCAAATGACCTTAAAATTGACATCAGTTGGTATTGTTGGACTTGTAAGGTCAATACGAGTCCAACGAAATTGACCATGCTCAATCTTGATAAGTATCAAAGAAGTTATTGTACAAACGTGGTTTTAAGTATTATAATTATTCGAAAATGTGAAATCGAGAAAACAACCTCAGAATGTACCTAAAAAGTTTTGCTCAACCAGTAACCGTAATATGAGTCTGACGGAGGCATCCATATGCAATTCCAACATCGTTAAAAGAGTCGTTCAAGTCAAGTCGGGTTACAAATGCTGCAGGAAGTATAAAATGAGGAAACAAACTCGAAATTGACCACACATTGTTTTTGATGGATTCATGTCAAGGAGATGGTCGCAATGAGCCCGTTTGAGACAAATTATGATTCCTCTTTAGCAATCTACATGCATTTAAATGAAATAAATTGTGGGCCTCCTTTCTAACCTAAATATTTTCTATAAATAGACTTTAATTATTAGTGTGGACCATTTACCTCCCATCTGGCATCATCACGCCCGGACTGACATCCCTAGCTGACAAGAGTAGCTCCACCATCGGTGAGCTTAGTTCTGAGCTCCTACCGCCTCTCCTAGCTTGGGTGGACGAGCTCCTCCAAATAGCCTCCTCCAAACCTAGGCCTCTCCTCCCTCTCTTATTGATCCAACTTATGCCACTCTAAGGCTGCGTTTGGCATGACTTGTGGTGATTTATTTAGAGGAACTAGTTTTGATACCATAAAAAATTGGGTTTGCCCCCTCCAAAAATATTTTTCCACCCAAGCTAGGATCAATATTTTTCTGCTCATTACTGCTTATTCCAACTCTTTCGTAGTTCCATAGACAAATATTTTTCTTCATTTCTAGTATCAAAATCTTATGCCCAAAACTAATTTCCTTTTTTTGGTAACGGTAATACATTTGTCATAGCAAACATACATTCTATGACAATAACATTTTTGTCCAACCTCACGAGAGCAAATAAGCTGCGCTAAACGCAGCCTAAATTGAGCAGCCTACATGATGCTGCTCCGACCAACCACAAAGACCAAACCGCTGCCCATCCCCATCTTCTTCATCCTCCTACAGCTCAAAGGTCCATCCGGCCGACAAACTCCTTTCCAAATGTCAAAACCAACTCCATTACAAATGCCAAAATTGAGCTTTTCCTATCCAAAACTAAGACGAAGATTTGGGCATCTCATCTTCTTTGCGGCAGTAATAAGCAGAGAAAAATTTGAATATTGCAACTAGAAATTCAGTGGAACTACGAAAGAGGTTTTAAAAATGGGTGTTGCCCTTAGGATGCGTTTGGCGTGGCTTATCGTGGCTTATTTGCTCCTATGAGTTGGACAAAACGTCATTGTCATAGAATGTATGTTTGGTATCACAAATGTTACAAAAAAGAAACTAGTTTAAGACATAAGATTTTGGTATGACAATGACATTTTTGTCCAACCTTACCGAAGCAAATAAGTCGCAATAAACCGCTCCAAAGGCAGCCTTAATGATGTCAAAGGCCCCTCAAAGGATGTTGTAGTTAGCCTGCCTTTTGGTTTCCTATCTCTATTTCAAATCTTGCTATGCCCATGTCATTTTGCAGCACAAAATTGCTATGTAAATAAGGGGTGGCGCTTTCAATGCTATGATACAGTGAACCTGGGCATTTCCTGGGTAATTATTGGCCATTCTGAAAGGAGGATGTTCTTGGTGTATCCAATGATTTTGTAGGAGATAAACTGTATATGCACCACCTTTAGGGTTAAAAAGTGATTCCTTGTGTTAGCGGGACTCTCGAGTTACAGAGAGAAGGCTTAATTGTGGATGTGGTTGTTGCACAAACGAAAGCTATTGCAGATAGGAAATTTGTTTTGAAAATGGCGTTCACTCCTATGAGCCAGTTTGGGTAATTGGGACAGGAAAGGTTGCGCTCAGACTCATGAGGTTCTCTTTGAATTATGACAGCGGATTAAGGAAAATATGAGTGATAAAGTCATTGAATCACACTTTGAGGTATGGAGAACCGTCAATCTCACTGAAGAGCAGCCTTCAAGATCCAGCACATTCAAAGAGATTCGGTCAGGGATGGGAGCAATTCTAAAATGCTGCCTCTGCAGCGATCTGATAGCACGCATAAACTTCTGTGAGGTTCCATTCATTCACCCTCTAAATCTTAGATCGTAGGTTCTTAATTATTAGAGGCTCTCCTATAAATGCGTCATTTTTCGGAGACCCATAGACACCCGAGCTTAGTCATGGCTAGGGTGGCTGTGGATCACATAGGGTGGGCCTTTACGACCCCTCTCCACGGGCCTAGAGCCATGAATCATAGACTCATAATTTATATTGAATCACACAATCAAAAAAATGGCTATCGCGAGATGATAAATAATTGATCAAAAAAACAATGATCACGCAACGTAGAATAATATTTAATCGTGTGATCGAAAAACCGATGGTCATCTTACGATAACAAATATTGAAGCGCGCTACCAAAATAGTGAAGTTCATGTGGTGATAAACAATATTGAATCACGTGATCGAAATAACAATGATCGCACATCGGTAATAGTATTGAAGTACGCGACCAAAATAATGACAATCGCACGGTGTAAAATAATATTAATTATTTGATCAAGATAATGACAATCTTACAACGGTAAATAATATTAAAGTGTGACCAAAATAATGATGATCGTATGATAGTAAATAATATTGAATAACGTGATGGAAGTATCAATGATTGTATGGTGGAAAATAACATCTTATCCGGCGATGGAAAATAAAGTCTAATCATGCGACAAAAATCGACAGGCAAATGTGCCATGGAAATTCTAACGACAAAGAATATTAACCATCGTCGAGCTCATTCACATAGTTATATGATAACTATTGGAGGCCCTGTTAATTATAACTGGATTTTTAATTAGACTAATTATGATGAATGGAGAATGAACTTATGATCTCGTGATCTTAAATAATGTTTATGGGTGATTCTTCATTTAATATGTCCTGAAATTGCGTATGCAATGTTCATAGATGACTAAGGCTCTGTTTGAGAACTCAGCCCGGTGGCACGCCATGGAGGGGAGAGAAAACACCCGTCTGCAATGGTAGGCTAGTGCTCGGTAGGCCAACAACAAAATGTTGGGTTTGCCCCTTTTCACGCTGGCCATCCTCAACTAGAGCTCCTGCTAGCTTCCCAAATAGCATCCTGCCGGTTCAGCCTCGCCGGAACGGCGCCCCGCCGAGTTCTCAAATAGACCCTAAATGAGTGAGAGTTAACATGAAACAAATAGTGGACATGTCACTATCCATCTTATATTAATCCTAATAGCCTCAACATAATGAAAACTAGTATATCTTAATACTTGAAACTCATAAGCATACGATAAAGCCTTACAAATTAACTATAATTGAGCTCAAAATATAATAACAAAAAAAAAAGTAATCCTTAACATGATAACATAAATGTGAATGAAGAGGTATGCAACCTTTTGAGCTCTATGGGTTGAGGTTTGACATATGGATACTCGTACGATGCCTTTTGAACCTTTGAGGCTAGGGTTGGGTAATAAGATGAGCATAAGAAATGAGATGTGCAATGACAGCTCTACCCGTTCACATTGAAGGACAGATTAAAAGCCAACTCTAAGGGTCTTTTCGGAGGGACGACAATGGCTTTCTCGAATTGGCTTTGGGACACAGTAAAGCCAAATCCTGTGTTCGGCGGGACAAAATTGGAGCAGAATTAGTTTTGGGCTAAAAGCCGCCGGTTTTAACCCTAAGCTAAAAAACCCGACCCCCAATTCTTATCTTCGGAGCAAAGTTTTCGCGATTTTCATCTCCCCTGATCACAGCCGACGGAAGGCGTTCCGCCCAGACACCAACGACACTCCTCCCCGATCGTCCTCATCCTCTTTTTCTGCCGCAGGTATACCTCCTCCTCATCTTCCTCCTCCTCTTCTCTTCTTCTTCACCGTCTTCGTCCGAGTCCTCCTATTCTCCCGCATTTTCCTCTTCTTTCTCCTCCTTTCTTCTACCTCCTCCTCCTCCTTTCTTTTTCCTCCTCCTCCTTTCTTCTTTTTCGTTCCACACAGCTATTCTTTGTCATGTAATCACCGAGACTCCTTCTTTCTGCTTCGTTCAGTGTTGGCTGTACTGTGGAAATTTTATAACTAATCTTTAGAGTTATTTTTTTAATCTATGCCCTGTAAAGATTATATAGGTCGAAAAACCCAGAAATTTATTCCCTTCAAACGACTTAGTCAAAAAAAATGGCATCACTTAGTGGATGGTACATCCATAGTAGATTTAAATAAGAATAATACAGAAATAGATTAATATTAGCAGTGGGGTGATATAATTTGATCTCTTCTTTTTTCATTGTTACTCTGATGACAAGAGTCCATAAAGTGATTAGAGCTTTAGAGTTTCAACTTAAACACAGTTTTCTAGTAGAGGAAGGCCTGGAGATTTGTTAAGTTACATTTATTAGTGCATTTCTTAGCCCCTAGGTGTGGGTCATGGAAATGGCCTCTTCTTATTTGAAGGGGTAAGGTTGCACTGAACAAACCTCCCTAAACCCTGCATGAGCAAGAGCTTGATGCCATGGTTCAGCCATTATTGAATACATCAAAGAAAGTACATTAAAAATATAAATTAACCTTCTTTTTATGGTTAAGCCGTTATTGATGTCATGGTTGGGATCACTTTGATTTAATTTGGAGTAGCATATGAACCTTCTTTTTATAGGTTTATTGCTTTAATTTTTATTGTTTTTCACTTTGATTTGTAAAAATAGGTTTTGTCATGGAGCACGTAGTGTTACAAAAAAATGTAAGATGGATATTATAATCAAGTCAGCAGTTGCTGCGGCTTATGACGCAGCTGTGTTTGTTATGGAATCAATTCCCAGAAACCCGGTTGACATTGTAGATAAAGACGTTCTATGTAATATAATTTTAAAACGGTTATATGATGGACATGAGGCTAACTGCTTTAGCCACCCGCGCATGGGTAAAGCACCTTTTAATAAGATTTGTGGTATTCTCCATGCAAAAGAGTTTGTATGCGACACACAGTCTGTATCCACTAAGGAATCAGATGTGTTATTTCTACACATTTTGGCATATAACACAAAGTTTCAAACTGTTGGTGGCACGTTTATCCGAGTGACTGATACAATTAACATACACATCAACATTATCTTGCATGTGGTACTAAGACTCTCAAATGATTATATCAGATTGCCTGAAAACAGACAACACAAATCTAGATGGTTCACATATAGCATTGGATCATTAGACGGTACACATATTGACGTAATTATTCCTATTGAAGATCAAGGTAGATATCGAAACCGTAAATAGGCAATCACCACAAATGTGCTCGGTATATGTGATAGTAACATGAAATTCTTACATGTATTACCTAGTTGGTAGGGCTAAACATCTGACTCTCGAGTATTACGTGATGCATTGGAGTGACAAGACCGCTTTGAAGTGGCAATTGGTAAAAAATAGAATATTTTTTCCAAATAACAAATAATATGTAACTGTATAGTAATTACTCATTTTTATTGTATAGGAAAGTACTACCTTGTTGATGCTAGATACACGAATGGTCAATGATTTCTTGCCCCATATCGGTCAACACGTTATTACTTGAAAGAATGGTCAAATCAGAGTAATAAACCAACAACATATAAGGAGTTATTTAACTTATGTCATGTTAAAGAAAGAAATGTTATTGAACGAACATTTGGGTTGTTGAATAAACGATGGGCTATTCTATGCCAGTCATTGTTCTTCAACATTAAAGTGCAGGTATGACCTCAAATATTCTACACTTGTTAAAATTTTATTGCTCCATACAATATATAATTAATTAATTTTTGACCAGGTTCAGGTCATAAATGTGTGTTGCATATTACATAATTTTCTAGTGGAGAAGCGATTAGAAAGCGACGCACAAATATTGGATGAGGTTGACGTCGAGTTATTAGCGCAAGACGTAGCAGAAGAGTTTTAAGATTACGTAGACGTTGTGAGACTAACCAATGCCACACAGGAATGCACAAATTTTAGAGACACACTCGCTATAAATATGTTCAATGAATATCAAAATATGAATTAATTTCCTTATGTATTATATCAGCTACTTAGAGTATTTGTTGGTGTTCACGTGCTATTAAACTGTGATTGGAACTGCTGGATTGAACTTTATGCTATTAATTTAAAGCATGATCATTTGTTATATCTTTTTTTTATTAAGCCTCATCATATTTCATATATTTTTTATAGTACTGTTTCCATATATTTTATCAGACATCATGGATCAGAGCTCAGGAAAGGTGGGTGATAGGACTGAGCAGTCCTACATGCACTGAACATTAGAAATGGACACTACCCTCTCCAATGCCTTGTTGGAGCAACATAGTTTGGGGCATAAAACTCCTAATCGCCGAAAGAGTGTTGCTTTTACATCAGTTATGATTGCTCTTAAGGATATTTGTGGCATCAAAACTTGCAAAGTGAAGGTAATGTCTCGGCTTAAAACATGGAACAAGTACTACATAGAAGACAGTACAAGGCTGGACACTAGCAGATTTGGATGGGATTGACAACAGAACATGGTGCAGGTAGATAGCGAGGAAGTATGGGCTAACTATGTGAAGGTGTATTTTTTTATTAAATTAATTTTTCTACATTGATTTCATTAAAGTAATAAATTAATTATAATATTACAATCTCATCCATCTGTCAAGCATTATAAGGACAAGGTTATCGTCAACTAGTCTGATTTGGTTATGCTCTGCAGAACTGATAGAGTGACTGGTAGTCACGCCGCGACCACAACTGAGATGACAAAGGAGATTGATGTTAAGTCCATGACAGAGAAAACAACTAATGCACAAGAACATACTAGAATAGATGGATAAGGAAGCAACAGAAGGAGGAGAAAAAGAGCAATATGAGCTGATGTCTAGCTGTATCTATAGAGAAATCGGCTAACTTTGTGGAAAAGGCAGTGGGGAGAAAGTCTGCTAGCAATGTTGATGGCATATATGTCGCACTAGCTCAGATGATGGATTAACACCAGCGTGATTTTCTCAAGGCGATGGATATACTGTATCATGATTATGTCAACGTGACATATTCATGTTGTAATGCCCCAAATTTTGTAGAGGAACGACCAGCGTTTCTGGCCTAATTTGGGGGAAATTTTGGTTTCTGGCAGGGAGCACACGGCCTGGGACACGGGTGTGTCCCAGGGCGTGTCGAGCCCGTGTCGACTATCGGCCCGGGGAGTCGACGATTTTCGCTCGACGAAGTGTCGAGACAAGGCACACGGCCTAGGACACGAGCGTGTCCAAGGCCGTGTCAGTTAGTCGACGAACTTCACTCGACGGAGTGTCGAGACATCGCTCGACGAAGTGTCGAGACAAGGCACACGACCTAGGATACGGGTGTGTCCAAGGCCGTGTCAGTCAGTCGACGAACTTCGCTCGACGAAGTGTTGAGACATCGCTCGACGAGGTGTCGAGACAAGGCACACGACCAAGGATATGGGCGTGTCCAAGGCCGTGTCAGGTGTCGAGGCGTGAACATGGCCTGGAGCCCAGGTGTGTTGAGGTACACACGGGCAAGGACACGGGCGTGTCCAGTACTCGTGTAGTTCTCGGGTTGTTTTCGGGGCTGTGTCGATGGAGGCACACGGTCGACTACACGACCGTGTTAGTTGGGACACGGGCGTGTCAGGAAGAACACGGGCGTGTCGGATGCCCGTGTGCTGTTCCAGGCGCGTCGGTTTTGACGGCGAATGGGGGACACGGCCCTAGAT
This sequence comes from Platanthera guangdongensis, assembly GCA_039583875.1. Lineage (NCBI taxonomy): Eukaryota > Viridiplantae > Streptophyta > Magnoliopsida > Asparagales > Orchidaceae > Platanthera > Platanthera guangdongensis. The sequence goes on along the minus strand of CM077162.1, from coordinate 63,703,147 downwards.
ACGGGCGTGTGCCAGGCCGTATCCGGCCCAGGTTCAGCTTTTCAGGCCCGAATCAAAGCCGTTCGTTTCTTTATTTTGGGATCCAACGGCTGGGGGTTATTCCTGATGGGATATACTCAGGATTGGACCCTTAGAAACCCTCATTTCTTTTCAGTGGTTCTCTTTCTAAGTTCTAGAGAGAAGTGAGAGCAAGGAGGAAGGTGAAGTGGAGATCCGGCTGTTGGAGAGGCTTCGGTGTTCCAAATCGCGAGCCGAGTCCAGATCCTTGGAGGCTAGATCATTGCAAAGGTTTTCATCCGGCTATTTTACCATGGATAGGAAGAGTAGTCGGAAGGTAACGACACTTCTCCTCTCCGTTTTAGGATGCATGTCTTAGCATCTTTTCTTTTCTAGTTTTTGGGCATCAAACACTCAAATGAGAGGGGTTTGGGTCGCTAAGGTTCAAGAGGAACCTCTGGGTCGATTGAGTCCGTCCCCGGCATGTTTTGCATTAGAAATCCGCTCCGTTAGTGGATTAGGAATGGTGGGTGAAGCCGTAGTCGCGGCCGTTAGTCCGACTCGGTGATGTTGCATACGAGATTTAAGGATTCGTAGAGAACCGTTGCGGCAAAATGCCGTTTGTGATGTGGTGATGTTTTCCCCTTTTTCTCGAGTGAGTACGTGTAGTCGGAACCGGACAAGGTTAGCTCCTCAATGACGGTAGATGGTTTCCTTGGTGGACAAGGTTAGCTCTGCATGAGTGGAAGATGGTTTCCTTGGTGTGCGGGAACACTGCAGTACAAATGAGGGACTAGGGTGGAATTGTCTTGGTTTGTGATGTGCCAAGGCGTGGTTGTGTCTCCGTGGTCAGCTGGCTATCCCGTGACGTTCACATCATGTGTGGAGAGTGTCCCGGCGAGACTAGTCCCCTTCTGTGAGACTAACGAGAATGCCAAGCATGGGGGCAAGCCCGGGCAATGAGGCCATAAGCGGGTGGGGTCCAGCAAGGCTTTTTAGAATCGGTCAGTTTGTGTTTGTTGGAATCATGACATGAGATGTCAGAGCTTGCAGGCAAGCCCGGGGCTAAGACCTTGAGCGGGTGGGGCCTTAGCAAGAGTTCCATGTGGCGGCCTGTGCGCCGTTGGGGGAGATTGTGTTACCCCCTTTGTTTGTGGCTTCATGCCAATAGGGAAACGGTGAGTACCCAATTGATGTGATGTTGTGTTAGATGCGTACGCTATAGGGTGCCTTGGGTAAAACCCGGGTGTTGCATTCATGTTGCATAGTAGGCCCTAACATTATATGCTCAACAGTAGAGAACATGTATGATGTTTGAGACATCCAAGCCTGTTTCTTTAGTTGTTGTTCTTGCCTATGATTATTGCATACAAAGTGCTAACTTGCAGGTTGGAGGAGTACACCGGGCTCCGCTAGGGGCGGCTGGAAGGAGATGTGTTGGTTACACAGTTTGAGGTCAGCCTTTGCTGACCCACATTACTAATAATTTTTACAGGGCAAGGATCGCAAGCAGGAGCTAGCTCGCCGGCCAGAAAGGCCTAAGCCTCATGAAGTGTTCCCCTCTTTTGTAGCTCTACTTTTATGATATTGTATGTTTGAGACTCTTGTTGTCCGGCTTGCACGCCGAGGTAGACTAGGAGTGCTTATGCACTTTCATGACTGTTGTATTATTTTGAGTTTGGAGTCTCTCTCTTGTGTTGTAAGGGCCATAAGGCCATCTTTTTATTACTCTTATAGTGGTGGATAACTTCTAGTCTTGCTGGTTTTTTCCGATGTGTTGTGCAAAGAGTTTTGAGTGTGGGTAGTTATATCATCTTATAATACTAAAGTCGTGACGTCCGTATATTGTGGGGCCCCGGCCAGACCCATATTATACGATCATTATAGGGGAGGTGTTACAATTTGATATCAGAGCCAGGTTAGATTCAAGGTCAATGCGTAGAGAAGTTATCCACATAAGAGTAATGCTGGACCATGAGTGTCCTATTATTTAAGTCTTGAGATTAGAGACTGATCCCTTGTTTCTTGTTTTCTTGAAGAGTGCAAGCAACGAGGCGGGTACGTCGAGAGCAAGAGAAGAACTCTCGGCGAGTAGTGCCACTGCTCCAGGTCATTTGGGCACGGGTGTAAACCCGACCGACTTCTGCCGCATTCTTGCAGAAGCGATGGTGGCAGCCCAAGCTGCAGCGGCAGCTCAGGTAGTAACCCCTGCTACACCGGACACGGTGACGGCCGTGCCAGACGGAGAAGCCAGGCGAGTGGAGCCTTTGGCGAAAATGGTGTTTGTCGGACATGGAGACCGGCACATGAAGTATTTCCTAAGCTTCCATCCCCCATCTTTCAAGGGAGTTGGTACGCCAACGGATGCAGGGGATTGGTGGGTTCGAATTCAAGAGCTTTTGAGGGCGGTAGAGACGCCAGAAGAAAATAAATCTGAGTATGCGACGTTCATGTTGGAAGGGGACGCCAAGTTGTGGTGGGTGAGCCACAGCGGCCGCCAGTTCCCTGGACGCACCCCGTCAGTGGAGGAGTTTGGGGATGCTTTTCTAAAGATGTACATTCCCGTTTCTACACGGTTGGCACTTCAGAGGAAGTTTCTGCACTTAATGCAGCGGGACAAGACGGTGGATGAGTACGTGCATGAGTTCACCCGTTTGGGTCGTTACGCGGGAACGACGATGGCAGATGATGTGGAGAGGGATAACCTCTTCTACCAGGGGCTGAGGGAGAATCTGAGGCAACCCCTCATTTCCATGAAGAGAGCTAGTTTCAATGAACTTGTTGAGGCTGCCAGGATTTTGGAAAGTGATCTGGAGAGAACCCAACGTCGTAAGGGTTTCACTCCCAAGCAAGGGGAAGGGAAGCCTCCCCAATCCCAAGGAAAGTCTGAAGGGAGTAGATGGAGGAAAAAGCCTCACACTTCCAGATCCAGTGAGAAGAGCAAGTGGACGCCTGGAGGTTCTCACTCTAGGGGACCGCCGACGTGCTACAACTGCGGTAAGGTGGGGTACATAGCTCGTGTTTGTCCTCAAGGAGGAGCTGAGCAAGAGGTGTGGCAGGAGCAGACTGTGCGCTCCGGCCCCAGTGCCGCGGAGAAAGGGAAGATGGCGGAGTCAAGCGCTTCTCGGTTCCAACCCGTGCAACCAAGAGCCTACAACCTTGGACAGCAAGAAGCGATCCGGCAAACCAATGTGGTGACAGGTATGAGGATATTTAAGCTTAAATTTTGTGCTTCATACCTTTAGACTTTTATGTGTGATGTCTATGTTGTAGGTTTCGTTTTAGTTTCCGGATACCCCGCTAGGGTATTGTTTGATACAGGAGCATCACACTCCTTTCTTGCGGAGAGCTTCATCCGGAGATTAGGAGTTGAGTCTTTTGCGGTGGACGCGGAGCTGAAAGTGCGCATGCCCAATGGGTCATCCATGACCACCGGGGCCAAAGTGCGCATCTGTTGGGAGCTGGATGGAGTTGACTTCGTTTTGGTAGCAGCGATTTTACCATTGGTTGAGTTCGATGTCATTCTGGGCATGGACTGGCTTGCAGAGCAGCGCGCCAGTATTGACTACCTATCTAAGGTAGTGACCCTAAGGAGCCTATTCCCTGATTTCGGCCATACAATTGATGCGGGCGGTTAATCAGGGTGGAGTAGCGCTTGTAGCGTTATTGGAGGTTCGTCTCTCCCAGCTATCTATGGAGGAAGTGCCCGTAGAGGCAAAGTTCAAGGATGTGTTTCCGGATGAACTTCCTGGAGCGCCTCCTCGACGGGAGATCGACTTCTCGATCGAGTTAGCGCCGGAGGCTAGACCGGTGTCACGTCCTCCATTTAGGATGGCACCAAAGGAGTTGGCTGAACTCAAAGTACAGTTACAGGAACTGTTGGAGCAAGGGTACATCAGACTCAGTTCTTCACTGTGGAGCGCGCCGGTGTCGTTTGTAAAGAAAAAGGACGGTAGTATGCGGCTTTACATAGACTACCGAGAGCTGAATAAATTGACCGTCAAGAATAAGTATCTGATTCCTCGGATAGATGACTTGTTCGACCAATTGGTGGGGTCAGTGGTGTATTCAAAATTGGACTTGAAGTCAGGCTATTATCAGCTGTGAATTCGGAACGAGGACATACCCAAGACTGCTTTTGGTACAAGGTATGGACACTTTGAGTTTACGGTGATGCCGTTCGGGCTGACGAACGCGCCATCTGTCTTCATGGACCTTATGAATCAGGTATTTCGGGAATACTTGGATTCTTTTGTGGTTGTCTTCATCGATGACATCTTGGTGTATTCCAAATCGGAAGTGGAGCATGAGACCCACTTGAGAGTGGTCTTGCAAGTGCTGAGGGAGAATCAGTTGTATGCAAAGTTCTCGAAATGTGAGTTCTGGTTAGAGAAGGTGGCATTTTTGGGCAACGTGATTAGTGGGGATGGGGTGGCAGTGGATCCGGCAAAAGTGGAAGCCATCAGAGATTGGCCGGTTTTGAGTACCGTGGCGGAAGTCCGAAGTTTTCTTGGACTAGCCGGGTATTATAGGAGATTCGTGGAGAATTTTTCGCGGATAGCTCTACCCCTCACCTCACTCACTTGTAAAGATCATAAGTTTGTGTGGACTCATGAGTGCAGTCAAGCATTCGAGGCACTGAAGGAGAGGCTTATGATGGCTCCAATCCTAAGTCTACCGCAAGGGACCAAGGGATTTCAGATCTTCAGTGATGCATCGGGATGCGGTTTGGGTTGCGTTTTGGTGCAACATGGCAAATTGATAGCTTTTGGGTCTAGACAGCTGAAGCCTCATGAGAGGAATTACCCCGTCCATGACTTGGAGTTGGCGGCGGTAATTTTTGCGTTGAAAATATGGCGACATTATGTGTATGGTGCAAAGGTGGAGATCTTCACAGATCATAAAAGCCTGAAGTATCTCTTGGATCAAAAGGACTTAAACATGCGGCAACGCATGTGGGTTGAGTTTCTTGGAGACTACGAGGTGACGATTCAGTATACGCCAGGTAAAGCCAACGTGGTGGCAGATTCCTTGAGTAGAAAGTACTCGGGGCAAGGGAATTGGATCGAAGCTCATGATGAGCAGTTGGTACGGGAATGGGAGTCCCTTGGTTTGGAATGTGTGGTGAGAGGCGAGTCCAGCGTGGCTCAGTTGAACTGGATTGAAGTGCAGAATGACTTGTCCAATCGCATTCGGGAAGCGACTCGGTTGGATGTGGAGTTTCAACCATATGTGTTGGAGGCTCAAAAGGGCGAGAGTAGCACCTGGGAGATGAATGATGGGATTCTGAGGAAGGACGGAAGGGTTTGTGTACCGCAGTTCGGCAAACTCCGTGAGCAGTTGATGTTTGAGGCTCACTTCACAAAGTACTCCATTCACCCGGGCAGTACAAAGATGTACTTGGATATGAAGAAATCCTTTTGGTGGCCGGGGCTGAAGCGGTACGTAGCTTTGTATGTGAATCGTTGCCAAACTTGCGCCTTGGTGAATGTCGAGTGTCAGAAGCCGGGCGGGTTCCTGAAGCCCCTTCCAATCCCTGAGTGGAAATTTGATGACATCTCCATGGATTTTGTACATGGTTTTCCTAGATCGCAGCAGGGTAATGATGCTATTTGGGTGATCGTGGATCGTCTAACCAAGGTGTCCCTCTTCATCCCAAATCGGAAGGAGGACAGCGTGAAGAAGCTGGTGGAGTTGTATGTTCGCAACATTGTGCGACTGTATGGGATTCCGAAGAGCATTGTCAGCGATCGAGATGGACGGTTTACGTCCAAGGATTGGAGATTGGTTCAGAAGAGTTTGGGCACAAAGCTAAAGTTCAGTACGACGTTCCATCCTCAAAATGACAGGCAAACTGAAAGAACGAACCGTACTATGGAGGATATGTTGAGAATGTGCGTTCTTGACTTCGGTAAGAAGTGGGAGGATCACCTCTTCATGGTGGAATTCGCGTACAACAACAGTTATATAGCAAGTATAAAAATGGCGCCATACGAAGCTTTGTATGGGAGACGGTGTCGAACACTGATGTCTTGGACAGAGGCGGGAGACACCAAAATCTTGGGAAAAGAGGTGGTAGTTGACGCTTGTGAGTTGGTACGGACCATTCAAGAGCGTATGAAGGTGGCACAAGACCGGCAAGCAAAATACTTTAATGCTCATCATAGGAAGTTGGAGTTTGCGGTAGGTGATTGGGTCTATTTGAAGATCAAGTCGTTCAAAGGCGTCTCACGGATTCGCCGACTCAAGAAGTTGAGTCCAAGGTTTTTGGGGCCTTTTGAAGTTGTTGAATGGGTGGGAGAAGCAGCCTATCGGTTGGCGTTGTCCGCGGAGCTGAGTGGATTGCATGACGTCTTCCATGTCTCCGTCTTGAGGAAAGTCTTGGTGGAGGCTAGTGTAGTGATTGAGCCGGTATCAGTGCCGATAGAGGAAGACTTGAGGACGCGAGTCCGTCCAATTGCTATAGAGGATTCGGAGACTCGGCAGTTGCGGAATAAAGAGGTTAAACTCGTGAGAGTCCGTTGGGACAACTGCGGTCGTGAGGAGCAATCTTGGGAACGAGAACAAGCCATGCTAGAAGAGTATCCAGAACTCTTCATTTCAGGTACCATTTAAGTTTTGTTCCCTTTGTTTTGTAATTTCGGGACGAAATTCTTTTAAGGGGGAGAGAGTTGTAACGCCCCAAATTTTGTAGAGGAACGACCAACGTTTCTGGCCTAATTTGTGGGAAATTTTGGTTTCTAGCAGGGGGCACACGGCCTGGGACACGGGCGTGTCCCAGGGCGTGTCGAGACCGTGTCGACTATCGGCCCGGGAAGTCGACGATTTTCACTCGACGAAGTGTCGAGACAAGGCACACGGCCTTGGACACGGGCGTGTCCAAGGCCGTGTCAGTCAGTCGACGAACTTCGCTCGACGGAGTGTCGAGACATCGCTCGACCAAGTGTCGAGACAAGGCACACGGCCTAGGACACGTGCAAGTCCAAGGCCGTGTCAGTCAGTCGACGAACTTTGCTCGACGAAGTGTCGAGACATCGCTCGACGAGTTGTCGAGACAAGGCATGTAACACCCCCTATCCGTCGCATAGCATATAGCAGTAGGTCCGGCCGGGGCCCGATGCCATAGACTACAGACAGACCGGGTGGTTACTCATGGAAACCATCCAACCAATCATACGTCCTACACAGAGCATTCTAGCGGAAGCAGTTTAAATAAGTTGCAATAAAGAACCCATCACTAAAGCATGAATGTCCACTAATACCAAATAGGAATGTTTTACATACACCAGTACAAGCCTTAAGACCTTATAAAATTGTTCACTTCATATTACATGTTTTACAAACCTCGGCACGCAGGCCGGTCATACATGAATAAAAATAGTAAACACTCCAAATAGGCCTTCGAGGGCCGGCTTCGCAATTTGGGCTTTAGCCCGCTATTGACCGCTTAGTCCAGCCGCACTGCAAGCAACAAAACCACCGCGCGGTGGCAAACAAAGGCAACAGTCAGCAATGCTGACCAAATTATAACGATCCCGCCCCCAACTCGGGGCGGCGATGCTACTTCCCTGCATTTAATTAGCAAAAGAGAGTAATATAACAACTCATTGCATCACAGGCGTTGGCACGCATGGCCACACGCCCCGTGCTCTCAGGGCATATTCTCGGTGATCGCAGTCTAAGCCGCTAACTCACCACCATCTCCAGGACGACAATATCTCGTGAGCAAAATGGTCTTTTAGGCAGACGTTACAACACTTTAATGTCATCAACTGTCTATGTCACGACACTTTAATATCATCGACAGAAAGACCCGACCTCTTTGCCCTCGGCATAAAGCAGGAACGGTTCCCACTCAACCCGTTGCTCACTTGCCACGACACTTAAATATCATCGGCACGAGTTAAGTTTCCCCGAAGCCCGTGAATCGAACGTACAATGTTACATAACCCAGTTATGTACTAGTTGGCTCCTAGGCCCACAAGTTGGCAAGATCACGCATCCGCACAGTTTTCCGGGTGCACCTTTGGGTTAATACCCAAGGCTCCCTGTTGCAATCAACCACGTAGAAAACCCGAAAAACAACCAATCAAGCGGAGTCTTCTCCGACATTTATGTAATGCAACATCACCGATCTAGACCAATATATCCTGGTAGGCTTCACACAACATGCATATGTCCGTTCTCGCATACGGACTCTAAACAACGGGGACTTCACATATCTACCCGAAGGAACACCTCCAACTCACCACAAACTCGCGAGAGCGGGCTTCCTATGCAAAGAAGGAGAGCTACTCATGCTCAAGAAGAGAATCGTTACCCTAGCATTCCTCTTTGGCACCATGGAAAAGTAAGCGGATGAAAAGCACCGCACTAGCTTTGCCTCCGTGGATCCGGAGTCGGCTCGCGATTTGGAGCTTCGAAGCTCCTCCAATGGACGGATCTAGCTTCTTCTTCCTTCCTTGGCTCTCCTCTCTTTCTAAGATTTAGAAAGACAACCACTCATGAAAAGTGAGGGTTTCTAAGGCCCAATCACGAGTATATCCCTTCAGGAACAACCCCCAGCTGTTAGATCATCAATTAAAGAAACGAACGGCTTTGATTCGAGACTGACATGCCCAATCTAGACCGCACACGGCCTGGCACACGCCCGTGTACCGGGCCGTGTACCTCATTCGCCGTCAAAATCGGCTCGCCTGGAACAACATACGGGCATCGAACATGCCCGTGTTCGACTTGACACGCCCGTGTTCCACCTGATACGGCCGTGTGGCTGGCCGTGTACCCCCATCGAGTTTCCCAGAAAACAACCCGAGCACTGCACGGTTTCTAGGACACGCCCGTGTCCTTACCCGTGTCTACCTCAACATGCCTGGGCTCCAGTCCGTGTACACGGTCTCGACACTCGACACTTCATCGAGCGAAGATCGTCGACCTGACGACACGGCCTTGGACACGCCCGTGTCCTAGGCCGTGTTCCTTGTCTCGACACATCGTCGAGCAAAATGTCGACTCCCCGGGACGAGTGTCGACACGGGTCGACACGCCCGTATCGCAGGCCGTGTGCCATGTCTCGACACTTCGTCGAACGCAGAGTGTCGACTTCGCGGGCTAAGTGTCGACACGGGTCGACACACCCTGCGACACGACCGTATCGCAGGCCGTGTGCCCAGTCTCGACACAATGTCGAGCTCAAAATGTCGACTTCCCGGCTGAGTGTCGACACAAGTTTGACACGCCCTGGGACACGCCCGTGTCCCAGGCCGTGTGCCTGTAGCTAGAACCCAAAACTGGCCCAAAACGTCCCTCATCGCTCCTTTGAGTTTCGGGGCGCTACAAGGCACACGGCCAAGGACACGGGCGTGTCCAAGGCCGTGTCAGGTGTCGAGGCATGAACACTGTTGGGTATTGTATCCACAATTACCTGGATTTGAGGAAGCCACCTGTCAAGCTAAGATGAATTCACAATGTATTTGATAAAATCTTTCAAGTTATGCTTGCAGTTATTCCACGCTAAGTGCACACCAATGTCAGGGTGCAGTAGGTCAATATACACGGGTCTGCACGACGTAATCCCTCGTTGAGCAGATCAGTGTGTTGGCCTACGTGTACTCTCTCTATTGGAGTGTACTTATTTTCAAGTACAGGGCTGTGTTAAGGCAAGAGCAAACAAGGAGCAAGGATGGGTCAAGGAGCACCTCATGGGTGGAAAGACGAAAAATCGTCTAAGTGTAAATCGACGAGAATCACCAAGTGATTCTCGCCGATTCGGCGAGAATCACTAGTGATTCTCGCCGAATCGTCGAGAATCATTGGCTGATTCTCGCCGACTCGATCCAGCTACTTCAAAGCGAGCAACTCTGATTCTAAGTAAGAATCGACGAGAATCACCAAGTGATTCTCGCCGATTCGGCGAGAATCACTAGTGATTCTCGCCGAATCGTCGAGAGTCACTGGCTGATTCTCGCCGTCTCGACCCGGCTAAATCAGTGCGTGCAACCAAGTCAACTTCGACGAGAATCATCTTTGATTCTCGCCGAATCGTCGAGAATCACCTTTGATTCTCGACGATTCGACGAGACTCACTTTCGATTCTCGCCGATTTTGACTTGGGCAATTTTCTGGAAAAAGCTGGACCGGATTCTGCCGCTGGCACTGTTTTGAACCGGATTTAGGGTTTCTTCTGGTGGGACCCATAACGGTCATAAAAGAGTATTTTACTGTATAAATACACGCGTATTTTTGAACACTAGACGGGCAAAGAGGATTTGAAAAAATACGAGCCGCGACGTGACCTAGATCGCGATTTCCGCTCCGCCGCCGCCGTCGCCGCTCGAGCAAGTTGATCGCCGGTCTTGATCGTGGTTTCTTCCAGATCTCCCGTCGACAGAAGCTTCGCCAAGCATAGCGTCTCACGTGTCTAACCGGAGATCCCTTGTCTCTTGATTCGTTGATCGGGAAAACCTTCCCCGTCCGAATCGATTGAGACGATCGATCATAGTGTGACAGTTGGAAGACCTAGCTAGCTTTGCTACGAAGTTTGGATCTCCAAAGTACAACAGCCGCACACCGTTGTCGTCGCCGATCCCGTGAACCAAGCCGCCGCCCATCTTGCCGCCGCCGGTTCCGGGGAGATTCTCTCCAAGAGAGATCTAGGGTTGTGGACTCTTCGTGGACTTCAAGAACACGTCGTCAACGAAGAGGGACACCTTAGTCTCCAAACGTAGTTTGTATTTCTTGTACATTCTAGTTCATTTTTGTTGTAAAGGAACGTTGGTTCCGAGTTGTAAGGGTTGGGTGCAACCCGTGTTGTGGGAGTGTTGACTCCTACGTATGGAAGGGTTCCTTCCGATAGTGCAAGGATGGGATTTCAATCCTGTTGGTGAAGAGACCGAGTCGTCCCTTGTTGGGAGATAGGTCGAAGGGGGAAAGTGGATGTACCCAAATCGGGGAACCACTATAAATTGCTTGTGTACTTTCTGTGCTGTGCTGTTTTGTTTTCTTGTGCAGGCACAATTTTAAATTCCGCAAAAACGCTGCACGTCACCTATTCCCCCCCCATAGGTGAAGATAGTTGACACTAGGTGGACTTTCAAGTGGTATCAGAGCGAGGTTACTCATCAAAAAGGTTTACACCTTGAGTATAATCCTGCCACCAGTGTCAGAAGCATGGAGCTGGATCATGAGATATCGCCACTAAGACTTCCCACATGCACAAAGGAGTATTATCCCGTCTGGAAGATGAGAGTGTCGTATCACTTGGAGGCTATCGATCCTCGAGCATCCTTCATCCTGGAAGAGGGTCCTTTTATTCCTATGAAGACCTCCGGCTCCGGAAAGAATATCCAAGTGCCCCAGTGTATTGCTGAGATGTCGGAGACGGAACTCTCATTATTTAATCTGGACAAGATGATCCGTCAGATTATCATGGATGTCTGCTCTGGACCTTCTCGCTCTAGATTGGAAAATTGTGGGACGGCCAAATCTATGTGGGTGATGATCTCAGAGCTGATGGGGGGATCAAAGCAAGCTGGAATCTGCTGTCAACTAGAGGATGAAGCCTATGTGGGGGTCCTCGCCTCTGAAGATGAAGGCAAGGATCAATCGGACAGCATCAGAGCTCCAGTGTCCATGTCAGAGACTGAAGAAGCCAGTGAGGAAAGCTGTTCTGATGAGAATGACACAACGGTCACTGGCGCTAGTGACAATGACTCTGAAGAGCAGGCAACTTCTTCATCTTGCCCCGTCTCTCTTGAAGTTCCTGAAGACAGGAACGGTTTCCCTTCAGAAAATCCTGATTCCCTGAAGAGAGCCCTTCAGACAAGCAACCTACTTATTGAGGAGCAAGCGCAGGAGATTGCTCGGCTGAAGATCTTGTTGGTTCTCCAATTGGCATCCAACAAGGTCAAGGACTCTAAAATCTCAGATCTAGAGAGTAGTCTAGAGAATGAGAAAAGGATAGTATCTAACTTTTCCAAGGTTGATGCTATGAAGAGAAAGGTAGAAAATGGGTGGATCTCCCGAATTATCAATTCGTGGAGAAATGGGGAAACGGTATTCCGACCCCCCACTCCAAGCAGGAAGGCTACTCATCATGCCTTCAGGTATGATCACAGGAATAATCGTGGTCACTGCAAGGGTGATCTGTCCTCATGTGGGGACTCCCATAGTGCAAGGGCCGTCATGGCCACCCATGAGAGAATACCTAAGGCTCAGTCTGAGCCCTTTATATTCTCGGTCACTGCCCCTACTCGGCATGAATCGGCTGGTATCAGCTCTCAAAACTCTTCTCTCCACCCAAGGACACAGGAAAGGGGGGTTAGAAGTCATGCTGTAAGTTCTCATGGGGCCTCAGGAAGGGGGCTGACTGAAAGGAAGGCACCTCCTCCCAGGCCTCGTGACGTTCGCTGCATGCATTCATTCCACCGTTCCACGTGTCACGATGGAAGAGGCAGTTCTGGGAGCAGATCCAGATCTATCCCGTTTGGACCTAGGCTCATGACTACCTCAGTCACTAGATCAGGTCAGAAACGGAGATACAACATTCACGCGTGTTGGTGCTGTGGCAAGGTGGGACACTTTGCCATAGACTGTTGGCACAACCCCTCTGTGTCAAGGGCAAGGGCCTATCCACATCTCCTGGGCAGAGGTAGTCTTCCTCACAGGATTTCTGAAGGAAGGCAGTCGAGTGTTTATGCTAACAAGAACCTAGGACCCAATATGTATTGGGTTCCTAAGGTAAAGTAACTCTCTTTTGCAGGGTAGTCTAGGTTCCCGTAAATATAATGGGAACTAGACAGAAGATGTTTCAAGACTATATTGGAACAAATATATGGAATCACAAAAGTGATATCTACCTGTGCATACTCACATTGAGCACCTGGTATGTTTTAATCAGAGGGGCCAAAAGATAACTCTCATAATCCCAGGTACTCTTAATCAGCTCCAAGACTTGAGTCATATTGTATCGACATTTCCATATATATATATATTTATATATTAATTTACACATATATGTGTGTACACCTAAGGATAGGTTAACACGGTAAACATAAACCTTAGACACATCAATGAAGATTTATCGAAAATTCCACTAGTAGATTCGAAAACTAACGACGATACGTCATTGGAAATCTCGACAACGAAGATACGACATTGGAAATCTTGACATCAAGAAATGTATGGAAAAGCCCGGTTCAAACCCTAAATATATTGGCTTTAAGAAATATATATATATATATATATATTTAGAATTTTTTTTTTAATTATCTTGATATCAGAAGACCCGTTAAAATCCGTTAAAATCCCTTTAGACCCATCGATATCGCACAGTTCTCGCCGACCCTTCACATTCCGCAGGAAGCTCACCGAAGGACTCTCGCCGATTCGTGAAGCATTCCCGCAAGATTCCCGCAAGCTTCTTCCCGAAGGACTCTCACCGAAGGACCCGTGATTCTTCCCCTTCCGTCGACATCCCACAAGATTCCCGCAACCCGTGAAGAATTCTGTCGATCTTGATGTGCAAGAATCCCGCAACCTCGTCCAGGGATTTCTCCGCAGTTTCGATCAATCACAGTCACGTGCACCTCCCGGGTGTCCGCCGTCTTTGTCAAACTAACTCACCGTCTACGCTCTTGGGTAACCACATCCTCATCCTTACAAGGACTTTATTTTTAGTGTCGCTTCCCTTTTTACTATTGATTAAGCGTAGAGTAGGGATTCTCTCCCTAGGTTTGCAATGGATCCAAGGACAACCACTGGACTGATCACTGGATGTGAGCTGGTTCGAACAGGGTTCTCACATGCCTCTGACGAATTCAGAAACATCATTATCATGCTGGAAGAGGCTGGACTCTCATTCGTACTGGAGCACCCGTGTAAAATCTTGGACAAGGAAGTGCTGGAGTTCTTCGCAACCGCAAAACTCCGGAATGACGACTCTCTCATCAAGAGCAAGGTTGCAGGGGCAACGATCAAGATGTCAGCAAGCAAGCTAACCCAATACTTGCAGCTCACTAGTTCGAAGCACGCGGATTATCTTGAGGAAGAGGACAAAACCAGGACTTTATTATTCTGTGGACTCGCTCGAGGAACTAGGTCGATAAAGCGAAAGGATATGAATGAGGAGGGGAAACTTCTGTCAGACATCATTGGAAAAGTACTCATATGCAAGCCGGGCTCTCATGACCACATCTCTGCGGACATGTTCAAGATCCTGGTGGCAATTGTCTGCAGAAAAAGATTCAACTGGGGGGCATTGCTTTTTGAGAAGATAAAGGACACCCTCAGATCTCCTAGCTTTGGTCGAATCATCAGTCTGTATCTCAATCAGTTAAACGGAGATAAGTATGACATGAGTAAAGGTGTTCCTCTACATTACTTGAAGAAAATGGACTCGAGTGTTTTTGACAGATGGGAGAGGCGCATTGGGCAGGCTGCCGTGGAAGAACGACAAGAAGTATCTCCAACCGAGGACGGAACTGTGGCTGATTCCTTAGTTATCCCCAGTGAAATTCCTGATGCTTTGACTGCAGGAATTGAGGGGGAGCCTCTACCCACTTATGCTAATATCATATCTGACATCTCCCAGATAGCCAGCGATGCAGTGGCGGATATACAAGAAGAAAGTGAAGCTGTGCTGGAGAATGAGGAGGCCCTGAACCTGAACGATCTAGGAGCCGGAGGTGCTATAGAGGAGACTGCTGACGAAGGGTTGGAAGACGATGCAGCTGAGAATGATTTCATGGACGATGAAGACGAGGAAGACGGAAATGTGGGACAGGCAGCATTGGAGACTCAGGATATCACTGCAGTTCCCTCTGACAAGCACGCTCCTGAGATCGTTCCTGAGAACATTGGTGCAACAGTGGAGGGGGAGTCCGAGAAATCTACAGAGGCCGCAAGCATTCCCCCCTTAGAACTTGTGCTCGTGTCCAGCTCTACAGGTGCATCTGCTGAAGAGCAAGGCCAAGGAGTGCCTCTGGATCATCCACTACGAGATGATCTAGCCAATCACACCGTGAATGTCATTCAGGGTATAGTGGATGAGCTTAAAGCATCTTTTGAGAAAGCTCAAAATAAACTGTTGAAAAGAATTACGAAATCGGAGAATCTCATGCTCAAGAACACGGTGGAGATCAATCACAAACTGGACGTGATGGAAAAGAAGTTTGAAGATAAATATACAGCGGTCGGCCAAGCTGTCACTCTTCTTATGGACGGATTAAAAAGGAACACTAATACTCTCACAATCGTAAATCAGAATGCTCATGTCGTAGCAAATAATATTCAAAAGTTTGATGGCAATATGGTAACTCTCAACACCAATCAACAAGCCTTGGTCATTGAATTCTCCAGGACTACAAAGCATATTGATGAGTCACTGCATTCTTATGCAAACTCCATTGCAGTCGAAGCCAAAAAGGGGAAGAAAGAATATATAGCTAAGATGGCTGAGCTTCGGGAAATCATGATCCAAAACTTTGAACTGTCAAACCAATATGTCTATGACAGTTGCTGGTGGATGCTCCAACAAGCGTTAGACGTCGATTTGCCTGAAAATCCTGCGGGTATTCATGCTCCTGACTATACTACGGCTGCTGAGGGAGTAAGTGCTGCAGAAGTTCTCTTAAGTGAAGCTGATGCTGCTAGGGCCACCTCCAAGGCAAAACTGATGGCAATGTTTGACCAAGAAGCCCTAGCAAAAGCCAGAGACAAGAGAAAATCTCAAGAAGGGACATCCAAGGAAACACAAGCTAAAAAGAGAATCAGATTGAAGGAGGAGGAAGTAAGAAACGAAAAGTGGAGTCCGGTTTCAAAGAGTATCATCTTGGACACATTCTGGCTACAAGAAAAAGGAGAAATCAATCGAAACGACGTATACAGCCAGCATGAGTGGTAGCTGCACAAGACGTATGAAGCTAAACGGAACATCTTTTTCAGGACCAACACTGCGACAGATAAAGCTCCTCCACCCAGATACTATCCAAAGCCCAAGGAGTATGTTGAAAGGCAAAGAAAGAAATTTTTGGCTCAGAAGCTTAAGGATGACCTAGCCAAACATCCATAGACAGAAATTCATAGATTGTCATTGTCTCTTGAACACTTTTATCTTGTCTTATTGATATATGAACAATCCTGATTATATTTATATATATATATGTATATGAATTTATGATTGACTCAAGCCTTGATCTGTTTTCCTATATTTTCTTGTGCCACATCTTTATATTCTCTATGTTGTATATATTATATGGCTGGTGGTATTCATCTTAGCTAGTAGGATTTTGGCTTCGTCAAATAGGGGGAGATTGTTGGGTATTGTATCCACAATTATCTGGATTTGAGGAAGCCACCTGTCAAGCTAAGATGAATTCACAATGTATTTGATAAAATCTTTCAAGTTGTGCTTGCAGTTATTCCACGCTAAGTGCACACCAATGTCAGGGTGCAGTAGGTCAATATACACGGGTCTGCACGACGTAATCCCTCGTTGAGCAGATCAGTGTGTTGGCCTACGTGTACTCTCTCTATTGGAGTGTACTTATTTTCAAGTACAGGGCTGTGTTAAGGCAAGAGCAGACAAGGAGCAATGATGGGTCAAGGAGCACCTCATGGTTGGAAAGACGAAAAATCGTCTAAGTGTAAATCGACGAGAATCACCAAGTGATTCTCGCCGAATCGTCGAGAATCATTGGCTGATTCTCGCCGACTCGATCCAGCTACTTCAAAGCGAGCAACTCTGATTCTAAGTAAGAATTGATTCTCGTCGATTCGGCGAGAATCACTAGTGATTCTCGCCGAATCGTCGAGAGTCACTGGCTGATTCTCGCCGTCTCGACCCGGCTAAATCAGTGCGTGCAACCAAGTCAACTTCGACGAGAATCATCTTTGATTCTCGCCGAATCGTCGAGAATCACCTTTGATTCTCGACGATTCGACGAGACTCACTTTCGATTCTCGCCGATTTTGACTTGGGCAATTTTCTGGAAAAAGCTGGACCGGATTCTGCCGCTGGCACTGTTTTGAACCGGATTTAGGGTTTCTTCTGGTGGGACCCATAACGGTCATAAAAGAGTATTTTACTGTATAAATACACGCGTATTTTTGAACAGTAGACGGGCGAAGAGGATTTGAAAAAAGACGAGCCGCGACGTGACCTAGATCGCGATTTCTGCTCCGCCGCCGCCGTCGCCGCTCGAGCAAGTTGATCGCCGGTCTTGATCGTGGTTTCTTCCAGATCTCCCGTCGACAGAAGCTTAGCCAAGCATAGCGTCTCACGTGTCTACCCGGAGATCCCTTGTCTCTTGATTCGTTGATCGGGAAAACCTTCCCCGTCCAAATCGATTGAGACGATCGATCCTAGTGTGACCGTTGGAAGACCTAGCTAGCTTTGCTACGAAGTTTGGATCTCCAAAGTACAGCAGCCGCACACCGTTGTCGCCACCGATCCCGTGAACCAAGCCGCTGCCCATCTTGCCGCCGCCGATTCCGGGGAGATTCTCTCGAAGAGAGATCTAGGGTTGTGGACTCTTCGTGGACTTCAAGAACACGTCGTCAACGAAGAGGGACACCTTAGTCTCCAAACGTAGTTTGTATTTCTTGTACATTCTAGTTCATTTTTGTTGTAATTGAACGTTGGTTCCGAGTTGTAAGGGTTGGGTGCAACCCGTGTTGTGGGAGTGTTGACTCCTACGTGTGGAAGGGTTCCTTCCGATAGTGCAAGGATTGGATTTCAATCCTGTTGGTGAAGAGACCGAGTCGTCCCTTGTTGGGAGATAGGTCGAAGGGGGAAAGTGGATGTACCCAAATCGGGGAACCACTATAAATTGCTTGTGTACTTTCTGTGCTGTGCTGTTTTGTTTTCTTGTGCAGGCACAATTTTAAATTCCGCAAAAACGCTGCACGTCACCTATTCCCCCCCATAGGTGAAGATAGTTGACACTAGGTGGACTTTCAAACACGGCCTGGAGCCTAGGTGTGTTGAGGTAGACACGGGCAAGGACACGGGGGTGTCCAGTACCCGTGTAGTTCTCGGGTTGTTTTCGGGGCTGTGTCGATGGAGGCACACGCCCGACCACACAGCCGTGTCAGTTGGGATACAGGCGTGTCAGGAAGAACACGGGCGTGTCGGATGCCCGTGTGTTGTTCGAGGCGCGTCGGTTTTGATGGCAAATGGGGGACACTGCCCTAGACACGGGCGTGTGTCAGGATGTGTCCGGCCCAGGTTTAGCTTTTCAGGCCCGAATCAAAGTCGTTCGTTTCTTTATTTTGGGATCCAACGACTGGGTGTTATTCCTGATGGGATATACTCGGGATTGGACCCTTAGAAACCCTCATTTCTTTTGAGTGGTTCTCTTTCTAAGTTCTAGAGAGAAATGAGAGCAAGGAGGAAGGTGAAGTGGAGAACCGGCTGTTGGAGAGGCTTCAGTGCTCCAAATTGCGAGCCGAGTCCAGATCCTTGGAGGCTAGATCATTGCAAAGGTTTTCATCCGGCTATTTTACCATGGCTAGGAAGAGGAGTCGGAAGGTAACGACACTTCTCCTCTCGGTTTTAGGATGCATGTCTTAGCATCTTTTCTTTTCTAGTTTTTGGGCACCAAACACTCAAATGAGAGGGGTTTGGGTCGCCAAGGTTCAAGAGGAACCTCCGGGTTGATTGAGTCCGTCCCCGGTATGTTTTGCATTAGAAATCCGCTCCGTTGGTGGATTAGGCATGGCGGGTGAAGCCGTAGTCGCGACCGTTAGTCCGACTCGGTGATGTTGCATACGAGATTTAAGGATTCGTAGAGAACCGTTGCGACAAAATGCCGTTTGTGATGTGGTGATGTTTTCCCCTTTTTCTCGAGTGAGTACGTGTAGTCGGAACCGGACAAGGTTAGCTCCTCAATGACGGTAGATGGTTTCCTTGGTGGACAAGGTTAGCTCCGCATGAGTGGAAGATGGTTTCCTTGGTACGCGGGAACACTGCAGTACAAATGAGGGATTACGGTGGAATTGTCTTGGTTTGTGATGTGCCAAGGCGTGGCTGTGTCTCCGTGGTCGGCTGGCTATCCCGTGACATTCACGTCATGTGTGGAGAGTGTCCCGACAAGACTAGTCCCCTTCTGTGAGACTGACGAGAATGTCAAGCATGGGGGCAAGCCCGGCAATGAGGCCATAAGCGGGTGGGGTCCAGCAAGGCTTCTTAGAATCGGTCAGTTTGTGTTTGTTGGAATCCTGACATGAGACGTCAGAGCTTGCAGGCTAGCCCAGGGTTAAGACCTTGAGCGGGTGGGGCCTTAGCGAGAGTTCCATGTGGCTGCATGTGCGCCGTTGGGGGAGATTGTGTTACCCACTTTGTTTGTGGCTTCATGCCAATGGGGAAACGGTGAGTACCCAATTGATGTGATGTTGTGTTAGATGCATACGATATAGGGTGCCTTGGGTGAAACCCGGGTGTTGCATTCATGTTGCATAGTAGGCCCTAACATTATATGCTCAACAGTAGAGAACATGTATGATGTTTGAGACATCCAAGCCTGTTTCTTTAGTTGCTTTTCTTGTCTATGATTATTGCATACGAAGTGCTAACTAGCAGGTTGGAGGAGTACCCCGGGGTCCGTTAGGGGCGGCCGGGAGGAGATGTGTTAGTTATACAGTTTGAGGTCAGCCTTTGCTGACCCACGTTACTAATAATTTTTACAGGGCAAGGATCGCAAGCAGGAGCTAGCTCGCCGGCCAGAAAGGCCTAAGCCTCATGAAGTGTTCCCCTCTTTTGTAGCTCTACTTTTATGATATTGTATGTTTGAGACTCTTGTTGTCCGGCTTGCACGCCGAGGTAGACTAGGAGTGCTTATGCACTTTCATGACTGTTGTATTATTTTGAGTTTGGACTCTGTCTCTTGTGTTGTAAGGGCCATAAGGCCATCTTTTTATTACTCTTATAGTGGTGGATAACTTCTAGTCTTGCTGGTTTTTCTGCTGTGTTGTGCAAAGAGTTTTGAGTGTGGGTAGTTATATCATCTTATAATACTAAAGCTGTGGCGTCCGTATGTTGTGGGGCCCCGGCTGGACCCATATTATACGGTCATTATAGGGGAGGTGTTACACATGCGGCTACCTGAAGACATGAAGGGCATATGGTTGCGAATGCAGTTTGATCGCTAGATTTGTGCCTTTTTAATCAAGTTGAACATTTATATATTTTTGTATTTTTAATTATGGACAATATTTGTGTGACATAATGTAATTATAATTTTGAACTTTAATTATCAGTAGTAGTTTACTTTGCTGTTTTAATTTTAAAATGTATAATTTTTCAAAATATCAATTTCAAAAAGCCAATTTCATTGCGCAGCTGAACAACTTTTACATATCATTTTCAATTCTATTTACTGAATTCTATCCTACAGCCGAACGACAGAATTAGTTTTCTGCACAAAATCAATTCTTGCAGATATTGGTTTTCTGCCCAACGCTAATTCTAGAAAGTAATACCTGCATGCCGAATGGACCATAATGGTTTGGTGTCTAGTCTAGAATAATGAGAGCTTTAACTTGGGATCTTGTTTTGAAGGTGCTAATTACTATGAAATTGTTGAAGTTGGTGACCGGGCGGTCTGGCGGTCTGGCTTGGCGGGTTGATGACCGCGCGGTTTTGCTGTTACCCTTCAGCGGCTTGGTTGCTGTATGTTGCTGTCTGAGGTCCAAGCGGTCTAGCGGTTTGTCTCCGGCGACTTGGAGATCGGGCGGTCTAGCGGTCTCCCATGGCGATCTCTCTCTCTCTGGTAGTTGCCGAGCGGTTAGCCCTTCCGTCTAACCGAGCGGCTTGTGTGGTTTGTGTCTGTATAGTCCGCTTGTGTCCTGTAAATTTTTAGTCCCACATCTCTTATTTGTATTCTCTCTTCTCTCCTCCATTCTATATAAGGGAGGTCATACCTTTGTAATAAATACTTTTTCGGATAATAAAGTTTCAGTTAAACCACTTCTGGTTTGTTTCTGTTCGGATTTTACATGTTTCTGTTCAGCTTTTACATGGTATCAGAGCACTCGATCTTCTCCTCCTGACTCTGTGCGCCTTCCCTGTCCGCGCGGCTTGCTTCGCCCGTATGCGCCCTATCCGCGCGGCTTCTTTCTCTCCTTGTCGTTGCCCTCTGTGTGCGCGACCTCTTTGTTACCTGTGCTAAGTCACCGCAACCTATCGCCGCGACCTGTTGCCTTGTTTGCCTTGTTGGTCTTTGCTTCTGTTCGAGCAGACTATCTTCTAGCCGCTCGACTTCTATCCCTCTGCTTGGGTCTGCGGCTTGGTCGTGGCTTTTCTGGCCGCTGGTGTCTGCCCTCGTGACCGTTGCAGCTCTTCTTCTTCCTATCCGCGCGGATTGTTTCCTAACCGCACGGCTTCCCATTGTTTGCTCCTATGGCTCTTTCTGATGCTTCTACTGCCACCACTCCTGCCACCACCCTTGTCGCCAATCCAGCTCTGCCTCTTCCTCCTACTCCTTTCGGGAACCTTGACACAGTTTCCAAGCTTGTCGGATCCAACTACCCAGATTGGAGCGTCTCTTTCACCTTTCTCCTACGCTCGCAATGCAAACGCCACCATCTCGTTGATGACCCTCCTCCTACCACTTCACCTCTCTTTGATAACTGGGATGTGAGTGACGCGCTTGTGCGTACTTGGCTCGCTAACAGCCTATCTGATGAGTGCCTTCCCGTCATCCGTCATGATGAGACGGTCAAGGCCGCTTGGCTTCATCTTGCCGCTCTATACTCCAAGGGGGCTCAGACGTCCCACATCTATATGTTGTATGCGGACCTCTTTGCCCGTCCTACCTTGTCTCCTGCTGCTGCCTACCAATAGGTTCAGGCTCTTGGGGTTGAGATTCTTCAGAATCTCCCCTTTTCTGTGGATTTGGCTCAACAACACAAGCACTTCCAGGAGCTTCTAGTTATGTGTTATCTGCTCCGGCTTCCTGATACTTATGACATGATCCGCCAGCAAATTCTGGGTGAGGGGGAATCTCCTACCTTAGATGTCATCGCTGCCCGCATCGCCGCTGTCACCTCTCTCCTTCAGCGCCCACTTCTGCCCGCTCCACCTCCACCAGACAACTATGCTCATCAAACTCAGCGGAGTGACTCTGGTAGCAGCAGTCACCAGTCCGGCGGACGTGCTTCTTCCTACTACCTCTGCTCTCACTGTGGCCGCACCGTCCATACTTACGAACGCTACTGGACGAAGCATCCCCATCTTCGCCCCTCTGGTGACTCTTCCGCCTCCTCTTCCAAGCCGTCTGCCTCTGTTGTCACATCCTTAGGTTGTGCCCATGTGGTGACTCAAGGTAAATGGCTCATCGACTCTGGTGCAACTAATCACATGACGGGCAATCCTCAGTGCTTCTCTCTACTCGAACAACATGATCGGTTGCCCTCGATCCTCGTTGCTGACAGTTCTCCCTCCCTGGTTCATGGGTCGGGAGTGGTTCATGTTACTCCGTCCCTTAGACTAGCGGACACTCTCTATGTGCCCAAGTTTCTGTGCAATTTATTATCGGTTACCTCTTTATGCAAGCAGCTTCAGTGTTCTGTGACGTTTACTCCGACTTCTTGTTCTTTTTAGGATCCGAGCTCCCAACGTACGATTTCTACTGGGACTGAGAGCGACGGCCTCTACTTCCTCGACAACGTTTCCTCCTTGTCCGCCTTCTCATCTTCTTGTACAGATCTTCTCCAGTGACATCTCCGCCTCGGTCATCCTCCACCACAACTTCTATATCAGCTTCTGCCCCACCTCCCTCCCTCCAATACTCCGCTTGTAATGCCCCGAAAATTGTATTTGAGTCGGTCGCGAAAAGGGGTTTTTGGTGCCTGTATAGGGGTACACGGCCTAGGACACGGGCGTGTCCAAGGCCAGGTCTGGTTGGTGATTTTTGGCCGTTTTCATCCCGAGAAGGACACGACCAGGAACACGGTTTCATGACACGGGCGTGTCATTGGAAACGGGCATGTGCGTACCCGTGTCAGTACCCGTGTGCAGTTGGGTCGTGTCGGTTGGCGTGGCGGTTATGCGTGACACGCCCCCGGACACGGGCGTGTCGAGAGACCCGACACAGGCGTGTCAGGTTGGACACGGGCGTGTCTGAGCCCGTGTGTCTTTTTTGTGTTTGACGATCGTGCCTGGATTGAGGCACACAGCATGGGACACGGCCGTGTGCCAAGCCGTGTTCGGCCCAGGTCTGGAGATGTTTGAACGGATCTGAGCCGTTCGTTTTCTTTAATTAAGATCCAACGGCCCAGATGATTTCCTGCTCTGTTAAGGCCGAGAATAGGGAAGTTAATCCCTCATTTCTCTCCAAGGCTTTCTCTTTCCAAGGTGTTAGAGAGAAGAGGAAGAAGAAGGAGGTTTTCGGTCGCCGACGGAGCATCGGAGCATCGTTTTGAAATCTGAGAGCGGATCCGTGGAGGAAAGTTCGTTGCGAAGAGTTCTGTCCGTGTAGTTTTTCCATGAAGCCAAAACGGACTACAAGGGTAACGATTCTCAACTTGAGCATGTGAAGCTCTTTCTTTCTGCATAGGGAATACCGCTCCCGCGAGTGTGCGGTGATTGCGTGGTGTTCCCTGGGGTTGATGTGAATAGTCCCCCTTGTGTTGCATATAGAGTCTGGAATCGTGAGTACGGGCATAGGCATTGTGTGTGAAGCCTACCCAGACATGTACCGTCTGGATCGGTGATGTTGCATTTGTTATGATTTGCCGGAGAAGACTCCGTGCTTTGGGTTTTTCGGGTTTTTACGCGGTAGATTGCAGCAAGGATCCTTGGAGGTTAGCTTCAAGGCGCACCCGGAAAACTGAGCGGAAACGTGCTCTGCTAACTTGGCAGTCTGGGAACCGGCCTTGATCATAACCGGGTTATGAGATTGTTTGGAAAATTTTGGGATCCGAGAGAAGCTTGGCCCGCGCGTAGGACTTAAATTGACTAGGCGGCATGAGCAATGGGCAAGTGGAATCAAACCTAGGCAATGTGGTTCGGTGCGAGAGACCCGAAGACAGGGACTGGCCGTTGGCATAGTCAGAGCCTTAGACGGTGGTCAGAAAGGCTAAATGCTCACATGGTTGCCATCTTTGGGATGGTGGTGAAGCCACGGAATTGACCGGATTCACCGTTAATGTGCCCTGAGTGCACGGGGTGTTTGGCCGTGCGAGCCTACACCTGTGGTGTAGTATAGTTGTGTTTTATTATTTTATTGGGCTAACGATATGCAGGGAAAGAGCACCGTCGTCCCGAGTTAGGGGCAGGGTCGTTTTAATTTGGTCGGCTTTTAGCTGACCGTTGCTTTGTTTGCCACCGTGCGGTGGTATATGCTTGCAGGTGCTAAGGAGCTGAGTGGCAAATAACGGGCTGGAGCCCATGTTGCTGTGCTGGCCCTAGAAGGCCGTAGAATAGTTGTTTTTACTTTTATCATGTGTGGCCGGTCTGCGAGCCGATGTATGTAAGACATGTTTTATTAAGTGAACATCTGTAAGGCCATAAGGCCATGTACCTTTTCAGTGTATTTTGGTTTCATTCCTGTGGTTGTGGTCATGGACATTCATATATATTGGATTTAAGATTTCGGTTCTTTCAACTTTAAAAGTTTCCGCTAGAATGCTCTGTGTAGGACGAGTAGTCTTAATTGGACAGTTTGTATAATCATTTGGTAACCCTTCCGACTGTCTGTGGTATATGGCGTCGGGTTCCAGCTGGACCTTCTGTTATATGCCATGTGATGGATGGAGGTGTTACAATTTGGTATCAGACTTCTGGTTACGGTCAGGCTTAGATGAATTCATGGGCGAATTCTTTTAAGGGGTGGTGAGCACATGTGTGCGTCATCGTTATAACATCAAAAAGAACTCATGAATGTCCACTTAGGAATGAAAAATACACTTGTTTTGTGGAATCTGAGTGTTCCAATGATTGCGTTTAGCAATTTGTTTGTCGTCTAATCATGTGTCTTTGCTACTATAGGCTGCTAGGAGCGGTGCTGGTCAGTCAGAGCGTCCGCAATCAGCGGAAAGTAGTGCACCAAGGGACGTGCCTACTACACCTCCTTCAGCGGAAACCATCAGGATGGTGGCTGAAGCCGTATTTGCAATGAAAAATGCCCAACCTGCAGGGCAAATGCATCGTGCACCTCCTGCGAATGAGCAAGAACCGATTATGGCGGCAGAGCCGAGAGTGGTGGAGCGCGCAGCAGTTGATCTGATAGAGCCGAGGAGAGCTACGGAGAAGCAGCTAAAGAAATGTGATGGGCTTTAATCCTCCGAGGTTCGATGGGGTTGGAATGTCAGCTCAAGCTGAGGACTGGCTCTCTTCGATAAAGAGGGTGTTGACAGCCACAATAACTGAGGAGTGGCAGAAGACCACCATAGCGACTTTTCTTTTTGTGGGTGAAGCGAGGTTGTGGTGGGATGAGTTGGAGTTTCATCTCTTAGTGGGTAGGCAGCTTGCTGATCTACCTATGGAGGAATTTTCAAGATTGTTCCTAGCCAGATTTGTACCCTCTGCTCAGAAGTTGGAGATGGAGAATCAATTTCTTGGGTTGACTCAAGGATCTAGAAGCGTGGACGAATATCTGCATGAGTTCACACGGTTGGGTCGGTATGCTGGTGCTACGTTTATGGAAGAAGAATGGAAGACCAACCGATTTTATGAGGGTCTACCCGGCGATCTACAACTATTACTTGCTGGGCCTAAGGCGCAAGGCTTCCTAACCTTGGCCAATTCGGCCCGATCGTTGGAAAAGGTTGCGAAGAAAGTTCAAGAGAAGAAGGACCCAGGAGAAAAGAAGTTCGAGTTCAAGGTGCCAAATACCAACTCAAGTTTCCGCAGGTGGAACAAGAAGCGGAGGACTTCGAACTCAGCCCCTTCGGCTGATGCGTCGGGATCAGCTACAAGTCGAGTCCCAGGAGCTTGCTATAACTGCGGGAAGACGGGGCATTTTGCTCGTGAGTGTTGGAGCGGACGTGCAAAGTCCGAGAGGAAGCCTGGAGCGACTTATGAGGAGAAAGGGAAGGCGGTGGAGTCAACCGCATCCCATCATGCTCCAGCCCAGCCTAGAGTCTACAACCTTGGTCTTCAAGAGGCCATGAAGCAAGCAGACGTGGTGACAGGTTTTGTGTTGATCTTTGAGTTTCCGGCGAGAGCCCTGTTTGATACGGAAGCATCACATTCCTTCTTGTCCGAAAAATTCATATCGCGCATCGGAGTTCCGTCCTCGATGGCAGAAAACAAGTTGGATGTGTTATTGCCCAATGGGTGCTCAATGCGTGCGGATAGGATCTGCGAAGTGAAGATTCAGTTTGGAGACTAGGAGTTTGATTTGCGAGCGTTGATTCTACCGTTAGTGGAGTTCGACGTAATCTTCGGTATGTATTGGCTCTCGGAGCAGAGTGCATGCATCGATTGCAACCGTAAGGAAGTTAAGTTGGGTCTGGACACTGACCGGGAGACGACTTTTGCGGGCAGGAAGGGGTCAGGGAAAGTTTTGATGTCGGCCCTTCAGGTGTTCAAGGCAGTTCGGTCTGGGGCAGAGCTGTAGGTCACTCTAGTGCAGACTTCGACGCTTAAGCCTAGTTTGGACAGCATCCCAGTTGTGTCTGAGTATCCCGATGTGTTTCCAGATGATCTCCTAGGAGCCCCTCCTCAGCGGGAGATTGATTTTACCATTGAGCTGGTACCGGGCGCCAAACCGGTGTCACGCTCTTCATATCAGATAACGCCAAGAGAGATGACGGAGTTGAAGGTGTAATTGCAAGAGTTGCTAGAGCAAGGTTATGTGCGT
This sequence comes from Platanthera guangdongensis, assembly GCA_039583875.1. Lineage (NCBI taxonomy): Eukaryota > Viridiplantae > Streptophyta > Magnoliopsida > Asparagales > Orchidaceae > Platanthera > Platanthera guangdongensis. Next base: position 63,676,346 of record CM077162.1, on the reverse strand, counting down.
CCAAGTTCGTCGCCTTGGAGTGCACCAGTTCTCTTTGTTAAGAAGAAAGATGGGAGCTTGTGGCTTTGTATCGATTATCGGGAATTGAACAAGCTTACGGAGAAGAATAAGTATCTGATTCCGAGGATTGACGACCTATTTAATCAGTTGGTTGGATCAATAGTTGAGGATAAGGGAGAGCGACATCCCAAAGACATCATTCAGTACACGGTTTGGGCATTACGAGTTCACGGTCATGCTGTTTGGGTTGACGAATGCGCCATCCGTGTTTATGGATCTGATGAACAGGACGTTCAGAGATTACCTGGATCGTTTCGTGATAGTATTTATCGATGATATCCTAGTGTATTCGCGGTGCGAGGAGGATCACTACAATCATCTTCACATGGTGTTGGAGACGTTGAGGAGGAATCATTTATATGCTAAGTTCTCCAAGTGTGAATTCTGGTTATCCTCGATAGCATTCCTTGGTCATGTTGTCAGTGAAGAAGGGATAGTTGTGGATCCGACGAAGATATTGGTGATACGAGAGTGGCCTACTTTGACTACAGTGGCAGAGGTCCGGAGTTTTCTGGGGCTTGCTGGCTACTACAGGCGCTTCGTAGAGAACTTCTCGCGGATAGCGCAATCACTCACGACGTTGACTAGGAAGGATCAAAAGTTTGTGTTGTCTTCGGAGTGCGAACGGGCTTTTGAAGAGTTGAAGAGGCGGTTGACTACAACGCCTATTTTATGTTCGCCAAATGGAACCAAAGGGTTCGAGATCTATAGTGATGCTTCGGGCAGTGGTTTGGGCTGTGTTCTGCTACAACATGGGAGAGTGATAGCCTATGGTTCACGACAGCTGAAGGTTCATGAGAGAAATTATCCGGTCCACGACTTAGAGTTAGCGGGCGTGATATTTGCGCTAAAGCTTTGGAGGCACTACCTGTACGGTGTAAAGGTCGACATTTACACCGATCATAAGAGCTTGAAGTACCTATTGGACCAAAAGGATCTGAACATGAGGCAACAGAGGTGGATGGAGTTCTTAGGGGACTACACCTTCAAGATTCATTATGTGCCTGGGAAGGGAAATGCAGTGGCGGATGCGTTGAGTCGTGGGACTCCGACACAGGCCAATTGGTTATCGGTACATGATGAGAGATTGATCCATGAATTGGAGGCTTTGGAGATATCTCGCGTCGACAAGCAAACTAGTACTGAGACGAAACTATTTTGGACAGAGGTGCAGTGTGACCTAGCTGATAGAGTTCGGCGGGCTTTGGTTCAGGATAACAGCATGAAACAGATCTTGGAAGAATCTTTGTGTGGGTCAAATTCCCAGTTTGCTGTTGAGGATGGGTTGCTAAGGAAGGACGGTCGCCTATGCATTCCTAGTGCGAATAATCTTCTGGAGGAGTTGATGTATAAGTCTCATCATAGCAAGTACTCAATCCACTCGGGAAGCACGAAGATGTATAGAGATATGAAGAAATTATTCTGGTGGCCGGGTTTGAAGAAGGATGTAGCACTTTATGTGGCCAAGTTCCGTACTTGCACATTGGTGAAGGCGAAGTGCCAGAAGCCCGGAGGTTTCTTGAAGCCCCTACCTATCCCAGAATGGAAATTTGACGACATATCTATGGATTTTTTGCATGGCTTGCCGAAGTCGCAGAAGGGAAACGACGCCATATGGGTGGTCGTAGATAGGTTGACAAAGATGTCGCACTTTATTCCGAACAGGAAGGAAGATTCGGTGGAAAAGTTAGCCAAACTCTACGTGGATAATATTGTACGATTGCATGGTGTGCCCCGCAGTATTGTTAGTGACCGGGATGGACGCTTTACGTCGAAGGATTGGAGGTTGGTGCATAGTATGTTGGGAACTAAGCTGAGTTTCAGCACAGCCTTTCATCCACAGACGGATGGTCAGATCAAGAGGGTCAACAGGACTATGGAGGACATGCTTCGCATGTGAGTCCTAGATTTCGGAAAGCATTAGGAGGATCACCTGTATATGGTGGAGTTTGCGTATAACAACATCTTTCAGGCGAGCATTGGTATGACGCCTTTCGAAGCCCTGTACGGGAGGAAGTGTCGTACGCCGTTGTCTTGGTTGGAGGCAGGCGAATCGAAGTTGTATAAATGTCAAAAGGTGGAAGATGCCACCTCAATGATACAGACAATTCAGGAAAGATTGAAGATCGCTCAGGACAGGCAGGCAAAGTATTACAACGCCAAGCATAGGAACGTGGAGTTCGGTGTTGGCGACATGGTGTATCTAAAAATCAAGCCGTTCAAGGGTGTATCGCGGGTTTGACGCTTGAAGAAGCTGAGTCCGAGATACCTTGGACCATTTGAAATCCTGAAGCATGTTGGTGAGGCGGCGTATAGATTGAAGCTGTCGGCGGAATTGAGTGGGCTGCATGACGTGTTCCACATGTCGGTGTTGCGTAAGGCGGTGCAAGAGCCTTCGCAGATCATTGCGGATAATCAAGTACCAGTTGATTATGAGTTGACCACAAGGGTCAAGCCAGTACGAATTGAAGATGTTACAGTCAAATGACTCCGCAACAAGGAGGTCCGAATGGTTAAAGTCCGTTGGGACAATTGCAGACGTGAGGAGCTTTCTTGGGAGCGAGAGCAAGCTATGTTGGAGGGATACCCCGAGTTATTCCACTCAGGTATCATTTAGATTTGTGTACCTTTACTTAATTTCGGGACGAAATTCCTTAAGTGGTGGAGATTTGTAACGCCCCGAAAATTGTATTTGAGTCGGTCGCGAAAAAGGGTTTTTTGGTGCCTGTATAGGGGTACACGGCCTAAGACACGAGCGTGTCCAAGGCCGTGTCTGGTTGGTGATTTTTGGCCATTTTCATCCCGAGAAGGACACGTCCAGGAACACGGTTTCATGACACGGGCGTGTCATTGGACACGGGCATGTGCCTACCCGTGTCAGTACCCGTGTGCAGTTGTGTCGTGTCGGTTGGCGTGGCGGTTATGCGTGACACGCCCCCGGACACGGGCATGTCGAGAGACCCGACACGGGCGTGTCAGGTTGGACATGGGCGTGTCTGAGCCCATGTGTCTTTTCTGTGTTCGACGATCGTGCCTGTGTCGAGGCACACGGCCTGGGACACGGCCGTGTGCCAAGCCGTGTTCGGACCAGGTCTGGAGATTTTTGAACGGATCTGAGCCATTCATTTTTTTAATTAAGATCCAACGGCACAGATGATTTCCTGCTCTGTTAAGGCCGGTAATAGGGGAGTTAATCCCTCATTTCTCTCCAAGGCTTTCTCTTTCCAAGGTGTTAGAGAGAAGAGGAAGAAGAAGGAGGTTTCCGGCCGCCGGCGGAGCATCGGAGCACCGTTTCGAAATCTGATAGCGGATCCGTGGAGGAAAGTTCGTTGCGAAGAGTTCTGTCCGTGTAGTTTTTCCATGGCGCCAAAACGGACTACAAGAGTAACGATTCTCAACTTGAGCAAGTGAAGCTCTTTCTTTCTGCATAGGGAATCCCGCTCCCGCGAGTGTGCGGTGAGTGCATGGTGTTCCCTGGGGTTGATGTGAATAGTCCCCCTTGTGTTGCATATAGAGTCCAAAATCGTGAGTACGGGCATAGGCATTGTGTGTGAAGCCTACCCATACATGTACCGTCTGGATCAGTGATGTTGCATTTGTTATGATTTGCCGGAGAAGACTCCGTGTTTTGGGTTTTTCGGGTTTTTCGGGTTTCTACACGGTAGATTGCAGCAGGGATCCTTGGAGGTTAGCTTCAAGGCGCACCCGGAAAACTAAGCGGAAACATGTTTTGCTAACTTGACGGCCTGGGAATCGGCCTTGATCATAACTGGGTTATAAGATTGTTTTGAAAATTTTGGGATCCGAGAGAAGCTTGGCCCGCGCGTAGGACTTAAATTGACTAGGCGGCATGAGTAGCGGGCAAGTGGAATCAGACCTAGGCTATGTGGTTCGGTGTGAGAGACCCGAAGATGGGGACTGGCCGTTGGCATAGTCGGAGCCTTAGACGGTGGTCAGAAAGGCTAAATGCTCACATGGTTGCCATCTTTGGGATGGTGGTGAAGCCACGGAATTGACCGGATTCACCGTTAATGTGCCCTGAGTGCACGGGGTGTTTGGCCGTGTGAGCCTACACCTGTGGCGTAGTATAGTTGCGCTTTATTATTTTATTGGGCTAACGATATGCAGGGAAAGAGCATCGCCGTCCCGAGTTAAGGGCGGGGTCGTTTTAATTTGGTCGCCTTTTAGCTGACCGTTGCTTTGTTTGCCACCGTGTGGTGGTATGTTCTTGTAGGTGCTGCGGAGCCAAGTGCCAAATAGCGGCCTGGAGCCCATGTTGCTGTGCTGGCCCTAGAAGGCCGTAGAATAGTTGTTTTTTACTTTTATCATGTGTGGTCGGCCTGCGAGCCGATGTATGTAAGACATGTTTTATTAAGTGAACATCTGTAAGGCCATAAGGCCATGTACCTTTTCAGTGTATTTTGGTTTCATTCCTGTGGTTGTGAACATTCATATATATTGGATTTAAGATTTGGGTTCTTTCAACTTTAAAAGCTTCCGCTAGAATGCTCTGTGTAGGACGAGTAGTCTTAATTGGACAGTTTGTATAATCATTTGGTAACCCTTCCGACTGTCTGTGGTATATGGCGTCGGGTTCTAGCTGGACCTTCTGTTATATGCCATGTAACGGATGGGGGTGTTACACCGCTCCACTGCGATGCTTGTCAACTCGGCAAGCATCACCATTCCTCCTTCCCACTGAAGCAAGGTTGGGGCTCTACTCGTCCTTTTGATCTTGTCCACTCCGATGTCTGGGGACCTGCTCCTACCCTCACCATTGGTCGGGGTAGTTCTTATTTTGTAACTTTTATTGATGATTTTTCTAGATGTACTTGGGTGTATCTCTTACGAGATCGCTCTGAACTTTTCGATGTATGGATCTCTTTTTATCAGTTAATTAAAACTCAGTTTGGTGTTTGTATTAAAACCTTTCTCTCCGACAATGCTAAAGAATATTTGAGTCATGCTTTTACCTCTTTTTGTGTGCAACATGACATTATTCATCAAACTAGCTGTGTTTATACCTCCCAACAAAATGGGGTGGCGGAACGCAAAAACCGTCACCTCCTCGATGTTGCTCGCACATTGATGACCCAGATGCATGTCCCTCGCTCATATTGGGGCTATGTTATTCTCCTTGCCTGCTACCTCATCAATCGCATTCCCTCCACAGTTCTCCACGGGAAAACCCTATTCTCCATTCTGCATCCGGGCAAGGATCCTTTTCCTCTCCCTCTCCGAATCTTTGGGTGCACTGCATTTGTGCATGCCCCATCTGCCACCAGTGATAAGCTATCCCCTCGCTCCACCAAATGTGTCTTTCTGGGGTACTCCACCACTCAGAAAGGCTACTGTTGCTTTAACCCCGTTCTTCGTCAGCAGTTCTTCTCCGCTGACGTTACCTTCTTCGAGAATGCCTCCTACTTCTCGGATGACTCCTCTCCTCTTCCCCCAGCTTCTGATTCTCCTGCTATTCCCTTCGTTCCCTCATCTCCTACCACTATATCCACCACTACTCCATCTCCGTACACTCCTCTCCCTCCGCCTCTATCTCCCCCTTCTCCTCCACCGTCTCCCTCATCTTCTCCACCATCGCTCTCTCCTCCCGGGCCAGCTCTCTCTGCCACGGATGCTCCGGATGCCGAGGGAGCCGCCGACCTGGACCTTCCTGTAGCTCTTCAAAAATGGGTGCGTACGTGTACCCTATACCCCCTAGCTGCTGTTGTTTCATATGATCGTCTTACCTCTTCTCGCATGGCCTTTGCGCTGGTTATCTCTGCCACTGCCACACCTCGGTCCTACCAGGAGGCCCTTGTTATTACTCACTGGAAGATGACCATAGATGAGGAAATGGCGACCCTCATGGAGCGGGGTACCTGGACTCTTGTTCCTCCTCCCCTCGGTACTGATGTTGTTGGCTGTCGATGGGTCTTTGTGGTAAAATTTGGCCCGGATGGCACGGTGGATCGTTATAAAGCTCGCCTTGTTGCTAAGGGATTTACTCAGACATATGAAGTTGATTACTTTAACACTTTCTCTCCTGTGGCTCGTCTCAGCACTATACGAGTCCTTCTTTCTGTGGCGGTCAATCGAGAGTGGCCGATTTCCTAGCTGGATGTAAAGAATGCCTTCCTTTATGGTGATCTTCAGGAGGCCATCTACATGGAGCAACCTCCTGGGTATGTTGCTTAGGGGGAGACACGAGTATGCCGGCTGAAGAAGGCAATCTATGGCCTCAAGCAGAGCCCTCGAGCTTGGTTTGACAAGTTCAGCGGCATCGTGGCGGCCGTTGGTTTTGCGCGCAGCTCTGCCGATCACTCGCTATTTATTTGAAAAACCTCCTCGGGACTGGTGGTTCTTGCTGTGTACGTCGATGATATTCTTCTCACTGGCGATGATCAGGAAGGGGTGGCCTTGACAAAGCAGAATCTTCGTCAACATCTGGTCACGAAAGATATGGGCTCTCTGAAGTACTTTTTGGGGATCGAAATCTCTCGGAAGCCCAACTCCTTAGTCCTCTCCCAGCGTAAGTATGCCCTTGATCTATTAAAAGAAGCAGGATTGACTGGAGCCAAACCTGCCCAATGCCCCATGGAAATTGGAGAAGACAAAACCTGGACAGATGATTCGCCTCTTCTTTCAGATACTACGCGGTACAGACGTCTAGTTGGTAAGCTCATATATCTCATAGTGACCAAGCCCGACATTTCCTATGCTGTGGGCAAGGTGAGTCAATTCTTGCAAGCACATAGGGAGTGCCATCTACAGTCCTCCTTGAGGATCTTGGAGTATGTCAAAGCAGCGCCTGGGAAAGGATTACTCTTTTAGAAGAATGGTCATTTGAGGGTTGAAGCATACTCAGATGCAAGTTACACTGATGACAAAGGGGATCGCAAGTCTACCTCTATTTTCTGCACCTTTGTTGGGGGAAATATGGTAAGCTGGAAGAGCAAGAAGCAGTCTGTTGTTTCCAGGTCCAGTGCTGAAGCAGAGTATCAGAGTATGGCATCAACCACTTGTGAGTTAAAATGGATACGGTCTCTCATGCTAGATTTAGGAGAGGTCTACAACCATCCTCTACCTATGTTCTGTGACAACAAGGCTGCCATATACATCTCCAAAAATCCGGTCTTCCATGAAAGAACCAAGCACACTGAGGTCGACTGTCATTTCATTCGTGAAGAGATTTTGAAAGAACAAATTTGCACTCCCTTCGTCACTTCTGATAAAGAGTTGGCTGACATCTTCACCAAGCCAGTATCTGCCTCGTTTCTTTATATTTGTGGCAAGCTGGGCATGATCTATATATATGCTCCAGCTTGAGGGGGAGTGTTGAAGTTGGTGACCGGGCAGTCTGGCGGTCTGGCTTGGCGGGTTGATGACCGCGCGGTTTTTCTGTTACCCTTCAACGGCTTGGTTGCTGTGTGTTGCTGTCTGAGGTCCAAGCGGTTTAGCGGTTTGTCTCTGGTGACTTGGAGACCGGGCGGTCTAGCGGTCTCCCATGGCGATCTCTCTCTCTCTCTCTGGTAGTTGCCGAGCGGTTAGCCCTTTTGTCTAACCGCGCGGCTTGTGCGGTTTGTGTCTGTATAGTCCGCTTGTGTCCTGTTAATTTTTAGTCCCACATCTCTTATTTGTATTCTCTCTTCTCTCCTCCATTCTATATAAGAGAGTTCATACCTTTGTAATAGATACCTTTTCGGATAATAAAGTTTCAGTTAAACCACTTCCGGTTTGTTTTTGTTCGGATTTTATATGTTTCTGTTCGGATTTTACATGTTTCTGTTCGGCTTTTATAGAAATCTATACTAGAACCTAGGCCCTAAATTTTGTGAGGATATGTTTGTCGTCCTGACTGATGAGGAGAGTATAATACAAGCAACACACCATATATTGAGTGATATGATAATTTGTGTGTAGACATTCTTAAAGCGGAGATACAACACTCCATTTTCATCATTTGCCCACGACGTGTGAAGCATGTGTGGTTAGCTACTCATACAAATTGGTGTTAGGATATGTCAAAATAGTGCGCAGGGATGTGAGTATGTATGATTGAATGGAATTATTGTGAGTGGTAGTTGGTTGTGTAAGTTCTACCAGATTCATATTGATGGAGAGCTTAGAGACCAACTCTAATGGTTAGGTGTTTAGGTCTAGACTAGCGGGAGCCCTAACTTGGGATCTTGTTAACTAGAAGTTAACTACTGCAAAATCTAGACTAGAACCTAGGCCCTGAGTTTGAGATGATTTGTTTACCATCTTGACTAATGGGAAGAGTATAGTATAGGATATGAGCCATACATTGAGTCCTAGGAAAGTTTGTGTGTAGATGTTTTATAAGTGGAGATGCATCGCTCCACTGCCACCATCTGACCACGATGTGTAACACCCCCTATCCGTCGCATAGCATATAGCAATAGGTCCGGCCGGGGCCCGATGCCATATACCACAGACAGACAGAGTGGTTACTAAATGGAAACCATCCAACCAATCCAACCTCCTACATAGAGCATTCTAGCGGAAGCAGTTTTACAAGTTGCAATTAAAAGAACCCAACACAAAAAGCATGAATGTCCACTAAACACTCCCAAAGGAATGAAGTACAAATACACAAGTACTGGCCTTAAGGCCTTACAACAGTTTGCTCAAATTAAATGTTTTCCAAACTTCGGCACGCAGACCGGCCATACATGAATAAAAGAAAACATCCAAAATTTAGGTCTTCGAGGGCCGACACAGTAACTTGGGCTTTAGCCCACTATTGACCGCTTGATCCAGCAGCACCTGCAAGCAACAAACCATCGCACGATGGCAAACAAAAGTAACGGTCAGCAATGCTAACCAAATTATAACGATCCCGCCCCCAACTCGGGGCGGCGATGCTCCTTCCCTGCACTTTATTAGAACAACCAAGCAGTATATAAATACATTAGATCACAGGCGTTGGCACGCACGGTCACACGCCCCGTGCACTCAGGGCACATTCTCGGTGATCACAGACTAAGTCCGCCGACTCACCACCGTCCCCGGGACGACAATCTCTAGTGAGCATTTGGTCTTTCTGGCCACTGCCTAAGACCCTCCATCTATGCCAACGGTAAGTGCCAAGTAGCTTTAGGTCTCTTTAACCGAACGACATAGAGCGGGTACGGTTCCGCCTGACCCGTTGCTCACACCGCATTGTTAATTTAAAACATATGTGCGGGTCAAACTTTCCCGAGTCCCAAATCGTTACAAACATCACATAACTCAGTTATGTTCAAGTTGGCTCCCAGGCCCACAAGATGGCAGAACCACACATCCGCCCAGTTTTTCGGGTGCACCTTGGAGTTAATCCCCAAGTCTCCTTGTTGCAATCTACCTTGTAGAAAACCCGAAAAACAAATATTCGCACGGAGTCTTCTCCGGCCATTTATGCAATGCAACATCACCGATCCAGAAAAACATGTCTGGATAGGCTTCACACATCATGCCTATGTCCGTTCTCGATTACGGACTCTACACAACGGGGACTTCACATATCTACCCGAAGGAACGCCTCCAACTCACCGCAAACTCGCGAGAGCAGGCTTCCTATGCAAGAGAAGAAGAGCTTCACATGCTCAAGTAGATAATCGTTACCCTAGCGTTCTTCCTTGGCGTCATGGAAATCTACGCAAATGAAAAGCTCCGCAATCTCTTTGCCTTCATAGATCCGAAGTCGGCTTGCGATTTGGAGCTCCGAAACTCCTCCAATTGCCGAATCTATCCTCTTCTCCCTCGTCACTCTCCCTTCTCTCTAGAACTTAGACAGAGAACCAGCGACAAAAAAATAAGGGTTTTGAAACCCTGTACACGGGTATATCCCTATCGGATTAACCACCAGCCGTCGGATCCCATAAAAGGGAAATGCACGGCTACGATCCAGGTCTGAACTGGACAAATGGGGCTAAGCACCGCACAGTTCACCAATCCAGAGCAAGACACGTCCGCGACATATCAAATTGTGTCGGGACATTTAGTCAAGATCCCGCCAAAACCTCTGTGTCGACACTCCGCGTCGACAGAGTCAAACATGCCACAATCGCCCCGCGCTCGACGATTGTCGAGCCAAGATCGCTCAACACTGCCAAATCGTCGAACAGAGTTCCCTGGCAAAATCGTCGAACGCAGCCAGATCGTCGAACGCAGATCCCTGACAAAATCGTCGAACGCAGCCAGATCGTCGAACGCAGATCCCTGACAAAATCGTCGAACGCAGCCAGATCGTCGAACGCAGATCCCTGGCAAAATCGTCGAATGCAACCAGATCGTCGAATGCAGATCCCTGGCAAAATCGTCGAACGCAGCCAGATCGTCGAACGGTCATGACACACCCGTGACAACCATCCGTGTACGTTGTTCGACGATCATCGACCCAAGATCGTCGAATGCTGGCCAGATCGTCGATCCCAGATCGCTGGCCTAATAGACGAACGAACACGACACGCCCTGGGACACGCCCGTGTCCCAGGCCGTGTACCCCCTGCCAAATACCAAATTTGGCCCAAAATGCCTCCCGTCGCTCTTTTGAGTTTCGGGGCGTTATAGCTCTCCCCCTCTTAAAAGAATTTCGTCCGCGAAATTACATAAAGGAAAGATAAGTACAAAACTAAAATTTGTACCTGAGCGGAACAACTTCGGATACTCATCAAGCATAGTCTGCTCTCGTTCCCAAGAGAGCTCTTCTCGGCCGCAATTGTCCCAACGGACCTTGACCATCCCGATCTCTTTATTGAGTAGCCGCTTGACCTCCGAGTCCTCAATTTACACGGGCTTGACCTTTGTCGTCAGACCACTATCCACCGACACTTGATCAACCGCGATCACTTGCGAAGGCTCTAGCACCGCCTTCCGAAGCACCGATATGTGGAATACATAGTGTAAACCACTAAGCTCCACCGATAGATTCAACCGATAAGCCGCTTCGCCAATCTGCTCCAGAACCTCAAACGGCCCAAGGTACCTCGGGCTTAGCTTTTTCAAGCGCCGCACCCGCGATACACCCTTGAATGGCTTGATCTTTAAGTGCGCCCAATCGCCCACAGCGAACTCCACATTCTTGTGCTTGGCATTATAGTACTTCGCCTGACGGTCCCGAGCGATTAGCAACCTCTCCCGAATGATTCGCACCAATGAAGTAGCATCTTCCACCTCTTGACGCTTGTACAACTTTGACTCACCCGTTTCTAACCAAGACAACGGCGTGCGACATCTCCTACCATAAAGGCCCTCGAAGGGCGCCATTTGAGTACTCGCTTGGTAGCTGTTTTTGTACGCGAACTCCACCAAATAAAGGTGATCCTCCCATTGCTTTCCGAAGTGCAGGACACACATGCAAAGCATGTCCTCCATTGTCCCATTGACCCTCTCGGTCTGCCCATCCGTCTGCGGATGAAAGGCTGTGCTAAAACTCAGCTTTGTTCCCAACATTTGCTGCACCAACCTCCAATCATTGGACGTGAACCGTCCATCTCGGTCACTCACGATGCTGCGGGGCACATTGTGAAGCCATACTATGTTATCCACATATAACTTCGCCAATTTCTCAACCAGATCATCCTTCCTATGCGGAATGAAATGCGACACCTTCGTTAGCCGATCTACGACCACCCAGATGGCGTCGTTCCACTTTTGCGACCTTGGCAACCCGTGCACAAAGTCCATAGTGATGTCATCGAACTTCCATTCTGGAATAGGCAAGGACTTCAAGAATCCTCCCGGCTTTTGGCATTCTGTCTTCACCAAGGCGCAAGTTTGGCACTTCGCCACGTACATCGCCACATCCTTCTTCAGTCCTGGCCACAAGAACAATTTCTTAACATCGCAGTACATCTTCGTGCTCCCCGGGTGAATTGAATACTTGGTATGATGTGCCTCGTACAACAATTCCACCAGCAAATTGCCCACGCTTGGGACGCAGAGACGACCGTCTTTCCAAAGTAATCCATCCTCCACAACGAATTGGGAATTTGACCCATCCAAAGCCTCTATCATGAGTTGCTTCATGTGGACATCCATATCCAATGCCTGCCGAATCCGATCAGCCAGGTCATATTGGACTTCAGTCCAATTCAATACTGCTTCAACACTTGATTGCTTATCAACGCAAAAGATCTCCAACGCCTCTAACTCCCGAACCAACCGCTCGTCATGGACCGACATCCAATTGGCTTGAGCTGGGGCCCGGCGACTCAACGTGTCCGCAACCGCATTGCCTTTACTAGACACGTAGTGGATCTTGAATGTATAGTCCCCCAGGAACTCTATCCATCTACGCTGCCGCATGTTCAGGTCTTTCTGATCAATCAAATACTTCAGGCTCTTGTGATCAGTGTAGATATCAATCTTCACACCGTACAAATAATGTCTCCACAGCTTCAAGGCAAAAATCACGGCCGCTAACTCCAAGTCATGGACTGGATAGTTCCTCTCGTGCACTTTCAACTGTCTTGAGCCATATGCTATAATTCTTCCATGCTGTAACAGCACACAACCAAAACCACTGCCCGTAGCATCGCTATAAATCTCATAACCTTCGGTCCCACTCGGCAAACTCAACACAGGCGTTGTGGTCAACCGACATTTCAACTCCTCAAAAGCTCGCGCGCACGCCGGCGTCCAAACGAACTTCTGCTCCTTCCTCGTCAAAGTAGTGAGAGGTAACGCTATCCGCGAGAAGTTCTCTATGAAGCGCCTATAATAGCCGACAAGCCCCAGAAAGCTCTGGACTTCCGCTACCGTAGAAAGCTCAGGCCATTCTCGTATCGCAACAATCTTCGCCGGATCCAATACAATACCTTCCCCACTCACTATATAACCGAGGAACGCCACTGAGGACAACCAAAACTCGCACTTCGAGAACTTGGCGTACAATTGATTCCTCCTTAGCATCTCCGAAACCAAATGAAGGTGCCTGAAGTGATCTTCCTCACTCTACAAGTACACCAAAATATTGTCGATGAAGACGATCACAAAATGGTCCAAGTACTCCCTGAAGGTCCTGTTCATCAAATCCATGAACACTGACAACGCATTCGTCAGCCCAAACGGCATGACCGTAAACTCGTAATGCCCGTATCTTGTACTGAACGCGGTCTTAGGGATATCACTCTCCCTTATCCTCAGCCGATAATAGCCAGACTTGAGATCCAACTTAGAGTACACCGTCGACCCGACCAACTGATCAAAAAGACCATCGATCCTTGGGATTGGGTACTTGTTCTTTTCTGTCAACTTGTTCAGTTCTCGGTAATCGATACATAGCCTCAAGCTTCCGTCCTTCATCTTAACAAAGAGGACCGATGCGCTCCAAGGCGAAGAACTTGGACGCACATACCCTTGTTCCAACAACTCTTGAAGTTGCACCTTCAGCTCTGCCATTTCCTTAGGCGCTAGATGATACAGAGATCGTGACACAGGCTTTGCACATGGCACTAGCTCAATAGTGAAATCTATCTCCCGTTGAGGCGGGGCTCCAGGAAAATCGGAGGGGAACACATCAGGGTAATCAGCTACCACTGAAATACTATCCAACGTAGGCTTCGACATTGCAACCTTTAATAGTGTAAAGAACAGCTCTGCACCAGCACGAACCGCCTTCACCACCTGAAGAGCAGACATCAATGTCTTGCTCGACCCCTTTCAAGCCCGTAAAAGTCATCTTATGACCTGTTCCCAACTTTACTTCCTTGCAATTTCGATCAATGTATGCTTGCTGCTCCGAGAGCTAGTCCATACCAAAGATCACGTCGAGCTCCCCTAGCGGTAGTAACGACACTTGTAAGTCAAAGTCTTGACTCCCTGACCACACATAAGCGCAACAGATTCTACCGGCGCACATTGAGCAACATTGGACCATAACACATCCAATTTGTCTCTTACCATCGAAGGAGGTACTCCGACGCGTAATATAATTCCTAAATAAAGGAATGCGAAGCTTCATTTATATGAACAGGTCTCTCGCCGGATAAACGAAAATCAGAACAAAGCTTAGCACAAGTAGTTCTAAGCAAAAATGCACAAGGGTGACAAGTATGTAAGGTTAAAATGCTATAACTTTAAACCATACCTGTCCTCACGGCAGCATGCTTTCTCTCGGACTTTAGGCACCCACGGGCATAATGCCCCGACTCCCCACAGTTGTAACATGCGCCCGGGGTTTGGCCTGTAGATGCCCCCGAAGCACCGAGAGGAGGGGATAGACCCAAATTCCTAGCCTTCTTATACCATCTACGATATCCAGACTTTGAGGTGTTCGGCATTTTGAACGCCGTTTCTTTTGCACTAAAGTCCTCAACTGCTCCTGACATAGCTTTCTTAGTCTTCTGAGCACCATTCCAACACTCTCGGGCAAAGTGCCTTTTCTTTCCACAAGTATGACAAGTGTAAGTAGCTTTGCTAGTCGATGTTATAGCCCCCTTCTCCAGCATTCTGCCGGATGCAGCTCTTATGGGGCTTGCATAGTTCGATACCATGTTCGCTGCCATCGGGTGAGTCTTCCTCAAGTCCGCTTCCAAAGATCTAGCCGACTCCACCAATGCTCGAAATCCCAATAATTTTGGTCCTAGCAGTAGGATTTGCAGCTCGCCACGCAGACCATTATAAAATCTATCGACTATAGCCTGCTCGTTCTCCAACTCAAAGCATGAGTAGCGGCTTATTATAAGAAATGCTTGCAAATATTCATCAACTGAGTGCGCTCCCTGCACTAAACGCATATTCAGCTGCTGCCCCGATGGTCTACCAAAAGTCATCTGCTCCATCACGCCACCCGACATTGAAGCTACAACAGGGGCATAGGGTTGTACATTTCTTCCATGCTGTGCACTCTTCACAGCGAACACCGCTTCAACTATCCTTCTTACGGTCTCAGACGAAGGAGGGGTCTCAAACACCTCATCAGATGCACTATACTCCTCAGAAACCGGACATTCTGGCGGCCCAGCACCGCTTTTGGTCACCTATAGTGGTACAAAACACCGTTAAGCGACCAAATAAAATTGCAAACAGCAATTATAGGAACACGCAGGTTCCCCAAACACGTGTATTTTCATTCCTAAGTGGACATTCATAGGTTCTTTTATTGTTATAATGATGACGCACACACATGTGCTCACCACCCCTTAAAAAGAATTCATCCACGAATTCATTTTAAGCCTGACCGAAACCAGTAGTCTGATACAAAATTGTAACATCCCCTATCTGTCGCATAGCATATAGCAGTAGGTCTGTCCGGGGCCCGACGCCATATACCACAGACAGACCGGGTGGTTACTCAATGGAAACCATCCAACCAATCCAACGTCCTACACTGAGCAGTCTAGCGGAAGCAGTTTTATAAGTTAAAATTAAAAGAACCCAGCACAAAAAGCATGAATGTCCACTAAACACTCCCAAAGGAATGAAGTACAAATACACAAGTACTAGCCTTAAGGCCTTATAACAGTTTGCTCAAATTAAATATTTTCTAAACTTCGGCACGTAGGTCGGCCATACATGAATAAAAGAAAACATCCAAAATTTAGGCCTTCGAGGGCCGGCACAGCAACTTGGGCTTTAGCCCGCTATTGACCGCTTGGTCCAGCAGCACCTGCAAGCAATAAACCACCGCACGGTGGCAAAAAAAAGTAACGGTCAGCAATGCTGACCAAATTATAACGATCCCGCCCCCAACTCGGGGCGGTGATGCACCTTCCCTGCACTTTATTAGCACAACCAAGTAGTATATAAATACATTGCATCACAGGTGTTAGAACGCACGACCACACGCTCCGTGCTCTCAGGGCACATTATCGGTGATCACGGTCTAAGTCCGCCGACTCACCACCGTCCCCGGGACGGCAATCTCTCGTGAACATTTGGTCTTTCTGGCCACTGCCTAAGACCCTCCATCTATGCCAACGGTAAGTGCCAAGTAGCTTTAGGTCTCTTTAACCGAACGACATAGAGCGGGTACGGTTCCGCCTGACCCGTTGCTCACACCGCAACGTTAATTTAAAACATATGCGTGGGTCAAACTTTCCCGAGTCCCAAATCGTTACAAACAACACATAACCTAGTTATGTTCAAGTTGGCTCCCAGGCCCACAAGATGGCAGAACCACGCATCCGCTCAATTTTTCGGGTGCACCTTGGAGTTAGCCCCCAAGGCACCCTGTTGCAATCTACCTCGTAGAAAACCCGAAAAACAAACATTCGTACGGAGTCTTGTCCGGCCATTTATCCAATGCAACATAACCGATCTAGACCAACATGTCCGGATAGGTTTCACACATCATGCCTATGTCCGTTCTCGATTACGGACTCTACACAACGGGGACTTCACATATCTACCCGAAGGAACGCCTCCAACTCACCGCAAACTTGCGAGAGCAGGCTTCCTATGCAAAAGAAGAAGAGCTTCACATGCTCAAGTAGAGAATCGTTACCCTAGCGTTCTTCCTTGGCACCATGGAAATCTACGCGGATGAAAAGCTCCGCAATCTCTTTGCCTTCGTAGATCCGAAGTCGGCTCGCGATTTGGAGCTCCGAAACTCCTCCAATGGACGAATCTATCCTCTTCTCCCTCGTCGCTCTCCCTTCTCTCTAGAACTTAGACAGAGAACCAGTGGCAGAAAAATAAGGGTTTTGAAACCCTGTACACGGGTATATCCCAATCGAATTAACCACCAGCCGTCGGATCCCACAAAAGGGAAATGCACGGCTACGATCCAGGTCTGACCTGGACAAATGAGGCTAAGCACCGCACAGTTCACCAATCCGGAGCAAGACACGTCCGTGGCCAATCAAATTGTGTCGGCACATTTAGTCAAGATCCCGCCAAAACCTCTGTGTTGACACTCTGCGTCGACAAAGTCAAACACGCCACAATCGCCCCGCGCTCGACGATCGTCGAGCCAAGATCGCTGAACGCTGCCAAATTGTCGAACAGAGTTCCCTGACAAAATCGTCGAACGCAGCCAGATCGTCGAACGCAGATCCCTGGCAAAATCGTTGAACGCAGCCAGATCGTCGAACGCAGATCCCTGACAAAATCGTCAAACACAGCCAGATCGTCGAACACAGATCCCTGGCAAAATTGTCGAACGCAGCCAGATCGTCGAACGCAGATCCCTGGCAAAATCGTCGAACACATCCAGATCGACGAACGGTCATAACACGGCCGTGACAACTAGCCGTGTACGTTGTTCGACGATCGTCGACCCAAGATCATCGAACGCTGGCCAGATCGTCGATCCCAGATCGCTGGCCTGATAGACGAACGAACACGACACGCCTTGGGACACGCCCATGTCCTAGGCCGTGTACCCCCTGCCAAATACCAAATTTGGCCCAAAACGCCTCCCGTCGCTCTTTTAAGTTTCAGGGCGTTACACGATGTGTAGGGTTTGTGTGGTTAACTACTCATGAAATGTGGTGAACAACCATTTTATGTCGACATGGTGTGTGTGTGCAAGCTCGGTTGTGATAGACCATAATTGTGTTTATAATTAATAGTATAATTTAGATTGTGCAGTAGTTTATATTATGTTAGACTTCAATTATATAAATATGTATGAGCGCTTTTATATGATTAGTCAGTTTATGTTGCACTCTTATTTATAAAATTTAATGTTACAAGAGAGTGAGTGTGTTGTGGACACTACTAGGATAGAAACATGTGTCTATTTCTTGTCATTATTTGTTACCACACTCTTTCATACTTTATTATTAAACATCTTTAAAATATGTAATTGTTCACATTATTTTATATTATGTGTGTGTGTGTGTTACAACAATATATATATATATATATATATATATATATATATATATATATATATATATATATATATATATATATATATATATATATATATATATATATATATATATATATATATATATATTAGTGTGCTTACACTCACTGCATGACAGTGCACTATCTCCATTGAGCATATTAGGGGCTCAGGTGGAGAGGCATAACCACCAAGAAAAAATATATAGTATTTTAATCCCTCATTATCGATTTACAGCTTAGGTGTTCCACGAGCTATGACGTGAACTTGATGTGGACTTGACATTGAAATGGAAGACTTACAGAGGATTGTTACTACCCTTAGCAATATCATAATTCCTTTTGTTGGCTTAGTAGGTTTTTAGATTTACAATATTTTATATATTAGTAATTATCTAGCTTGACATGTTTACTTGTAAGCCCGTAGAATTTTTATACATTACATGTACTTGGACTGTGTGGTCATCATATTATTGTTGTGATTACTTTTTGTCTTCTCTTATTACTTGTATGTTTTTGCATTTTATGGTGTGGTTTTTAGTCTTTTGGTAGTAGATCTTTCACTATGACTTATATCATACTCAATAAGTAGTGTGATGATTATTCTCTTAGCATCATCATCAGTCTGTAGCATTAGGAGAGGATGATGGGAGGGGGTTGAGATGTCCATAAAGTGTAAAATAAGATTATTTTTCAGAATACTTATGTTTTTTCAAAATCATGAATGCCCAAATAAATATAGTATGAAAACACAAGATACGCATGTTCGAACCAATATGCATGATATAAATAATCATAAAGTGTAAAATAAAGTTCATGCAACGAATATGATATGAGTACTCCCTAAATTAAACTACCCAAGCTATATTTCTACACTTTAGCCTCGTACTAAGTGACAAATGAGCATGAAGAGCTGCACACATGTCATAGGTCAGGACGTTAGTCCCATATGCATGCAAAATATGACGCTCAACCTAGCACTCTCCCCCCCCCCCAATACCTCGCAAGGTCTCACTGGAACCCTCCTCGGTTAAGGACAAGACATGACTTAGAGGTTTGGTCTCTAATGCACACAATCTAACACCCTCGCTAATATGAGATGCAAACTCTGGGTAAATTATCATGGATATAAGCGTTTAAGCCTAAGGATGAATTCATAAACTATGAGTTTATTTGATGTTTAGAATTATAGTAGATTTAAACGTCACATAGTTATCATGAATTTCAAATCTCAATTTTTTTTACTTTTAATTTAATTCATCATGGTAATATAAGATAACTGTCATGGATAATAATATTAATTAGATGATAATGCTAGAATAATGAGTTTGAATACAATGTTATGTCATAGAATAAATAAATGATAATGTTGCATGTATTCTTAAATAATGTTTAAATCCATAGACTTAGAATGAAGTGATGATTCTATTTGATTTATTCTTATTGGTGCAAAGGTGATTCTAGTATCAAAATAGAAGATATACATGCAAACATAAAACATAATGCATTTATATAATGATCATGAACTAAAACAAAACAAAATTTTGAAATTAATAATATTCATTTCAATTGAATTATTTATTGATTTTTCACTACTTTATAATATTTATTTTGCAATTGAAATAAATATTCTTTTGCATCATTAAAAACATGTAGATTTTATAATATGATAAGGTTCAATATATATAATTTGGTGTGCTTGTATTTAACATAAAGTTTTGATTTTTCAAAGACCTAGAATTAAATCATTACTTTTTGAAATTTTTAATATGATTGATTCTAAGGTCCAAATAAAAGTGATATGCATGCAAACAATAGTGAAGCATATCCATACACCAAATGTAATACCGATATCTAATTATATGATTCATAATTCCATGGTGTGGTTGAAATAGTCAATTTAGGTTTATTGATAAACAATGAATTATGATATATGAATAAAGTGAATTTAAGAATTGGATATCAGTTTAATAATATTAGATCATTGCGGTGTTTGTGAAGATCATAAATTTTATAAAATGAATATGTTTTGGTGATATTTAAATTTTTTTTATAAATTTTCTTTTTTATTTTAATTTTAGAAATTACCCAAACATATCTGACAGTAGAAAATAATGAATGTTAACATAGTAAAATAATTTTTCAGAAACTATCACTTATAAAAAAATGAACTTTTCAAGAAATACGGCTACCACCGACTGTTGGGTTATCACCTGAGATTATCAAATAGAACTTTAAATTTGATGCAAAAACATGATTTTTGTGATATTTCAATTCCGATTTTTCTTGATTATGATTTTATATTTTAGAGGCTATCATGTGCAACAAAAAATTTAGAAAAATAATCAAAAAGTTGTGTTAATATTTTAGTTTAGGACCCCTAAACAAAATAGATATTAAGTACAACGTAAAGTAGAGTTTTGTATATTTGATTTTGATTCATTTCTACTTTATGCATTTTATTGGAAACTAAAGAATAGTATATTTAATTATCCAAAGAGGACCATGTGTGATGGTTCCTTTAGGCACCTGGATGTAGCGTGTTAGTTAATGGAGAGGTAGTGACGAATGAGCCTTTTAAGTGTAGTTAATGTTTCATTTTCAATTTTGGGCCTCCATTCATGTATTGGCTTAATATTATTTTTATGCATCAAATTTTGATTGTACTTATTTTTGTCTTGAGGCTCAGAATGATAATGATTCTTGAAATCAAATTTTATAGAAAATTTGTGAACATTTAAATTTATGTTGGCAGAGGATTGCTTTTGTAAATCATTGTGATGGTTATTTGGAAATCGATTTACAAACATTTGGTGTTTTATAGACCCATTGTTTTTCTTTATCAAAATATTGAAATTCATATTCAACTTGTTTTCAGATTTGACTTGATATTGTAGATTTATGTTTTGTGAATATTGATTTATAATTTCTTTTAACAAGTTGATTTTTGTTTCCAGTTCTTTATTTGTATTCATAAGATTATGTCTTACCTTATTATACGTGAGTGCACTATTTTTATGAATTGAAGTTATAGTTTTTATACGAGTTTCATAATCATTTCTCAATTTTTCAAATGTTTCATCCATCTCTTTAATTTCAATTTTAAAATTTTTGCACATCACATAGCCATTTTCAAGGATTAATTTTCTAAAAATAATTTTTCATTATGTTATTTTGAAGTAAAAAGTTCTTTTTCAAATACCTTAAGTTTTTCTTTAAATATATTGCAATCAATACAAGGTGAAACATTTTCAACAAAAGAGCATGAAGAAGAACAAGACACATAAATATGAGATTCTACTTTAGCATTTGTTTTTAAATTTTTATTTTCTAAACATAATTTGGAAATAACATTTTTCAACTTTAAAATTTTACGTTTAGTGATTTCAGGCATAGAAAATATAGAAATAGAATTTGCTACAAAAGTGAAGATTTAGATTTTCTTACATTGCTATCAGATGAGGAAAGATTTAAATATATTGTTCCTTTGACATCTTTTTTTATACCTCTTCCATAGATGAGTTTTCATCTTCTCTTTCATGTGATGTGTTCTCTTCTTCTAATTCATTTGATGTGCACTCAATGGATCCTTCAATGGAGAAGTTTTCTTGAATAATTAAGCAAACATGCTTATTCTCCATGTCTTGTAATTGTTCTATTCATGTGGATGCATAATCATAATTTTTCTTCAAGAAATTTCATATTTCATAAGCAGTAGAAAACATATATATAAGTTTGAAAATATGTTGATCTAGTGCACAAAATAAACTATTTAAAGATTTAACATTTAGTATCATTTCATTTTTATTTAATATAGTTGGGGGCTTTTTAATTATAATATTCCAAACTTCAATAGTTAGGGATTTAAGAAAATTTTTCATTAAAATTTTGCACCCTTTATAATTTTTGCCCATAAATAAAGGTGGTGCTAAATAATTTTCATTAAATAAACTTTCATCCCCCCTAGTGGTTGTGAGTTCCTGAAGCGTTATTATTCCATGTTGTGAAGCCATTTTGGAATAACTTAGCTCTGATACAATGTGTTAGAGCATACAGTGCCCTTAGGCGGGGGAGGGGGGGGGGGGGGGGTGAATGAGGGCTTTATGTAAATTTAATTTTTAAATAAAAATATTATAGTTTATAAAATAAGTTTTAAAATGTATTTTAGAAATCTTTATTTTATAATCCATAAAAGATTATATCAAATATTTATTATAGAAAATGTAGAAATTCAATATTCCTTCACTACCGCCATCGATAAGTTTTACTGCCAGACACTAGGTCACATATATTGAATTCAAAAGTTTTTATCTTACAAAACAAACCATCTAATATATTTTGCAATTAGGTTTTGAGAGAAATATTAATTAAAATATTTTATACATTGAAGTAAAATCAAGATAATGATATAAAGAGAGACATGATTTTATTTCCTTAGAATATAATACAAAATGTTTGATTTCAATGACGCTTGAAATCAAAGAGAATATAAAATTCTTTTTTTTGATTCATCGATCCTTCTCCTAAGGACCGACTGGCTATAACCTATCTTACCCCAGATATGAGCTCTGTCCCCCTAGATCTAGCCTTAACCTAGTAGCTGCACACAAGGCATCAAATTTCCGGCCCCCTAAATCGCACAAACACCTAGTCGCCACAAACAAGGAGAATTTTATACGAAATCCTTCACAGAATTTGACGTTCTCCGCGAATGATTTTTCCATACCCGTTACAAAAAGATAAAAAAAAGATATTATAAGATAAATAAATTGTAATAGAAACTCCCCAAGGATTACTGAAATTAAAGACAAAGGCAGTGTAGACGTCAACATTCTTGATGTGTTCGCCCTTCATGTAGAATGTACGTTGTAGTGCTTCTCCTTCAAAATCTCCTTTAAATCTTCAAATATGCACAGAGGTTTCTTTTTATCTCTGGTAATGACTCTCTCTCAAAAGAATCGATGTTCTGGCTTGGTGGAAGATGAATCACTACTTCAGGAGGTTTGTCTACATCAATTTTCTGAACTCCAACCTTTTTATAGTTTTTGCGCCATCGTCTGACGATAGTAGATATTGCACAAATGATATATCCTCGAGCTGCCACGTGTACTTCGCTGCGATGATTATGCCGATTAAAAATGGACGTGGTTGGGTCATGGAGCATGGTCGTCGTCGTACTGACAAATAGTACGCAACGTGGCAGGATAGTTTGGAATATGGTCGTCATCATGCTGACATCATTTTTGTTATCGTCGGCGATATTGCTATCGCTTGGCAATATATCCTCTTCACTTTTTCCATCGGAACCTTTTCCAGATTGTAGATGACTGCGTTCTTATTCTGTAATGTGGTGGCACATTCCGTAACTCTTCTAGAATTAAAAGTTATGAACATTTTAATATTCAACAATCAAAGTGCTTTTTTTAGTTTTTCTAAAGTGTACATGCCCTTGGGTCACACCCATGACTGAGGGTTTGTCTCCTCATTCAACCTATACAACCTGCACACTATAAAAACACAAAAGACTAAATCAAATACATCACGATATTTGTTATTCTCAAACTAAGAGATGCGGAACCCATGCACTAGCAGTAACACCCTAAAATTTCATGTTGTGTAGTTTTCTTCCTACACGCCCGTGAACCCATAAGTACACGCTCGTGTGCTTTGCAAAGGGAAATCTGGACCAAGAATTACAGATTTGTGGATGCGCATGTGATTTCTTTGTGCATGCCCGTAAACATTTTTATGGTTCTTGCGTGTGTCATGTATGCCTGTGCATTTCATGCTTGCCCGTGCAGCTTAATGTGCACGCTTGTGCGTGCAACATGTTTTTTCCTTGCAATGCCTCAGTGCAAAATATGGGTTTCAATCCAATGGTTTACATCCAACCTAGGAGTCTTATAAGGTGTGAGGAGGGATTTAGAACCCTCATTCTCCTATTTATTTTTTCTCTCTTAAGTTTGGAAGAAAAAGACGGGTGTTGGGTATGAGGAGGAAGAAGGTGCCATTGGGGGAGCTTCGGAGCTCCGATTGATGAGTTGAGATTAGATTCATGGAGAGGGTTAAAGGGCTCTCATCTTCTACCATGCTTTGCAACATTTTAATGAAAAGGAGGAAATCTCATAAGATAACAACATTTATCCTTCTATTATAGGATGCGTGCTTGACATTCTCTTTGTTCATTATTTGATTTAATGTTTTGTGGTACCTGATACGTCTAATTAGAGCGTTAACCCTGGAGTCCACAGGGCACCCCAAGTTTAATCGGCAGGTCGCTGCGGCCTTGTATCTCAGGTCGCGCGGACAACCAGCCAAGGTTGCCTTGGTCTCTTCAGCCTGGCAGGTCGCCAAGGTCCCCCAGGTCGCCCAGGCTATCTTCAGCAGTGGTGGACAAAAGTCCCAGTCCGCCTAGGCCAGCATCTACCCAGCGTCAGATCGACAAAGACCCCAGGGCGCAAGGCTCAGTTTGCCTCCTGTCTGGCAGACATGCGTCCTCTTTCTTTTCTTTTCACTTTGTATCCGATCACCACTACTTGGTTCTCCCGTACCTCGGGTAGGCAGTTATTTTACCCCTGTTCGCTTGGAAAGGCCCCCAAATCTATAAATATGGGGGAGTAGTACACCCAAAGCGTGCTGACTGGAGCCCAGAAGCCCCCTTATTAAAGGTTGCGGGCTCAATTCTCAGGATTTGCAGACTGCTGCTTGCACAACTCTGCGCTTTTTGCCTTTTCCTGTAAGGCTGTAATCGCAATAAATTAATCAAAAGAAATCCCGCCGCAAGAGTGGCATTTGCTGCGGCGGACGAAGTATAGTGTTGTCGTGATCTGCAACTCTGTCTCTCCTTGCCATTGACCGTTAGTAAAGAGCTACTTGCAGTTTCCTCCACCCTCTTCTGTTTGTATGGATTAGAGGTGCATTTCCCCCATCAACATTTAACACGTGACCTTCAGATTCAAGTAGTTGTTGAAACTGCGGTTAGCCATATCAGACTGCCTATCTTCTCACCGCTCAGCTCTCTTTGATCGCTCAAATTCTTCTGAAGCGCTATGGGATGCACTTGAGCGATCTCGTAGGGAGTCCTAAAAGTCTCATTGGGAGACTGACCAATGCTTCGATGTGATTAGCCAGGCCCTATCCGTGCTCACCCAATGGTTAGAACCTTAGCATGCAGTAACTCCCGCGGACATGTCAGTTCGTCGTGCTCTAGTCCGCCCAGTGTTAGCAGTGGCTCCTTCTCCACCAGCCTGTTTGCCCATGCAGTCCGCAGCTCCCCTGCAACCTCAGGAAGAAGAATTCGCTTCTCTTATGGAATTTCTCCGGGAGGCAGCCAGGGGTATACCGGCCCGCAGGCTCGATTTTGCTGATGATTGTCAGGTGGCGCAACCCATCACGACCTCCGCTCCAGCCGAAATTGAAAAGCCCTCTCCCTTGGTGGATAAGGTCCGTTGGGAGCCGGCTGAGAATAATTTCAGGAAACCCCACTTGCCCTCCTATATTGGGGAGTCCGACTTGGTTTCAGATATGCAGGACTTAAAGATGTTGTGTCTCTGAGGTGCTTGGCAGATGAAATGAAATGCAAACTTTTGGTTACCACTTTCGATGCCTAGGCTAGGGAATAGTTCCACGAGTTATATCCCCAGTCCATCGCTTGTTTCGTAGAGCTTTGCAGAGAGCTCTTGTTAAGATTTACTACTTTTAAGAGGTGGAAGAGTGGTCCAGTAGCCCTTTTTAAGATTAAACAAAAAGACAATGAATCGGTGGCTCGGTTCGTTGATCATTTCCAGAAAGAAATTTTGGGAGTCAAGAATGTGTACTCGGATTTCTATAGAGTTTCCTTGGTCAACGACCTTAGGGAAGGCCCTTTGAAATTCAAAGAAACTACCAAAGATCCTGCAACATATCACTAGCTGATTGTCATGGTGAATAGGTTTATCGAAGGAGAAAATGCCAATCCCACCTATATCTCCTCCTTGACAGCTAGGGCTGAAGAAGGAAGGGATGTGGCAGACTCCTCTACAACTCGTCATCCGTTCAGGCCCCCTCATCCAGAGTATTAACCCCCTTCTCAGAGGGGAAAGAATTTCTATCACAAGTAATAGTTTCAGGGCCATCAACAGTTTCACGATCAAAAACTATCGTTGGCCGCCACACCCGCTCCAGCTGCTCCTCAAGTCTTGCCAGTTTTCCAAGCCCGAGATGATTCATTCCCAGGCAATCATCAAAGCAATGACCCCATGGACGAGTTTTCAGCCATGGGTCTAATAGTGCATGAGGTCATCCAAATCCTGCAGAAAAAGCAAGAATTCATGAAAGGATTTCAGAGAGTGGAGGGGAAGTCCCGAAGCTCTAATATTTTTTACGAATTCCACAAGGAGAAGGGACATCTGACTGAGAATTGTAGAGCCCTTCATCTGTTAATGGAAATGCTTCTTGCGGTAGGGAAGATGAAAGATCTTGGCCATAAGGAGGCTCTGGCTAAACCAACCACCTCAAAGGGCAAAGAGGTGGCAGAAGTGTTTTGGGAATGTGAAAAATTTTAAGATGTTGGCTATCTTGGCAGCATCAATGTTGGAGGAGAGTATGTTGATACATATGACGAGGGCACTCTTGGAGAACTCTTCTACATCCAAGGAGGTGCATGGGTAGAGTCATCCCTAAAATCATCCATGGCTAGAGTCTATTGACATGAGGTGGCTGCAACCTCTACTTCTACTTCGCTAAGGGGATTCGTCACCTTTGGCTGAGATGACTTTCCACATATAGCCAATCCTTTCAACAATGTGGTTGTTATTGAGGAGAACATTTAAAACTACACGATTAAAAGAATTTAGATCGATACTTGTAGTTCGATGAACATCATTTTCTAGCAAACCTACGAGGCCCTGAAGATTGGGAAGCCTTTGCTTTCCACCGAAGGGCCACTTTACGGTTTCTCTAGCAAGAAGAAAGAGGTAGAAGGGAGTGTTGCCCTCTTGGTAACACTCGGAGGGATTACAAACCTCGTTCAGTTCATAGTAGTTGACGCCCCGAGCAGCTATAATGCAATCTTCGGAAGATCCCTCCTCAATGAATAACCGACTGTGGTTTCAACCTACCACCTTTCGATCAAGTTTGAAGTTGAGGGTAAGCTGTACCGGATCAAGAGTGATCCAAAGATGTCTTGGGAATGTTATGTCAAGATGGTCAATGTGGTCGAGCAAGCCTCACGTCTAGTAGTTTCAATTGCAGCTCCCGAAGGAGCAACACTTCCAGAAGCAATTGAGGACATGGAGGAGGGAGCCCGAGAAGGAACTTACCTGGAACCTACCCAGGCAACTCAAGGAGTTCCAATCGTGGAGCGGGATGAGAGGAAGCTCTCCATCAACTCAGAACTGCCTGAAGAATAGAAGGTAGAGTTGATCGCTTGCCTGCTAAAGAACTTGGATGTCTTCGCTTGGTCAGCAAAGGACATGCCAGAAGTGGATCCAGATGTTTCTGGCCACTGTAACACCCCCGATTTTTTGATGTCTTTATTTGGTTTGTCGACGTCATAATTTTGACGTCAGGGCGTTACCCTTTTTCATTTTGTTTACGGCGCTGCACCATTTGTGCGTTTTCGTGTTCGTTGCGCTTGTTTACCCAGATTTTGGGATTCTGATCGGTTGGAATGTATTCCTTGATATTAAGGATGAGGTTTTGAGGCCTTGGGCTTGACCAGTTCTGTTGTGTTCCAAGCATTTTGGAGTCTCGGCGCGTGTTTGGACCCTTGTGGTGATCTTTTTTGCTTGTGAGAGCATTTATTATTGGGTCTCAAGAAATGGTACGTCAGATTCTAGGGTTGTCATCGTTGTTGAATTTGTTTAATTCAACGCGCATTTGGGCCTCTATTTTGAACTCATACTTTCTTGTTCAACTATTTGATTATGATAATTTTATGTCAACCATTTGATTATGATAATTTCTTTTTGTCAAAGCCTTAAACTCGTTTTGATACTCGGAAAACTCTCCTAAAGGGGTGGGTTTTCATCGAACTCAGTTTTTCCCTTGAATTTCTAGGCACTGTATGGGGCTCAACGATCGTTGCTGAGCTCGACAAACGTCGAGCAGTTCTGGGTTCTGGGCCCAACAATCCTCGAGTAGAAATCGTCGATCTGGCTTTGCGTTCGACGAATTATATATTGACTTCGTCGAGTGGGTGTTTCCTTTGAGTTCGACGATTTTTCAAACTAATTTCGTCGAACGAGTTTTGCGTTCGAGGAACTTAAAACTGATTTCGTCGAACGGGTTTTGCGTTCGATGACCGAGATATTTTCTTCCTTCTCTAGCTCTCGAGAAATGTTTCTGTTCTCGAGAGGTAATCGCTTGTACTCGAGAATTGCCCTTCTTCTCGAGAAATTTTTCTCTGTACTCGAGAACTGGGTTCGCTATTCTCGAGTGGTGTTTCCCTTGTTCTCGAGAAATGATGTTAGTTCCCGAGAATTTCTTCTTGTTCTCGAGAGATGATCTTTGTTCCCGAGAACTGCCCATCTAGTTCTCGAGAAGTTTTGCTGTACTCGAGAACTGCCCATCTAGTTCTTGAGAAGTCTATTGCTGTACTCGAGAACTGCCCATCTAATTCTCGAGAAGTCCGTTGTTGTACTCAAGAAATGCTTCTTTAGTACTCGAGATCTGCCATGTGAACTCGAGAACATGATTTTTGTTGAAATTCAATAAACCCGCAGACGCCTCCTCGGATACCCTATTGCAACTCAACAAACCGAAGGAGGACACATCCACTTCTAATGTTGAACGTTTTCCCGGATCTTGGAGTTAGCAGGGGTTATCTCAACAAAGCAGTAACAACTAGCAACACATGCAGCACAAGCGTCTTTATTGATCAAGCGCAAACTTCTTTACAAGGTGAGACATACATGGCGAGACATGCTTCACCAAACCCCAAACACAGGAGAGCAGAGACAGTTACAAAGACAAGAACCAAAACAAGCCGTGCGGACTTAATCCACAAGCCGCCGGTCTACTGCTGTGGAGTCCGATCAGTCTGCCAGGTTGCCAGACCGCAACCCAAGCCGCGCGGACTACTCCCTCTTCCAATGCTTAGCTCTTCACCGCCGATCTGCAGGCCACCTGACCGCGAGGTCGCCTAGCCGCTAGACCGCACACGCTGCGCTACCGAATGGAACAGTCCGCCTGAGACAGGCGACTTCCTGAACTCCGATCCAAGTTGCCAAAGAGAAGACCGCCTGGTCGCTATCCGCGACCTGCTGTTTACCGCCTGTTGCTTAATCGCAGAGTCTGCACAGTCCCTGACCGCAATCAGAACCAAGTCCTGGCTTTCTAGTGCTATCCGCACAACCTGCACAGCACACCCGGTCAACTCCGTCAAACCGCGCGGACATCAAATTCCAGACCGCAGCAACTTACACGAGCTCAATACTGTTCACTTACTTCGGTTCTGGTGCCTTGAGGTCTCTTCATAACCGCAGATAGCCAGTCCGCCCCAGCTTCTCCAAGGCCGAACTCAAATCTCCAGCCCGCCTTGCCGCCAAAGGCCAAGCCACGGCCACCACAGCCGGACTTCGCAATAGCTATGTCCGCCAATCCGCGGACACAACACCAGCCCGCTTAACCGAGCCCGCAGCCTCGCCATCAAGGCACCTGCCGGACTCAGCGGACTCCCGACTCCCGTCCACACATCCCAAGTCTGCCTTATTCTCAAGGCACCTGCCGGACTCAGCGGACACGCCGATCCAGTCTGCTTACACAGCAAACTCCAGTCCGCTACAACGCAGACTATTCTGGTCCGCTTCCCTGAGTTCATAACCTCATCACAAGGCTGAACCGAACTCAGCGGACTCTAGCTCCAGTCTGCACGCTCTTGCACATGCAATACTCAAGTCCGCATATCCCCAAGCTAGCAATCAAGGCAACATGACTTCTACTGAGCTTGGCGGACTGAGAAAATAGCCCGCGCTCCACTGCGCGATCTCCCCGGACTGAGCCACCCTAGACTTGGTTCAGAACCCACCAAGTCCAGTCCACTGGCCACAAGGGCCAGTCCTCACTTACTGGCGGACACTGGATCTAGCCCGCCATACCGGACGACCTCCAGCTTCTGTCCGCACTGACCGGCGGTCTCCGCGGCATCCAATTGCCGCTGCACCAGAGCAAGACCAAGGCAACTGCCAAACCGGTCTGCCGAGCTCCAGTTCATCAGTCTACTTCATGCCGGACTCCGCGGATAAAGTTTCCATCCGCCCGGTTACATTCTGGGATCCAACTGCCAGTTGAGCACGAGTCGACCTGGCTAACCGCAACTGCTGTCCGCGTAGTCCGGGCGAACAGACTACCCAGGCCGCTACAGAGCAAACTGTCTGCAACTTCCCTGCCGACTTCGCAGTCCGCCAAACCTGTCCGCGTAGTCCGCGCGGGTAGGTTTTCCAAGTGCTCCATCCACCCACTTTCACTTCACAGTTTTCAACACTTCCCCTTGAAGTGAGAAGTGATGAATAACTCCAGCAGCTCCCGTAACCTTGCACCTGGTCCCTTCGATAGCATCTACGAAGAAATGTCCAAGACATAGTCCTTGCCCCGCATATCATGAACCACGAGGGAGCCCTCCAGCATCTCCCAAAAGGAGACATGCTTCCCTCTGCCTTCTTAAGCTTCAACCTCCACTCATGCATCATAGGAGTATCACCAACTACCTTGGGCACAGAAGCCCAAGCCTTGTTACCTCTGAGATAAGTCACCTCATCAGCCTTGGTGTCAACCACCTCCTTGATCCTAGTGGGGTCATCACAGCCAGAAGAACCTTGCTCGACCTGAGGGCTAGCAAAGAAACATGGGACCAAGTCCATCGTGTTCCCTTCGCTATATCGAGCTGGTGGCTTACTGATCCTCTTCGATCTCCGAACAACCTGATCATGGCTAACCACCTCCGCTGCTTCTGAACCAGCTCCGTTCCTGGGCAAACCTGGAACAATGCTCCCCTTTCTTCCTGAACAAGACGCCTCCTTACTGGAACCAGAAGCACCTGGAGCAACGCTCCCCCTACTACCTGAACCAGAAGACTCCCCTCTTGAACAAGAACTACCTGGAACATCGCTCCCCCCTGCTTCCTGAATCGGAAGCCTCCGCCTTCGAGCCAAAAGTTCCTAGAGCTTCGCTCCCCCTTCTTCCCGGCTCTGACGCCTTTGCCCCGGAGCTAGAACAACCTGGAGCACCTGGTGACTCAGGTAACTCCAATTCCTTAGCAGCAACCTCCTTCAGCCCACCATCTGACCTGCTCATCCCTAGCTCCACATGAGAGCTACCCCAATACGACGTCAACTCATCGAAGACAATGTCTCTAGACACTATGAGTTTCTTCGTCGCAGGATCCATATACCTCCATATTCTCCTCTGCTCATCATACCCAATAAAGGCTAGCTTTGTCTTGAGAGCACCCGGAGATTGTATGTAGTAGGTAGATCCAAACACCCTTAGGTGCTTCACGCTGGGCTTTACTCCGAACATCAGCTCATAAGGAGTCTTCACATAGATCAGACTAAGAGGCATCCGGTTGATGACATGAGCAGCACAGGCCATCCCTTCCGCCCAAAGAGCCTTCAGAACGCCTTTACTCTGAAGCCAACACTTGCAGGTCTTCGTTAACCAACGAATCATCCAAGCTGCAACACTACCTTGTTGTGACGTATGTCCACAAGAAAGCTCCTTCTGGATCCCTTGCTTCCTGCAAAAGTTTGAGAACTCGGTTGAGCCAAACTCAGCACCGATGCTTGTCCTCAACACCTTGATCCTCAGGCCAAGCTGGCCTTCCACAAGCTTCTTGAACTCCACAAACAAGCGCATCATGTTGGACTTCTTCTTCATGAAGTATACCCAAGTATACCTTGAATAGTCATCAACCAATATCAGCATGAACCTGCTGCCTCCAAGACTGGCTGTGACAGTCGGTCCCACCAGAGCACAATGGACAACCGCCAATGGTGCTTTACATTTGGATTGTACTTTATCAACCATGAAGCGATAAGCTTCACTTTGCTGACATCTCGCACACCCCCGACCATCGTCATAGGATGACAATCTAGGCAATCCTCTTACGAGTCTTCTTTCCGCCATTGCTTTCAGCTTGTCCATCCCTACATGCCCCAGTCTTTCATGCCAGATAGGTGCACTATCACTGGCCTTCATCCGATCAGCTTCAGAACCTGTTGATAACCCAACAATGTTCTTCTCCTTCCTCCCTACTTGAGCGACGTTCGCTGAGAGCAAGACAACCTTGCACTCCTTCCTGAGATGACCTTGCTGCTTGCATTTATAGCACCTTGGTCCCTCCTTCCTCTTCCTATCACGCCTAGGAGAAACACTCCTTTCTTCCTGATATGAAGTAGAAGGACCATCTTCCGCAGCAACCTTCATCTCCTTCCTGAACAACCCATCAAGGGAAGTCCAAACCTCCGCAGCTGACCGACATCCATTGATGTGGTCCAAGAGCTCCGATGAGATCACCTGCTTGAGAATAGACTCCGCTTTCGTATTTGTCACATTCCAAGCTCTCATCGCGTCAGCATTGCCAGCAATAGCCTCTTGTCTTCCTGCTCCGCATACAACCTCCCAAAGGACCTCGCCAAGAAGAAATCTCTTCATACAAGACTTCCACCTTTCAAAGTTCATCGTTGTAAGAAGATCAAATCCAAGACATCTTGCATCTTCCGCTGCAATGGTTCTACCATCGGTTTCCTCTTCAGAAGAGCAACTACTTCTGTTGATCACTGCTTGACCACTCCAACCTCCCTATGATTCCATGTTGAAATTCAACAAACCCGCAGACGCCTCCTCGGATACCCTGTTGCAACTCAACAAACCGAAGGAGGACACGCCCACTTCTAATGTTGAACGTTTTCTCAGATCTTGGAGTTAGCAGGGGTTATCTCAACAAAGCAGTAACAACCAGCAACATATGCAGCACAAGCGTCTTTATTGATCAAGCGCAAACTTCTTTACAAGGCGAGACATACATGGCGAGACATGCTTGACCAAACCCCAAACACATGAGAGCAGAGACAGTTACAAAGACAAGAACCAAAACAAGCCGCGCGGACTCAATCCACAAGCCGCCGGTCTACTGCTGTGGAGTACGCTCAGTCCGCCAGGTCGCCAGACCGCAACCCAAGCCGCACAGACTACTCCCTCTTCCAATGCTTAGCTCTTCACCGCCGATCTGCAGGCCGCCTGACCGTGAGGTCGCCTAGCCACCAGACCGCACACGCTGCGCTACCGAATGGAACAGTCCGCCTGAGACATGCGACTTCCTAAACTCCGATCCAAGTTGCCAAAGAGAAGACCGCCTGGTCGCTATCCGCGACCTACTGTTTACCGCCTGTTGCTTAACCGCAGAGTCCTCACTGTCCCTGACCGCAATCAGAACCAAGTCCTGGCTTTCCAGCGCTATCCACATAACCTGCACAGCACACCCGGTCAACTCCGTCAAACCGTACGGACATCGAAGTCCAGACCGCAGCAACTTACGCGAGCTCAATACTGTTCACTTACTTCGGGTTTGGTGCCTTGAGGTCTCTTCATAACCGCAGATAGCCAGTCCTCCCCAGCTTCTCCAAGGCCAGACTCCAATCTCCAGCCCTCCTTGCCGCCAAAGGCCAAGCCAGGACCACCACAGCCGGACTCCGCAACAGTTCTGTCCGCCAATCCGCGGACACAACACCAACATGCTTAACCGAGCCCACAGCCTCGCCATCAAGGCACCTGCCGGACTCAGCGGACACCCAGCTCCCATCCGCACATCCCAAGTCTGCCTTATTCTCAAGGCACCTGCCGGACTCAGCGGACACGCCGATCCAGTCTGCTTACACAACAAACTCTAGTCCGCTACAACGCAGACTATTCCGGTCCGCTTCCCTGAGTTCATAACCTCATCACAAGGCTAAACCGAACTCAGCGGACTCTAGCTCCAGTCCGCACGCTCTTGCACTGGCAATACTCCAGTCCTTATATCCCCAAGCTAGCAATCAAGTCAACAGCAATTCTATTGAGCTTAGCGGACTGAGAAAACAACGTGCGCTCCACTGCGCGATCTCCCTGGACTAAGCCACCCTGGACTTGGTTCAGAACCCACCAAGTCCAGTCCACTGGCCACAAGGGCCAGTCCGCACTTACTGGCGGACACTGGATCTAGCCCGCCATACCGGGCGACCTCCAGCTTCTGTCCGCACTGACCGGCAGTCTCCGCGGCTTCCAATTGCCGCTACACTGGAGCATGACCAAGGCAGCTGCCAAACCGGTCTGCCGAGCTCCAGTTCATCAGTCTGCTTCATGCCGGACTCCGCGGATAAAGTTTCCATCCACCCGGTTACTTTCTGGGATCCAACTGCCAGCTGAGCACGAGTCGACCCGGCTAACCGCAACTGCTGTCCGCGTAGTCCGCGCGAACAGACTACCCAGGCCGCTACAGAGCAAACCGTCTGCAACATCCCTGCCGACTTTGCAGTCCGCCAAACCTATCCGTGTAGTCCGCGCGGGTAGGTTTTCCAAGTGCTCCATCCACCCACTTTCACTTCACAATTTACAATAATTTCCTATTCTCGAGTAGTCTTCTTGTTCTCGAGTAATCCCCTTCCTGGTTCTCGAGTGATCTCCTTCCTTGCTCTCGAGTAATCTTCCTGGTCTCGAGAAATCTCTTCCTTATTACCCGAGTAATGTTTCTTCTACTCGAGTGGTATGTTCTTTGACTCGAGAAATCTATACTTCTTCTCGAGATGCCCGGTTCAGCCGACCCCAATCTTTTTCTTAAGTGCGGTTATCCTAATTTGACCCTAAGTATATATATATACCTACTTCTTATTTCCTCTTTCATTTTGATCGAACTTTCCTGTTCATCTCACGAACCAGAGCGGCGTAAGAGAGAGAGAGAAAGTTTTTTTTCCGTGATCCTTCCGGCGGCCGCCGACGGTGCTCCGGTGCTCGGAATCTTCAACCGAATATAGATCCGGAAAGCTCTCAACGAGAGCTATTCCATCGGGGTAAAATCTCCCCCATTCCTTCAGATTTTATTGCTAGGGTGTTTGGACCTAACCTTTATTTCTGCTATTTCTTGATAGATTTTGACTTTCCTCTTCTTCTTTAGCACTGATCTGCGACAACAAGTGATTTGGAGAATTTTTTCTGGTAAAACCAAGGCAAGTGATGGTTTCCTCCTTCTCTTCCTTTCTTTACCCCGATTTACAGAAATTTCTAACTTGTGTTGTCATGATTATTAATTAAGTTGTTGAATTTTAGTGTGGTTTAGATCTCTTGTCTAGTTCGTTTATAATCACCATGTTCTTGATTTTGTTACTTAATTTTGTTATTATTACGTGTGGTGGGATCTTACTCTTTTAACCGTTCCTCAACGTTTAAATGGGACATGTTAGAGTTCGTATAGGATTGTAAATTCTTCCTAAAGGTTGATCAACCATGTCAAATCTAGAATTGTCCAGTAGAATCCGATGTGCCATTGTTGTCTTGAGACTTATACAATGGTTTCTTTAGTGGCGAAGCTGCGGGGCGAGACACGCCTCCAAATCGAGAAGGGTTGTGGTGGGCCTCTTATCTCTAAACCTGGGTCGTTATGGGGTTTTTATTTCTGGGTTTTCTTTGTTGTGGGTGTTATTTGTAGACGAAACCACCGACGTTTGTTCTCCCTATTAGTACTTTGTAGGGCTCTGCCGGGTGTTTGGGGCATTTGCGTTGAATGGCGGAGTATTCAGTCTATGCCGCAATTAGATGGATAAATTATCTTCGGGGTTGACCACATTGCCCGTTTTGGTTTTTTGATGTAGTTGACCACATGTGGCTAATAGGGGTTGTTCCTCTCCTGATGGTTTAAGCTTGACTTTCTTTCCCCCCATAGTCTTGTGCATTTGGAGTGCTGTGGTTATACATGACGCTTCACGTAAGTGTTTCTCTTTTGCTTTGTACATGACTGCTGTACTTTATTTAAGTATTTTTCCATGGTCTTGGGTTGGTGCCCCTTGACTCGTTTACTGTTGGCTTACTTTCTGCCTTCACTTGTACTTTCTTGTTGAGGTGTTCTATCTTTGAAATGCTTCAGGTTCAGAGATGTAGCTGATAGCCATGCTGATGTTGGAGTTCCTGGGCAGCTCTCTTGGCCGTGAATTTTTGCCTTTTCGTAGCGAGGTAGATTCTTGTTTTGTCTTCTTTGCTAGTACATACATACTTCTTTTTACGTGGGTTCATGTCAGTTGTTGACGCCCACAGGATTGTTGATTTTGGATACTTGCTAGCTGCTAGCTTTCCTTCCGTGTTTATGATTACTTGCTCTCTGGGATATTTTATTTTAGGATTTCATGGTAGGTATTTTCAAGTATAAAACTACTATTATTACCTCATGCATTGCACGTCTTTAAAATGTTAAAACACTATATTTAACGACCGTTAAAAAGTTCACTTTTATTGCTATTATAAATTTAGAACTTGCATACTTTGAGGTGTCGTCTGGGAACCTCTAAACTCTTTTAGGGCATCTAAATTCATAAAAGAAGTAATTTCTACAGCGTATAACAACTTTCCCTGTGGACTAGATGAGCCACTAAGCCGAGGGATATATCTAACTACCACTTAAACTGATTTTTACCTTTAAATAACTTAAGAATCTTTCTTCATGATTAAGTCAGTGTTTTGCCTTAGCGTCTGCAGTTATCACATGCTGACGTGGCATCACGACACACATTTTTCCCTTACTCTGATACACCTTTATTGGCGGTGGAAAATGCGGGTTGTGACAATTGGTATCCGAGGGAGGTTGGTTTGACAAGTTAGTCGAACCAACTAATCTCGTTTAGTTTGTCTCCCGTCATTCATTTGTATACACACACCGATGTGTCATCAGTGCGTCTTAACAGAAGCATAGTCACTACACTCATAGCATGGTAACAAGTATACGAGGGTATATTATGTAATATGGGATGCATAATATGTGTTTGTATATGGATCCACCATAAGAGGCAACATGTGACAGTTATGTAGTATGAGATGCATAACCATCATCATATGGGTGCCCATTAACACGTTTTCTTTTTCGTTGCATGCAATGTTATGTAGTATGGGATGCATAACAGTTCATGTGTACGCCGCTCATGCATGCATTAAGGCCTTTTTCGAATGCATAGCACTGCATACATAGTATATCATCGTGTATGCACGCGTGCTAAGTTAAGGTTTACATGATGACACATATACACACATGGTTTTAAAGAACAATAAAAAAAATCATGCATTCATATCAAAGGCACACGAGTAAATAGGATGAGAGGATATCATCCTAAGTAGGACGTAACATCATTATAAAATCCCAGAGCAAGTTGCAGCGTAAGCAAGTGTCTTAAGTATGGTCTGAATTAGTTGCGTGACATAGTTGTAATCTAGGAATTTTGATGAGTCGTTCGCTACTTTTTAGAAATGCCGCCAAAGCGTCCTGCGATGAGGTCAACTCTCCAGTCAGAGGGTGAGTCGTCAGGTGCGCAGAGTTATGCATTGATCGAGAGTTTGCGTCAGAGAAATGAGGCTCTGTCAAGGCAGTTAGTTGAGATGCAGTGCAGATTCAGACCTTGTTGTCTACCGCTCCCACGCAGTAACCTCCAGCGCAAGATTCTACTGCGGTTCATGTCGTACCTATTATTCCTGCTCCTTTGGTACCCCAGTGACGCTACCACCAGAGATGAACCTTATATCGTATTTCCAGCGATTGAGACCTCACACTTATGACGGGAGTGACGACTTTATGGTTTTAGAGGACTCGATCATCACTATGGATGAGATGTTCACATATTCGGGGATTACTGAAGCACAAAAGGTAATGATTGCGGCCTACCAGCTGAAAGGCCTGACAAAAACTTGGTGGATTCGAGAAAACGGAGGTTTGAAGGAAAAATGCTCATGGGAGTCCTTCAAGAAGATGCTTCTTATGACATTCCTACCCTCGGGCGAGCAAGACCATTTGATGAACAATTTCCTGCATTTGAAGCAGAGACAACTCACAGTGAGCGATTATGAGATTGAGTTTAGTAAGTTGAGCAGATTTGCTCCTGATTTGGTAGCCTCGGAGGCAGGAGAGTGAAGCGTTTTATCGGAGGATTAAGAAGCGATGTCAAACAATTGGCATGCGCTTATAGAGCTGAAAGATATGCTGAGGCAGTGGAAGCCGGTCTGAAGGTTGAGGCGATCAAAAATGCCACGAATCAAGGGGCTGCATCAAGGAAAGAGAAGAGTAAAGGTGATGAGTACGGAAGCTCTAGGGCATCTGGCCCTTCTTCGAAGAAGAAAAGTAAGGAAGTATGTAGCTTCTGTTGTCGACCTGGCCACCCCTTCGAAAGGTGTTTCAAGAGGACTGCCACCCTGAAGCAGCAACAAGTGCTTTCCATCCAAGGTGCACCCAAGGGTGATCTGGTGTGCCCGATCTGTACAAAGTAGGGTCATGACGATAGTCGTTGCTAGTCGAAGGACAAGACTTGCTTCCAGTGCGGGCAGAAAGAGCACCTGAAGTCTTCTTTACCCCAGGCTCAGACTCTACTGCAGCCTGCCCCGCTTCGGGATCTGCCGCCACCGCCTAACCAGGACAAAGGGAAAGGAATGGTAAATGTTGTGACGAGGGAGGAAGCTCAGACCTCCACTCAAGTGATTTCAGGTTAGACACTAGTTTAATTTTATTCTCTTTAGTTGCCCTAGTTTTCATTCGTTTAGTTATGTATGCTACAGTATTAGGGTAGTTTAAGGTGCGGAATAGGTGGACGTACATTTTTTTGATTCGGGTGCCACCCATTCCTTTGTGGCCCGGAGGTTAGTAGATAAACATCATTTGAACGTGGACTAGTTAAAAGACTCCTTCAACGTCAAGCTTCCCTCCAGTAAATCGATAATATCTAATCAAGTAGTTCTGAGATGCCCTATTTATCTAGGCGATTTCCTAGCCTTTACGGATCTGATGGTGTTGGATCTGGAGGACTTAGATGTGATCTTGGGCATGAACTGGCTGTCCAAGTATGATGCAGTCATCCAGTGCAAGGCAAAGGGACTGGATTTCAGGATGGACAATGAACAACCTATGAGTGTCTATGGTTTTCAGGACATGGTTTCTAGTATCATTTCTTAGGTACGTGCTTGTTGTGCTTTAGAGCCTGGTTGTGAGACATTTTTGGTTTCTATTTCTGCTTTGGGAACTGCTTTTGTTACACCACGTCTTGAGGATGTCTCGGTGGTGCGAGAGTTTCAAGATGTTTTTCCTGATTGTCTTCCAGGACTTCCTTCGGTGAGGGAGATAGAGTTTGTGATAGACCTCGAGCCAGGTACTCGTCCTATTGCCAAAGCACCGTACTGCATGACTCCATGTGAGTTGGATGAGTTACGTACTCAGCTTAATGAATTGCTACAGTGTGGATTTATTAGACCAAGTTCTTCTCCGTGGGGTGCTCCAGTATTATTTGTTAAGAAGAAGGATGGATCGACGAGGCTTTGCATCGATTATAGAGAATTGAATAAGGTGACCGTTAAGAATAGATATCCCATACCGAGGATTGATGATCTGTTTGATCAGTTGTGTGGTAGCTCAGTATTTTCAAAGATTGATCTTCGTTCAGGCTACCACCAGTTGAGAATTTGTGAGGAAGATATTCCACATATATCTTTCCGATCGCGACATGGACATTTTGAGTTTTTGGTGATGTATTTTGGGTTGACTAATGCACCATCTACGTTCATGGATTTAATGAATAGATTGTTCAAGGATTTCTTGGATCATTTTGTGATCGTGTTCATAGATGATGTCCTAGTGTATTTTTGCAGTGTTGAGGAGCATATTCAACATTTACAACTGGCTTGTCGACCCTAAGGGAGCATAAGATTTATACGAAGCTGAGCAAGTGTGAGTTTTGGTTATCTCAGGTGTCGTTTTTGGGGTATGTTGAAAACAAGGATGGTATTTCAGTAGACCCGACCAAGATTTCTACTATGATGGAATGGGAGAGACGTTCTACACCTAAGGAGATTAGGAGCTTCCTAGGCTTGGCTGACTATTATAGAAGATTTGTGGAAGTGTTTTCAGTATTGTCTACTCCTTTAATTATACCTACCCAGAAGAATACTGCATTCATTTGGAGTGATAAGTGTGAAGAAGCTTTCCAAGAGTTGAAGAAGAGATTGTGTACTGCTCCGGTCTTAGCCCTGCCTATCGAAGGGGTTGAGTATACTGTGTATTTGGATGCATCACATATTGGGCTTGGTTGTATTTTGATGCAAGATGGGAAGGTGATCACGTATGGATAAAGACAATTGAATCTTCATGAAAGAAACTATCATACGCATGATTTGGAGTTTGCTGCAGTAATTTATGCACTGAAGCTTTGGGGACATTTATTATACACACCATAAGAGTTTAAAGTATGTCTTCACTCAGAAGGAATTAAATCTACGCCAGCATCGATTGTTAGAATATGTGGTAGATTATGATGTGGAAATCCTTTATAATCCAGGAAAGGCTAATGTAGTAGCTGATGGTTTGAGTAGAAAGACCGCCAAAATTTTTAATTTGTCTATGCATTTGTTGGTAGAAGAATTCTTGTTGATGGACATTGAAGTTGGGAACAGTGTTGTGCCTGCTAGTTTGGAAGCAGAAGAACCCTCTTGGATGTCCCTTACTAGAGCACACCAAAAGGATGATCTGAATTTGTTGCATCTCTGGAATAGAACTAAGAAGGGAGAGCTACCTAATTTCTCCTTGAATGAGTTGGATACCTTAAAGTATCGGGGTAGATTTTGCATTCCCGCTTTTGGTGATATTCGGGCTAAAATCTGTACTGAAGCTCATGGTTCCAGTATTGCC
This sequence comes from Platanthera guangdongensis, assembly GCA_039583875.1. Taxonomy (NCBI): domain Eukaryota; kingdom Viridiplantae; phylum Streptophyta; class Magnoliopsida; order Asparagales; family Orchidaceae; genus Platanthera; species Platanthera guangdongensis. Next base: position 63,635,617 of record CM077162.1, on the reverse strand, counting down.
TACCATCCTGGTTCCACTAAAATGTATAAAGATATAAAGCAGATAGTTTGGTGGTCGGGGATGAAGAACAATATAGCAAAGTTTGTGGCGGAATGTTATACTTGTCAGCGTGTTAAGGCCGGCCATAAGAGGCCTGGTGGTAAACTGACACCGCTTGATATTCCAAGTTGGAAGTGGGAGAGTATTTTGATGGATTTCATCACTAACTTACTGAGATCTCCCCGTGGGTACGACTCTGTATGGGTGATAGTTGATAGATTGACTAAAAGTGCTCACTTTGTACCTTTTAAGATTGGGTATTCTATAAAGAAGATAGCTGAATTGTACCTTGATGAGGTTATCAGATTCCATGGAGTGCCTGTCAATATCGTATCAGATCGGGACTCTAGATTTACGTCTCATTTTTGGAAGTGTTTACAGGAGGGGTTGGGTACAGACTTGAGGTATTCCACTTCCTATCATCCACAAACGAATGGTCAGATGAAAAGAGTTAATCAGATCATAGAAGACATGATCAAGTGTTATATTTTGGATCACAGTGGTGCTTGGGATGAATGCATCAGACTCATGGAGTTTGCAGACAATAATAGTTACCAAGAGAGTCTATAGATGACCCTGTTTGAGGCCTTATATGGGAGGCGTTATAGGATTCCTTTGTTTTGGGATGAAGTTAGTGAAAGACCATTGCTAGGTCCGAAAGCCCTTGATGAGATGAATTGTGTCGTGACTCATATTCGATAAAAGCTCCGTGTGGCACAAGAGCGATATGAGAAATATGCTAATCAATGAAGGGTTGATCTGGAGTTCGCAGTTGGGGACTTGGTTTTTCTGAAAGTTTCTCCGATATCAGGTGTTAAAAGGTTTGGAAGGAACCATAAGTTAGACCCCCACAGTATGCGGGACCTTTTCAAATTCTTGAGCACATCGGGGTGTCAGCTTATAAGCTCGAGTTGCCCACTACCTTCCCTGATATCCATGATGTATTCCATGTGAGCCAGTTGCGGAAGTGTATCCATAGTGATCGTCAAGTTCTTGACTTGGTGCCCCAGATTCAGCCCAACCTTTCATACGTGGAAGAACCTATTCGCATTTTGGATTCTCAAGATCGAGTGTTGCGGAGAAATACCATCCCCATGGTTAAAGTTTTCTGGCGAAATCAAGACATCGAGTGCGCAACGTGGGAGTTGGAGTCGGCGATGAGAGAATCTCATCCGCATCTCTTCCCTTAGTTCAGGTGTGTATTCAGGTTTTTGCTAATAAATGGGTTTTGGTTTGGGTTTGGTTTTAAGGTTTTTTTAAGTTTCGGGACGAAACTTTTTTTAGGGGGTGTGACTCTAATGCCCTCGATTTTCTGATGTCATTATTTGGTTTGTCGACGTCATAATTTTGACTTCAGGGCGTTATCCTTTTTCGTTTTGTTGACAGTGCTGCACCGTTTGTGCGTTTTCGCGTCCGTTGAGCTTGTTTACCCAAATTTTGGGATTCTGATCGGTTGGAATGTTTTCCTTGATATTAAGGATGAGGTTTTAAGGCCTTGGGCTTGTCCAGTTCTGTTGTGTTCTGAGCATTTTGGAGTCTCGACACATGTTTGGACCCTTGTGGTGATTTGTTTGCTTGTGAGAGCATTTATTGTTGTGTTACAAGAAATGGTACGTCGGATTCTAGGGTTGTCGTCGTTGTTGAATTCGTTTAATTCAACGCGCGCTTGGGCCTCTGTTTTGAACTCATGCTTCCTTGTTCAACTATTTGATTATGATAATTCTATGTCAACCATTTGATTATGATAATTTCTTTTTGTCAAAGCCTTAAGCTCGTTTTGATTCTCGGGAAACTCTCCTAAAGGGGTGGGTTTTCGTCGAACTCAGTGTTTCCCTTGAAATTTTGGGCGCTGCATGGGGCTCGACGATCGTCAAGCCGAGCTCGACGAACGTCAAGTAGTTCTGGGTTCTGGGCCCGACAAACCTCGAGCAGAATTCATCGATCTGGCTTTGCATTTGATGAATTATGTATGACTTCGTCAAGCGGGTGTTTCCTTTGCGTTCGACGATTTTTGGAACTGATTTCGTCGAACGGGTTTTGCATTCGACGATCTTCGAACTGATTTCGTCAAATGAGTTTTGCGTTTGACGATCGGGATATTTTCTTCCTCCTCTAGCTCTCGAGAAATGTTTCTGTTCTCGAGAGGTAATCACTTGTACTCAAAAATTGCCCTTCTTCTCGAGAAAGTTTGGCTCTGTACTCGAGAACTGGGTTCGCTGTTCTCGAGTGGTGTTTCCCTTGTTCTCGAGAAATGATCTTAGTTCCCGAGAAGTTCTTCTTGTTCTCGAGAAATGATCTTTGTTCCCGAGATCTGCCCTTCTAGTTCTCGAGAAGTTTTGCTGTACTCGAGAACTGCCCGTCTAGTTCTCGAGAAGTCTATTGCTGTACTCGAGAACTGCCTGTCTAGTTCTCGAGAAGTCTGTTGTTGTACTCGAGAAATGCTTCTTTAGTAATCGAGATCTGCCCTGTGAACTCGACAACATGATTTCCTGTTCTCGAGTAGTCTTCTTGTTCTCGAGTAATCCCCTTCCTGGTTCTCAAGTGATATCCTGTAACGCTCCAAAATCTGTAGAGGAACGACCAGCGTTTCTGGCCTAATTTTTGGGAAATTTTGGTTTTTGGCAGGGGGCACACGGCCTGGGACACGGGCGTGTCCCAGGGCATGTCGAGCCCGTGTCAACTATCGGCCCGGGGAGTCGATGATTTTCGCTCGACGAAGTGTCGAGACAAGGCACACGACCTAGGACACGGGCGTGTAAAAGGACGTGTCAGTCAGTCGACAAGCTTCACTCGACGAAGTGTCGATACATCGCTCGACGAAGTGTCGAGACAAGGCACAGGGCCTAGGATACGGGCGTGTCCAAGGCCGTGTCAGTCAATCGACGAGCTTCGCTCGATGAAGTGTCGAGACATCGCTCAACAAGGTGTCGAGACAAGGCACACAGCCAAGGACACGGTCGTGTCCAAGGCCGTGTCAGGTGTCGAGGCGTGAACACGGCCTAGAGCCCAGGTGTGTTGAGGTGGACACGGGCAAGGACACGGGCGTGTCCAGTACCCGTGTAGTTCTCGGGTTGTTTTCAGGGCTGTGTCGATGGAGGCACACGACCGACCACATGGCCGTGTCAGTTAGGACACGGGCGTGTCAGTCAGAACACGGGCGTGTCGAATGCCCGTGTGTTGTTCCAGGCGCGTCAGTTTTGACGGCGAATGGGGAACACGGCCCTAGACACGGGCGTGTGCCAGGCCGTAATTTTAGCATTTTAGCCCCGAATCGTAGCCCTCCGTTTCCTTATTTTGGGATCCAACGGCTGGGGGTTGTTCCTGATGAGTTATACTTGGGATTGGACCCTTAGAAACCCTCATTTCTTTTGAGTGGTTCTCTTTCTAAGATCTAAAGAGAAGTGAGAGCAAGGAAGATGGTATAATGGAAATACGGCTGTTAGAGAGGTTTCGGTGCTCCAAATCGCGAGCCGAGTCCAGATCCGTGGAGGCTAGACCGTTGCGAAGGTTTTCATCCGGCTATTTTACCATGGCTAGGAAGAGGAGTCGGAAGGTAACGACACTTCTCCTCTCTATCTTAGGATGCATGTCTTAGCATCTTTTCTTTTCTAGTTTTTGGGCACCAAACACTCAAATGAGAGGGTTTTGGGTTGCCAAGGTTTAAGAGGAACCTCCGGGTCGATTGAGTCCGTCCCCGACATGTTTTGCATTAGAGATCCGCTCCGTTAGTGGATTAGGAATGCTGGGTGAAGCCGTAGTCGCGACCGTTAGTCCGACTCGGTGATGTTGCATACGAGCTTTAAGGATTCGTAGAGATCCGTTGCGGCAAGATGCCGTTTGTGATGTGGTGATGTTTTTCCCCTTTTTCTCGAGTAAGTACGTGTAGTCAGAACCGGACAAGGTTAGCTCCTCAATGGCGGTAGATGGTTTCCTTGGTGGACAAGGTTAGCTCCGCATGAGTGGTAGATGGTTTCCTTGGTGCGCGGGAATGCTGCAGTACGAATGAGGGATTAGGGTGGAATTGTCTTGGATTGTGATGTGCCAAGGCGTGGCTGTGTCTCCGTGGTTGGCTGGCTATCCCATGACGTACACGTCATGTGCGGAGAGTGTCCCGGCGAGGCTAGTCCCCTTCTGTGAGACTGACGAGAATGTCAAGCATGGGGGCAAGCCCGGGCAATGAGGCCATGAGCGGGTGGGGTCCAGCAAGGTTTCTTAGAATTGGTCAGTCGTGTTTGTTGGAATCCTGACATGAGACATCAAATCTTGCAGGCAAGCCCAGGTCTAAGACCATGAGCGGGTGGGGCCTTAGCAAGGGTTCCATGTGGCAGCCTGTGTGCCGTAGGGGTGGATTGGTGTTACCCCGTTGTTTGTGGCTTTACGCCAATGGGGAAGCGATGAGTACCCAATTGATGTGATGATGTGCTAGATGCATACGCTATAGGGTGCCTTGGGTGAAACCTGGGTTGTTGCATACATGTTGCATAAGTAGGCCCCTTTTTATTCCATGCTCAACCAGTAGAGAACGTGTATGATGTTTGAGACATCCAAGCCTGTTTCTTTGGTTTATTCTCTTGCTTACGATTATTGCATACGAAGTGCTAACTTGCAGGTTGGAGGAGTACCCCGGAGTCCGTTAGGGGCGGCCGGGAGGAGATGTGTTTGTTACACAGTTTGAGGTCAGCTTTTGCTGACCCACGTTACTAATAATTTTTACAGGGCAAGGATCGCAAGTAGGAGCCAGCTAGCCGGCCAGAAAGGCCTAAGCCTCATGAAGTGTTTCCTTTTTGTTATAGCTTTACGTTTATGGCATTGAATGTTGTATGCTCATTTTGACCGGCTTGCATGCCGAGGTACACTAGGGGTGCTTTTGCACTTTCATGACTGTTGTACTTTTTGAGCTTGGATTTACTCTAGATGTAAGGCCATAAGGCCAATTTTTGTTACTCTTGTAGTAGTGGATAACTTCTAGTCTTGCTTGTTTTTCCACTGTGTTGTGCAAAGTGTTTTGAGTGTGGGTAGTTATATCATCTTATAATACTAAAGCTGTGGCGTCCGTATGTTGTGGGGCCCCGGCCGGACCCATATTATACGGTCATTACAGGGGAGGTGTTACATATCCTTCCTTGCTCTTGAGTAATCTTCTTGCTGTCGAGAAATCTCTTCCTTATTACCTGAGTAATGTTTCTTCTACTCGAGTGGTATGTTCTTCTACTCGAGATATCTATACTTCTTCTCGAGAAGCCCGGTTCAGCCGACCCCAATCTTTTTCTTAAGTGCTGTTATCCTAATTTGACCTAGGTATATATATACATCTTCTTATTTCCTCCTTCATTTTGATCGAACTTTCCTGTTCATCACCTGAACCAGAGCGGCATGAGAGAGAGAGAAAGTGTTTTTTTCATGATCCGTCCTGTGGCCGCCGATGCTGCTCTGTTGCTCGGAATCTTCAACCGAATATAGATCCGGAAAGCTCTCAACGAGAGCTACACCATCGTGGTAAAATCTCCCCCATTCCTTCAGATTTTCTCGCAGGGTTTTTGGACCTAACCTCTATTTCGACTATTTCTTGATAGATTTCGACTTCCCTCGTCTTCTTTAGCCCCGATCTGTGACAAGGAGTGATTTGGAGAATTTTTCTAGGTAAAACCAAGGCAAGTGATGGTTCCCTCCTTCTCTTCCTTTCTTTACCCCAATATACAGAAATTTCTAACTTGTGTTGTCAAGATTATTAATTAACTTGCTAAATTTTAGTGTGGTTTAGATCTCTTGTCTAGTTCGTTTATAATCACCATGTTCTTGATTTTGTTACTTAATTTTGTTAGTATTACATGTAGTGGGATCATACTCTTTTAACCGTTCCTCAACGTTTAAGTGGGACATGTTGGAGTTCGTATAGGATTGTAAATTCTTCCTAAAGGTTGATTAACCACGTCAAATCTAGAATTGTCCAGTAGAATCCGATGTGCCATTGTTGTCTTGAGACTTATACCATGGTTTTTTTTCGTGGCGACGCCGTGGGGAGAGACACGCCTCCAGACAAGGAAGGGTTGTAATGGGCCTCTGAGCTCTAAACCCGGGTCGTTACGGGGTTTTTATTTCCGTGTTTCCTTTGTTGTGTGTGTTATTTGTGGACGAAATCACCACCGCAATGTTTGTTCTCCCTATTAGTACTTTGTGGGGCTCTACCGGGTGTTCGGGACATTTGTGGTGAATGGTGGAGTATCCAGTCTCCCCCGCAATTAGATGGATAAATTGTCTTCGGGGTTGGCCACACTGCCCGTTTTGGTTTTTTGGTGGAGTTGACCATAGGTGGCTAATATGGGTTGTTTCTCTCCTGATGGTTTAAGCTTGACATTCTTCCCCTCATAGTCTTGTGCATTTGGGGTGCTGTGGTTATACGCGACGCTTCACATAAGTGTTTCTCTTTTCCCTTGTACCTGACTGTTGTACTTTATGTAAGTATTTTTTCATGGTCTTGGGTTGGTACCCCGTGACTCGTTTACTGTTGGCTTACTTTCTGTCTTCACTTGTACTTTCTTACTGAGGTGTTCTGTCTTTGGAATGCCTCAGATTCAGAGCTATAGTTGATAGTCGTGCTGGTGTTGGAGTTCCTGGGCAGCTGTCTTAGCTGTGGATTTTTGCCTTGTCATAGTGAGGTAGATTGTTGTTTTGTCTTCTTTGCTAGTACAGACATACTTCTTTTTACGTGGGTCTGTGTCAGTTGTTGACACCCACACGATTGTTGATTTTGGATACTTGGTAGTTGCTAGCTTTCCTTTTGCGTTTATGATTACTTGCTATCTAGGATGTTTTATGTTAGGATTGCATGGTAGGTATTTTCAAGTATAAAACTACTATTATTACCTCATGCATTGCACGTCTTTAAAATGTTAAAACACTATATTTAACGACTGTAAAAAATCCACTTTTATTGTTATTATAAATTTATAATTTGCATACTTTGAGATGTCCTTTGGGAATCTCTAAACTCTTGTAGGGCATCTAATTTCATAAAAGAAGTAATTTCCGCAGCGTATAACTACTTTCCTTGTGGACTAGATGAACCACTAAGCTGAGGGATACGACTAACTACCACTTAAACCGATTTTTACCTTTAAATAACTTAAGAATCTTTCTTCATGATTAAATAGGTGTTTTGTCTTAGCGTCCGCAGTTATCCTCTATTGACGTGGTATCACAACGCACATTTTTCCCTACTCTGATACACCTTTATTGGCGGTGGAAAATACGGGTTGTGACAGCCACCGTCTGAACATCACCACTTATTTCAAACCTATTCAGCAGAAGAAGAGGGAGGTGGCAAAAAAATTAGTAGAACCCATTAGAGAGGAGGTCGCCAAGCTCCTGAAGGCAAATTTTATTCGTGAAATTCAAAATCCTACATGGGTGTCAAATGTTGTAATGGTTAAGAAACCAGGGGGAAGTGGTTAATGTGTGTTGATTTTACCAAGTTGAATAAAGCATGCCCTAAAAAATGTTCCCCCTTGCCTCAGATAGATGCATTAGTAGATTTTGCGGTTGGGTATCCATGCGTGAGTTTTTTAAATGCATTTTCTGGTTACCACCAAATTAGAATGCCCAAGCCTGATATCCCTCACATGTCTTTCAGCATGAACAACGATTGCTATTACTATCTCATGATACCTTTCGGGCTTAGAATCACAGGCGCCACATATTAACAAATGATGGATTTTGTTTTTAAGGAACAAAAAGGGATAATTTTCGAAGTTTATGTTGATGATCTCCTTATAAAAAGTAAATCCTTTGCACTGCATTTTCAAGACCTCTCATAGACGTTCACTACTTTGCGGAGGTATAAAATGAAATTGAACCTGTTAAAATGTGTTTTCGGGGCAAGGAGGTGAAGTTTCTTGGCCATCTATTAACACCCGAGGGACTTGCTCCCAATCATGACAAAGTGAAGGAAAATCTTGATATGGCACCTCCTCTCTCCCCTAAGGAGGTTCTACAGTTAGGAGGAAGGCTACCAGGAGTAGGGAGATTTATTTCCAGAGTAGTGGACAAAAGTGCTTCCTTTTTCAAAACCCTTCAAGGGGCATCAAAGTTTGAGTGGACTATAGAATATGTCGAAGCTTTTGAACAACATAAGAAACAACTCACATCAACCCCTCTGCTCCAGAGCCCTCGGGCAGGGGAAATCTATAGATCTATCTGGGAGTTGTCCAAAAAGTAGTCAGCTCAGTCCTTGTCAGAGAAGAGGGGAAATGGTAGTATCCAGTGTACTATGCGAGCTACATCATCAAAAGTGTAGAAACAAGATATCCGATTCTGGAAAAGCTGGCTTTGGCACTAGTAATGTCTGCTCGAAGACTCCGACCATATTTGCAGGCCCATTCAGTTCAAGCAATAACTGATAAGCCCTTGAAGAGCATCCTAGAAAAGTTAGAACATTCGGGAAGACTAGCCAAATGGGTGATCGAGCTTAGCGAGTTTGAGATCTCCTATGTGCCCAGGACAACTATCAAGGTACAGGTGTTGGCAGACTTTTTGGTAGATACATCCGAATCAAGCACTGATCAGGCAGAGCGATCTCCTTTGGCTTAGACAATTTATGTAGATGGGCTTCAGGAAGAAAGTCCTCTGGGGCAGGAGTGGTTCTCATTAACCCTAACAAAATCAAGCTGGAGCAAGCTGTAAAGATCTCTTTTCCAAAGACGAATAATCAAGCAGAGTATGAAGCACTCTTGGCTGGCTTGAGATTTGCCGAGGAATTAGGGATAGAACATGTGCATGTTAAAACAGACTCTTTGGTGATGGCCTCGCAAGTACTTGGTAACTTTGAGACAAGGGAGCCAATCTTGAAAAAGTATTTAGTATTGGAAAAGGCAAAAGTTGGAAGATTCAAAAGCTTCACCATTGAGCATATCTCGAGAATGCAAAACACGGATGTAGATGAGTTGTCGAAGTTTGTTCTCCCTTCAGGAGGGACGACCTCAGAGCTTTTTCATCTAACAATAGATGGAGGGGAGTTGATGCAGGTTGATCAGCGTCCCTCTTAGATGGACACGTTCATGCTATATCTCTCAACATGAGAATTCCATTAGTCAGTAAAGGATAAGAGAAGATTCAAGATTAAAGCTGCAAATTACTATCTTATCTCTGGAGTTCTGTACAGGAAACCCTTTCTCTTGCCAATGACCAGGTGCGTGTTCGAGGAAGAGATTCCAGTCATACTCCAATAGGTACACTTTGGGGAATGCAGCAACGTACCATTATGGAGCAAGAAATTTGGAAAAGGGAATATTGCGGTAAAGTTGTTTTTAGCCTACGATGAAGAAAGACACCGAGTCCTATGCAAAGAAATATGTTCAATGCCAAAAGTTTGGTCCGCTTCAGCTCCATCCAACCCAACAACTCAAGTCAATCGCAACACTATGGCCCTTTGCAGTTTGGGGGATGGATCTCCTTGATCTTTTTCCTATGGAGAACGGGCATCGACATTTCATATTAGTTATGATTGATTATTTTAGCAAGTGGATTGAAGCCAAGGTATTGGCAAAAATAATGACTTAAATAGTGAAAGATTATGTTTGGGGAGAGATAATTTGCATGCATGGAGTCTCGATGGCAGTAATCACAGATAATGGGCCACCATTCAACAACGAGGAAATGATTAGCTTGTACAAGTAGGTTGGCACAGAACTGTGATTCTTGTCTGTTCACCATCCAAGAAGCAACATCCAAGTTGAAGCAGCAAATAAGCAGGTGCTTAAACTACTTAAAAAGAAAGTGTAAAATCTGAGAGGAAGTTGGGCAGATGAGCTTCCCTCAGTTCTGTGGACCTTGAGAATGACACCATCATATGCCACTGGGGAAAATCCCTTCAAACTCTCTCATGGCTCGGAGGCTCTCATCCATGTGGACTTTTAAGTACCTACCCCAAGGTCTTGCTTGCCAGGCAAAGTTGGGAGGATTGGCTTGAGATCAACAACGAGAAGATGAAATATAGTCTAGATCAAATTGAAGAGATTCGGGATGAAGCCTCTATCAGACAAGAAGAAGTTAAACGAAGGGTGGCCAGGTTCTTTGATAAAAACATCAGGGTTAAGCATTTTCTGTTGGGGGGCCTTGTTCTGAAAAAGGCCGATGTAGCCGCAAGAGCCGGTTTAGTAGGAAAGTTGTATCCGAATTGGGCAGGACCATGTATTGTCAAAGAGGTTCTAAAGAGCGAAGCATATCGACTGCAAACCTATGAAGGGGAAGACATATCCCACACCTGGAGTGGAGATGATCTAAAGCAGTTTTATTCTTAAACAATGTTTTTTCCTCATTTGTATTCATTTCAATGATTATATCAATAAAAAGGCTCTCTATTGACCCATACCTTTCGTAAGTCAATCTTCTTCTCTATCTGCAACTAGAGATTAAAGATCACTAGATCAGGAGACATCGCCGGGTCCAGCTTAAACCCCCACCAGAATCATTGCCATTAACATAACGCCACAATGATACGTGATTCAGGGAGATTTCACACCGTGTAGTAGGAGCTTGCAGATTCTTGTGCGGAGGACTTCTGGATTACGGATCACAGCCGGTATCTAACCCCACCTCTGCATTTTGGAGGGACAAGGTGTGTGTTAGCGCTACCATCCACCATAATGGATATCGTTACAGCTTTTGATGATCTCTCTGAGGAAAGTAATGCAGCCTTGCGCGCACCTGCCTAATTGATCATCTCAGCCTGTGACACTCGAACACTCCTTGATACTCTCGAGCAGTGCCTGCAGGGGACTCACAGCCAGGTTGATCTCTCTGAGGAAAGCAATGCAACCCTGTGTTCACCTACCCAATCGATCAACTTGGTCTGTATCCCCAGGAAAGAGAGCAGTGCATCCTTTTTTCTCTAAGTTGAATGAGTTTATAGCTAGCTTTTGTGACCTCGCTAAGGAAAACAATCTAGCTCTGTGCGCACCTGCCTCCTAGGTCACCTAAGTATGTAGCTCTTCCCATTCATTACAAGTCATAATTATTGGTTTCTCAGATCACGAGATCAACCTAATTAAGTTTTTAACTTTAGTGACCTCGCTAAGGAAAGCAATGCAGCCCTGCGTGCATCTGCCCACATGGTTACCGAAGTCTGTAACCTACTCCCCAGTCAGGAATTTTTACTCTTCCAAGTCATAGTTTATATTCGAACAAGTCGCATTATTTATAGTAATCCTGCGGACAATATTTCTGGTTGCTAAGGCATACAGATCTGGCGATCTCTCTGAGGAAAGCAATGCAGCTCTATGCGCACTTGCCCAATTAATCACCATAAGCTGTATGACCTAGGAGCGGACAACATTTTATATTCGCAAAGGATGCATTGATTGCATTATCCAAGGGACATGGGTACATAGCAATACGACAATAAATATCTGTGATTTGATAATAAAAGTTAATAATTATGCGGCCTGCAATATCTATTTGGCCCATATACACTTTCCTAGCCGCGCAAGCAGTCTTATTGAAATCCCATTCAACAGAGCAATGCTAGCAAACAATAAAACTGATTCTAGCTGCTTGGTTAATCAACCCGTGTGCTCTAATATTTGTGAGCTTCAACTATGTATTGGAGTTAATTCGCGATATCAGCTGATGAATTCTGATTATTTACCCACCTGTAGAATTAACTCGTGCGGTTTGGTCTTCAATTATGTACTGGAGTATTAACTGGCACAGACTGGTCTTCACTACGATATAACTTAAAATTGTTGGAATTCAATATCACCTCTTATCCAAAGGATCATTCACTGCGGATAGAGCTCTACGAATCTTGCGCATTTCTTGGCGACCTAAGTTAAGCTCGAAACAGATTATCAAAGAGTGCGGACAGTCTACCGACATAACTATAGTATCCTGCAAAACCTACAAGTAAACAAGAGTGGCGAACTGAAAAGTATCATTTTTCTTTTCTTTCAAAAAATCAATTACAACTTTCAAAAAGGGCTGCCAAGCCTTTGCAGAAATAAAAAACAAAACACTAATCAGAACATTTTAGCTTTTTCGATGCAGGGACTGGACTCGTAGGTTTATCATCTTCAAATGGCGAATAGCCTTCAGAAGTGCTTCCACTGTCGTTGTCACTTTCACTATCTACATATTCGCTTGACGTGTTCACATCAGAACTCGAATCCTTTGAAGCGGACTCCGATGACTTATTCTCTTGTCCGGCATGGTTTTAATCATCACTTGTGGTTTCCCGGACTTCATCATGTTCATCCTAAACCTCAACCTCAACCTCAACCTATTCAACTTCTTCACTCACTTCTTCTTCGACTTTATCCTCTTCACCAACTTTGGCCTTGCCCTTGGTCGCATGCTCTATAATGCCCCTGAATTTTAGCTAATTATTTTTAATCCCTTTAGTGGCATAATAATGACGTAAGGGCATTATGTTGACGTGTAGTTAGCGGGACGCCGTCATTAGTGCATAATTTTGTTCATCGAAATTAGAGTTTTTGACTTGAAAAAATTTAAGTGATTAATTTTTAGCGTGTTTGTGAAGTTTCGTTGCGAATCGGGCGTTTTTCGAGACGCGGTGAATTTTATAAGGATTGTTGTTGTTTTACCTTAGGGGAATTTTAACCGAAGCATGGGTTGTCCGATCTTAATTTTGACTTCGCCGTTAGATTCGTAGCACTGACATTTAGCTTTTATGCGAATTTCATCGAAAACCGAGGTGTTTTAGTAATTCTCGTCATTTGAGTTTTTCTTGTTAATTATATTAATAATATAATAATATATATATACTTATAAAACCCTATTTATCCTTCTTCCCCAAAAGGGTTTGATCGAGAGGGTCATGAGAGAGGCGGGCGAGTTTTTCATCGTGAATCTTCCGGCAGGCGTTTCAGGAGCTCCGGTGGGCGAAATCTTCAGCGAAGCGTAGATTCGGAAAACTCTCACCGCGATCTACGTGTTGGCGAGATCGTAGGCGATGATTTCTTGCAGCCAAATCTTAAAGCAGAGCACTTGGGAGTACGAGTTTTGGGAGATTTAGAGGCAAGTGGTGGTTCATTCCCCCCTTGCTTGTTCTTTTGTTCCTGTTATCTTTTTTGTTCCGGCATAGAACTTAGGAATAAGGTAGGTATTAGGGTTTGCTGAATCTGTGTAGGGTAGGAATCGGTCCAAGTCAAATTCGTCGAGTCGAATTTGTCGAGTCAAATTCGTCGAATTTCTTTGGATTCGTCGAGTATCTCAGTTCGTTGAGTCTGATTTGAATTCGTCGAGTGTCTTTGAATCCATTAAGTTAATTCATCGTGTATCCTTCAAAAGGGTCGAGTGCATCGAGTGACTTTTAATTTGTTGAGTCAAAAGTGTCGAGTGCGTCGAGTGAAGTCTTGGCATCGAGTGAAGTCTTGGCGTCTAGTGAAGCAGAAAAGCGCCGTGCGATTTTGAATTCGTCAAGCAACGATGTGAGTTCAAGTCATATTCGTCAGGTAAGCAGTAATTTGTCGAGTATTCTCGACGAATCTGTGTGTACTAAGAATTTTTTTCGTCAGATTAACTCCAATTCGTCGAGTATGCCTTAGGAAATTTTTGGAATTCTTCTCTTTGCATCATTGTTGAAATCCGATGCCGAGTCTTGGGTTTTTTTCGTTATCAGTACTTTTGGAAGTTTAGTTGCAGCCTTGTGTTGGCAGTGAATAAAGGACCACCGCCTCAGTGACGGCTTGTGAAACATTACACCTGGTGGGTTTTTTGTGGACTGTTGGATTGTGTTGGACAATGTGGCCACCACCACAGTGCCTTTTTGAGATGTTTGGTCCGATGGTTCGAGTTGGACAATGTGGCCACTGACTCAGTACTGTTTTTACCTGTGTCAATGATTCACGTGTTTGAGCTGATCTGTCTCTCTTTTCTTATATATATACATACATTTGTAAGCTTACTCTTGCAGATGTTAATGAAGCATAGCTTTATATCGCACTTGGTGCAACTTTACATATTTAATCCCTTGGAATTCTTCATTGCTTATTGAGTTTTGATTTAGGTTCCATGGTTTGAAAGCTAATCTGTTTCAGTTGGTAACCCTCTTAATGGATCTAACTATTTGATTTTGATCTTTAATGCCACTTATATTTATTTTATTTTGCTGAGGCATTCTTTTCTTTTAAGTGACTTAGGCCTGGAGCAGTAGCGGTCTAGGTAGCTAGAGCCTGTGGTCTCAGCCATACTGTTGTAGCAGCAGTTATTCTTCCCTCACCTCCCTAAGGTAGTTTTGTTATTCTTGTTTTAGTTCAGACATACACTTGTACGTGTTGGGTCCATTGCCCTCAATGTCCTAGATTTGAGTGAAGTCAATCTTGTCAATGATATACATAAAAGTGTATTTGTTGTCCTAGTAACAATGATGAGACAGATAACCTAAGTGGCTAAGTCAGGTAAACAATTACCTAAGGTGTGGAAAGAAAAAAAACTGTCTAAGTCCACAAGCATTGAGTGAAGGTCATTCACTTAATGCCAGATGACTTATAGAACTGAGTGAAGGCTATACACTCAAATCCATGAAGAGGCAAGCTGAAAAAATGGCCAATTCCGCAGGCGTTGAGTGAAGATCATTCACTCAATTCCATAGCTCCATAATCATTGAGTATAGCTCAGTCAGTCAATGTCGCAGGAAAGATGTGAATATTTACAAAGTCCACAGGTGTTGAGTGAGGCAAGCTCACTCAACGCCATGTGATAATGTGTTGAATAAATCTCAAAGTCAGTGTTGTTTCTTAGACACAGAAAATTGGCTAAGCCCAAATGCATTGAGTGTAGCTCACTCACTCAACGCAAGATAATAGAAGAAAATTTGCTAAGTAGTTTGGCGTTGAGTGGAGCTTACACACTCAACACTAAGAAGCAGAAAATCTGGCTAAAGTAGAAAGCATTGAGTTAGGCATGCTCACTCAACGCTCTCAACACCATGATACATAAATGGTTAAAGCAAAAAACGTTGAGTGAGGCGTGCTCACTCAACGCTCTCAATGCTTAAGATACTGAAGAAGCAAAAATCTGGTCAAGGCTGAAAGTGTTGAGTGAGGCATGCTCACTCAATGCTCTCAATGCCAAAATTACAAAATGTATGACTAAGGCACAAGGCGTTGAGTGAGGTGTGCTCACTCAACGCTCACAATGTCAGGCATGCAGAAAAGGCTGCAGAAATGGTTAAAGAAAAATGCGTTGAGTGAGGCTTACTCATTCAATGCTGTTAATGCCTAGTTTGACAGAATTGTCTAAGTACTTTTGCGTTGAGTGAATCTCATTCACTCAATGCCTATTCTACTGATGCTCGATTTTGGCTAAGTCCACAGGTGCTGATGTCAGCAAGATCTACAAAATCGACAAAGTCAACTTATTTCAATTCAAGTACAGAGAAGCTACAAAAAATAACAAACTCTGCCGTGAAGCTACTGTACGTCTTCTTCCATTGAAGCAAAGTGTAGCTGGATGTTGTAAGTGGGGCCCACTGATTTCTAAGAGCCGTTGATCAGCGAACTACAAAAGGAAGGGCGTGGGAAGACAACAACAAATTTTAAGGCTTATCATTTTTCAAAAAAAAAAGTGTTGCGGCTGAACTTCATCTTCCTCGCCATTGCTGTGTGAAAAAGCTTGAAGTCTTCCTGCAAAAAGCTCACTTACCTGTGTGTCTTCTTCATCGACACTAGCAAGATCAGAAGTCTTTCCTTATGAGGGAGTAGCAGAAATAAGGAAGAAATCTCTGCATATCAAGTTGCTTCTTAGCTTAGCATGATCTTAACTGATGATCCATTTTTTGAAGCTGAATAGAAGAAAGGAGAAAGTTGCTGACTCTGTCCAGGGAAGGAGGAGAAAGCAAAGTTGTTTACTGCTAGATACTTCTAGCTTAAGATCTTTGTAGCTGTGAAGAAAGGTTGAGCTGAGATAACTCAGCTCAAGGTGTTGTCAAAGATAAATTTCCCTGTGATAGATATAAATCTATTTTATTCCTGTAGTATCCTTTTTGGATCTGAGTTGTAGGGCTCTATGAGCCTGAGGTAGGGCAATATTGCCTGAGTTGTAAGAGAGTGGAGCTCTCTGAGTTGTAGGATCCAACTTGATCTGAGCTGTAAGAATTGATTTCAAGTCTGATGTAGGTGGTCAATTGATTACTGAGCTGTAGGAGAGTGAAGCTCTCTGAATTGTAGGATCCAACTGGATCTGAGCTGTAGGACCTGATTTTAAGTCTAAGGTATGTGGTCAATTGATCACTGAGCAGTAGGAGAGGAATAATCTCTGAGTGTAGGACCTTTGGATCTGAGGTAGGATCGCTAGTACATATGAGGTAGGGTTGTCCTCCCAACCTGAGTGTAGGGCCTTTGGCCTAAGGTAGGTGCATGGCTCGCTGACCACTGAGTTATAGGCCCTTTGTGGCTGTGTTGTAAGTCTTGGAGGAGACTGCGAGATCCTGAGGGATCTGAGGTGTAAGCTCTTAGGAGCATTGTTTTGGAGAAGTGCCTTGACTAACAGGAAGTTTGCAAGGTGGGAGGAGAGTGGATGTACCCAAAGATTGGGGAACCACTATAAATCTATGTGTACTTGCTGTGTTGTTTTTCTTTGTGTAGGTTCTTGAAAGCAAACTACTACCAACACACATTGTGCAAAAGATAAAATCAAAAAGAAATTAATAATAGTCATACAACCTATTCACCCCCACTAGGTTGTAAGCTACCTTGAAAATAAAGACTTTCAAGTGGTATCAGAGGGAGGTTGCTCAAAAGGGATCTACCATCTGAGTGATCTTCCAAGGTAGCTATAGACTGTTCATATGGGTTCATGAGTGAACTATAGGGAGCTGAGTGCCATAAAGCTTCCCATCTACAGGAAATAAGGTTTTGGCATATTGAAGGTGAGGGCCAGGCAGTTTATGGAAGAACCTGACCCTAAAATCTTTGTAAATGTCAAAGAAGGACCTTTCATCCCCATGAAAGTATCTATCCTAGATGCAAACATCCAAACACCCAAGAACTATAAAGAAATGACTAAGGACGAAGTCATTCTTGCCACCATCGACAAGAGGGCTCAAAATGTCATAGTTGGTGCAATTGATGATTTTACCCTTCAAAATTTGATTCACTGCAAAACTGCAAAGGAGATGTGGGACACTCTGGTGATATACATGGAAGGTACAGAGGAGGTAAGGTATAATAGAAAGTCTATGCTCAACCAGGAGTATGAGGCCTTCAGACAGACCAAGGGGGAGAACATAGCCACCTGCTATGAAAGACTCTTTAGGATAGTGAATGAGCTAAGGACCTATGGAAGTGTCTTTAGTCATTATGAATTAAATGATAAGATCCTCAGGTCTCTCACCAAAGACTGGGATATAAAGATTTGTGTCATCAAAGAGATGGCTAAGCTGGTTGACACACCACCTCACACCCTATTTGGAAAGCTGCTCTCTTATGAGATACAGCTAACAGTCAGGAAAGAAGAAGAGAAAAACTGCAAGTCTCAGGCCAAAGAGAAGTCAGTGGCTTTTAAAGCTGAAGCCAAAATCAAGAGAAGGACAAAGACCCCTTCTCCTCCAAGAAGACTAGCAGATTCAGACTGCTCTAAGTCAGAAGCATCAGACAGCAACATATCTGATGAGGACTTTGCTGTATTCTCCAGGCAGCTCCATAGGCTGATGAATAAGAAGCACTGGAAGACCAGACCCTCCTCCTCAACACATCACTAGAATAAATCCTCCAAGGAGGACAGGTATGGCTCTAAACCTAGTAAACAAAATTCAGCTAATATTATCTATTACTACTGTAGCAAGCTAGGACATGTCATTGTTGATTGCCTAGTAAAGAGAAGGGAGGATGGTGAGAAGAAATCTCACCAGAAGCACAATGGCAAGAAAGAAAAGTGCTTTGTGGTCAAGAAAGAAAAGAGCTAGACAGACTCATCATCATCTGAGTCTGAAAAAGAGAAAGCCTATATTTGGCTAGTTGCTGTTGCTATAGATAAAATTATTACAGCAGGAGATGTCTTCCCTCAAGGAAGGATAGGAATCAGGGCCCCTTCGACACTATCAGATAGTGATTCAGAGGTGGATGAGGATGGCCACAGCTGCAGAGGGCTGACGGCAATGACTGATGAAGAGAGCTGCCAGGATCAGCTGGGTCAAAGTAAGGTACATTCTCCATCTAGTTCTATGTCCATGCATGAGACTATTCCTGGTGCAGAAGCCTCTTCATCTAATGATGAAGATGATTCTGGGTTAGAGGGTGATGCCAATCAGTTGATTGACAAATATAGTAAACTTCTGAATGCCTTTAAAAATGCAAGAAGTTGACTAAGAAGCAGGCCAAGGAGATTCAATGTCTTCAACCTGCTGCTTCTCAGCTTGCTGAAACAGCTGTTATGCTAAATCAGACAATGAGGGAACTCAATGAACTAAAAACCCTGTCAAGCATCTAGAAGGAGACTATTAAGAACAAGAATAGTCTCATCGAAGATCTTTAAGGAGAAATGCATTATGGTCAGATTCTCTCAGCCCAATATAGTGTATTATGGCCAGATTCTCTCAGCCCAATATAGTGTTGCCTTTGATAGATTCCTTCACTTCACACAAGGATAAGAAGGGATTGAGATTCAAGGGTAACATAAGACCTGCCCATCCAAAGGGGAAGGGAAAGTTCCAGTTGTGCCAATGGCATCCAGGCCACCTAACCCATTCAAGAGGGTAATATACCCTTCAAATCGGTATAACCAAGAAAGTATTTAGGGTCACTATATGAATGGTGCATCCATAAGTGGAACAGAAGATGTTCCCAACCATTGTGTAAGCTACAGTAGGGCAAGTGCTTTTAATGCTGCCCATGAAGAAATTCAAATGGTCCATTATGGACCATTCTTCTTTGGTGCTACAACCCCTTCTCTCAAAAATGCGGCTGCAGCCAGTTTTCTGAACCAGCTTGCACAGAATACGACTAAGGGTCAGTCTGTTAGCTTGTCTGATATGGCTATTTATGATGCTATCAAGATCATACTATCCGAAAAGAAATGTGCTGCTGATAGGATTTAGAACAGGCCACACAAGCCAGAAACCAAACTAACTTTTAGTCAAATCCATGCTGAAAGAAAATAGAAAATGGCTGCTGTATCTCTTCCTTCTGTCAAGACTGCAATCAAACCAACTGATAGGCCTACACAAAAAAGGAGATACAATATACATGATTGTTAGTGTTGTGGCAAGATAGGTCATTATTTCATTGACTGCTAGCACAATTCTAATGTGGTCAGAGCTAAAGTTAGTCCACCAGTCAGAAATCTTACTGGTGGACATGTTCAGTTTCATACTAATATGCACCTAGGACCTAATAGATATTGGGGTCCTAAGGTAAAATAAAATGTATATTACAGGTTAGTCCAAGTGGCCATACCCCTATATGGTACTTGGACAGTGGATGTTTCAGGCACATGATTGGGACAAGGAGCAATTTGAAAGATTACACTCCAGTAAAAGATTGACCCAAAGTAATCTTTGGTGGTTCAGATAGGGGTATAATAAGAGGATATGGTAAGATCAACAATGGCATAGTCACCATCAATAAATTGGCTTATGTTGAAGGGTTACAACACAACCTTATAAACATAAGCCAACTCTCTAATCTTGGCTATATTATTTTCTTCCACAAGGATGAGTGCCTAATTAGGAGGTCAAGTGACCAAGAAGTCATATTGACAGACACTAGGGGTGGAAATGTTTATTGCTTGAACTTTCTATGCTTAAATACATACTCTCCTATCTATCTAGTAGAAAATGAGAAAGCCTCTTATTGTGTCCTATGGCACAAGAGGCTAGCCCATGTAAATTATAAGACTATTGTCAAGCTCTTCAGTCAAGAGCTAGTTAGGAATGGTCCCAATGTGAAGTACTCTAAGGAGGGCATTTGCTCTGCTTGTCAAAAGGGCAAGCAGATAAAAGCTTCCCTCAAGGGTATTAGGATCAAAGATTCTGTGAGGTGCCTATACCTCCTACATATGGACTTGTTTGATCCTATGCCAGTTCATAGTCTTGGTAGGAAGGCCTACACCCTTGTGGTGGTTGATGAGTTCTCCAGGTTTGCTTGGGTATTCTTCATAAAGTGAAAGAATGAAACCCTTAATATCTTCATTAAGTTTGTCATGCAAATTAAGAATGAGTTTAACAGATCTATGGTCAAAATCAGGAGTGACCATGGAACTGAATTCTAGTCTGATAGCATAACAAGGTTCTGTGAAGAGCATGAGATTCATCAAGAATTCTCTTCACCTAGAACACCCCAGCAAAATGGGATTGTAGAGAGGAAAAATAGAACTCTCATAAAGGCTGGTAGGACCATGTTGAGTGACACATCTCTCCTAGAATATTTCTGGGCTGAGGCAGTCAACACTGTATGTCATGTCCTCAACAAAGCCTCTATCACCAAATTCCACAAGAAGACTACCTATGAGATCTTGAAAGGCAGAAAACCAAATCTGTGCTATCTCAGGAGCTTTGGTAGTAAGTGTTATGTGCTCCATAATGGAAAGTCCTATGTGACTAAGTTTGCTGCAAAATCCTTTGATGGAATTTTTGTTGGGTACAATAATCATAGCAAAGCCTACAGGATATACAACTTGAAAAGTCAAGTTGTGGAAGAGTTAGTGCATGTAGTCTTTGATGAGTATAGCATGATTAATAGGGTGCTATCAAGCCCCTCCTCTAGCACTGCAGGTACAGAAAAGATGAAGGATAATCTGACCATCAAGGATGCAGAATTAGCTATCCAAAATGAAGGGGATATTACTGAAGGTCCTCCAGACACTCTTGAAGCAGATGAGGATCAGCAAGGAGCTATTCCTGAAGCTGATGCAGAAAGAAGAGTACTTACAGAAGCTGATGCATAATGAAGATTACCTCCAGCAATGAGGCATTTAAGAGACCATCCTGCTCACCAAATCATTGGTGAACCAAGTCATGGAGTAGTGACAAGAAACAAAAATATGAATACAGCTATCATGCAAGCTTCCTATCATAAGTGGAGCCAAAGAAGTTTGAAGAGGACGACATAGATCAATTCTGGATATTGGCTACGCAAGAGGAACTGAACCAGTTCAAAAGATGCAAAGTGTATAAGCTGGTACCTAGACCTCATGGACATAATATCATTGGAGTCATGTGGATCTATATAAACAAACTTGAAGAAAATGGGATTATAATCAAGAATAAAGCAAGATTAGTAGCTAAGGGGTACAAACAAGAAGAGGGCATTGATTTTGATCAAACCTTTGCCGCTATAGCATGATTGGAGGCCATAAGATTATTCCTTGCATATGATGCACACAAGGTATTCAAGGTCTACCAGATGGATTTGAAGTCAACCTTCTTGAATGATGACTTAAAAGAGGAAGTCTATGTTGAGAACCCTCCAGGTTTTGTAGTTCCTAACTCACCCTATTTATAGACTTAGGAAAGCTCTATATGGGCTAAAGAAAGCCCCTAGAGCTTTGTATGAGACTTTGTCTAGCTTCCTCATTGAGAACAAATTCTCAAGGGGGAATATAAACAAGACCCTATTCCTGAGGGAATCCAAGGGTAAGATCATCCTAGTTCAGATCTATGTAGATGACATCATCTGTGGATCTATTGATGACAACCTCTATAGGATGTTTGCCAAACTTAGGCAAGAGAAGTTTGAGATGAGCAGTATGAGTGAACTTAAATTCTTCTTGGGTCTCCAAGTAAGACATACTGATGATGACTTGTTCATATCCCAGTGTAAGTTTAGTAGGGAGTTAATAAAGAAATTTGGTATGAAAAATTCCTCCACCATGAGAACTCCCATGGGAGCAAGTATGTCCATATGCAGAGATGAGGCAGGGAAACCTATTGATGAGACTTTATATAGGGGGATAATTGGTTCTCTTCTTTATCTTACTGCTAGTAGGCCAGACATCATGTATGATACATATGTTTGTGCTAGGTATCAGGCTTGGCCCAAAGAATCTCATTACTTTGCTGTAATGAGAATTCTGAGGTATCTTAAGGGCACACCAGATCTTGGCCTGTGGTACCCTAGGAATGGAGAATTTGAAATAACTAGTTATTCAGATGCAGATTTTGCAGGCTGCAAGGAAGACAGGAAGAGTACTTATGAGACTTGTCAATTCCTAGGTGGAAGACTAGTTTCATGGAGCAGCAAGAAGCAAACTAGTGTTGCAATTTCAACTACAGAGTCATAGTACATCTCAACAGGTAGCTACTATGCTTAGGTGTTGTGGATCCAGCATCAGCTCCAGGACTACAACCTTCGGATAAGTAGAAGTCCCTTATTCTATGATTCTACTAGTGCTATTTCAATTGCTAGTAATCCTGTCTCCCATAACCGGACTAAGCACATTAAAATCAGATATTATTTCATTAGGGAGCATGTGGAATGTGGAGATATCAACCTTGAGTTTGTCCCAACCGACAAGTAAGTGGCTAACATCTTCACTAAGCCACTAGATGAAGAAAAATTTAACACCCTCAAATTTGAGTTGGGTATGTTAAACCTGATATAACTTCAGTTGCTCCTCATTTTTGTTGCAAATTATTATGTATTTTGCAGATGGATTTGTTCATCAGAACAATAAAGACTCTTCAAGATGGTGCATCAGTTGAGGGGGAGCATGTTCTGCACTGTTCCAGCAATTCAGAACCCTGTCAGCTATTTGTTGAAATCAAAAAGGGGGAGGACAAGATGAACATGCAAGGAGGTATCATGATTAAGAATGGCTGCAACAATTCAGGAGGTGCAGGTATTGTTCACCCTGTAGACAAGGAAATGTGGAAAAGAGTGGTAACTATAAATTATATGCTCATTAAAATTCTTATTGTTGCATAGTGTTATATATGCCATTGACTCATTATTGAATCATTTGCTTAAGAGTTTTGACTACCTCAAATATGGGGAGATTGTTGGGTCCATTGCCCTCAATGTCCTAGATTTGAGTGAAGTCAATCATGTCAATGATATATATAAAAATGTATTTGATGTCCTAGTAATAATAATGAGACAAATAGCCTAAGTGGCTAAGCCAGGTAAACACTTACCTATGGTGTGGAAAGACAGAAAATTGTCCAAGTCCACAGGCATTTTGTGAAGGTCATTCACTCAACGCCAGATGAATTATAGTGCTGAGTTAAGGCTATACAGTCAAAGCCATGAAGAGGCAAGCTGAAAAAGTGGCCAAGTCCACGGGCATTGAGTGAAGATCATTCATTAAATGTCACAGCTCCATAATCGTTGAGTATAGCTCAGTCAGTCAACTATACATGAAAGTTGTGAATATTTACAAAGTCTACAAGCGTTGAGTGAGACAAGCTCACTTAATGCCATATGATAATGTGTTGACTAAGTCTGAAAGTCAGTGTTGTTTCTTAGACATAAAAATTTGGCTAAGTCCAAATGCATTGAGTGTAGCTAACTCACTCAACGCAAGATAACAGAAGAAAATCTGCTAACTAGTTTGACGTTGTGTGGAGCTTACACACTCAATGCCAAGAAGTAAAAAATCTGGCTAAAGCAGAAAACATTGAGTTAGGCATGCTCACTCAATGCTCTCAATGCCATGATAAATAAATGGTTAAAGGAAAAAAGCATTGAGTGAGACGTGCTCACTCAATACTCTCAACACTTAAGATACTGAAGAAGCAGAAATCTGGTCAAGGCTGAACGTGTTGAGTGAAGCATGCTCACTCAAAGCTCTCAATGCCTCAATTATAAAATATATGGCTAAGGCACACAGCATTGAGTGAGGTGTGCTCACTCAATGCTCTCAATGCCAGGCATGCAGAAAAGGCTGCAGAAATGGTTAAAGCAAAAGTCATTGTCTTTGTACTTTGGCGTTGAGTAAAGCTCATTCACTCAACACCTATTCTACTGATGCTCGATTTTGGCTAATTCCACAGGTGCTGACATTATCAAGATCTTCAAAATCGATAAAGTCAACTTATTTCAAATCAAGTACAGAGAAGCTACAGAACACGACAAACTCTGCTGTGAAGCTACTATACGTCTTCTTCCATTGAAGCAAAGTGCAGCTGGTTGCTGCAAGCGGGACCCATTAACTTCTAAGTGTCGTTGATCGGCAAACTATAAAAGGAAGGGCATGGGCAAGACGACAACACCTTTTAAGGATTATCATTTTTCAAAAAAAAAAAGTGTTGCGACTGAACTTCATCTTCTTCGCCAGTGCTGCATGAAAAAGCTTGAAGTCTTCCTACAATAAGCTCAGTTAGCTGTGAGTCTTCTTCATCAACATCAGTAAGATCAGAAAGCTTTCCTTCTGAGGGAGTAGTAAAAATAAGGAAGAAATCTCTGCAGATCAAGTTGCTTCTTAGTACAGCAAGATCTAAACTGAAGATCCATTTTCTACAGCTGAATAGAAGAAAGGAGAAAGTGGCTGACTCTGTCCAGGGAAGGAGGAGAAAGCTAAGCAATTTACTGCTAGATACTTCCAGCTTAAGATCTTTGTAGCTATGAAGAAAGGTTGAGCTGAGATAACTCAGCTCAAGGGGCTATCACAGAGAAATTTCCCTATGATAGATATAAATATTTTTTATTCATGTAGGATCCTTTTTGGATCTGAGTTGTAGGGCTCTTTGAGCCCAAGGTAGGGCAATATTGCCTGAGTTGTAGGAGAGTGAAGCTCTCTTAGTTGTATGATTCATGGATCTGAGCTGTATGACTTGATTTGAAGTCTGAGGTAGGTGGTCAATTAATCACTGAGCTGTAGGAGAGTGAATCTCTCTGAGTTGTAGGATCCAACTGGATCTGAGTTGTAGGACTTAATTTCAAGTCTGAGGTAGGTGGTCAATTGATTACTGAGCTGTAGGAGAGGAATACTCTCTGAGTGTAGGACCTTTGGGTCTGAGGTAGGATCCCTAATGGATCTAAGGTAGGGCTGTCTTCCCAACCTGAGTGTAGGGCCTTTGGCCTGAGGTAGGTGGTCTGCTGACCAATGAGTTATAGGCCCTTTGTGGCTGAGCTATAAGTCTTGGAGGAGACTGAGAGATCCAGAGGGATCTGAGGTATAAGATCTTAGGAGCACTGTTTTTGAGAAGTGCCTTGACTAACAGGAAGTTGGCAAGGTGGGAGGAGAGTGGATGTACCCAAAGATTGGGGTTGCCGTGTTGTTTTTCTTTGTATAGGTTCTTGAAAGAAAAACTACAACCAACACATATACTGTAAAAGATAAAATCAAAAAGAAATTAATAACAGTCATATAACCTATTCACCCCCTAGGTTGTAAGCTATCTTGAAAATAAAGAATTTCAACTTGTTACGTGGGTTCGTGTTATGTTATTGACGTCCGTAGTGAATTATTGTAGATGTTAGACTATATTCTAGCTGTTATGCTATTAGTTGGAATGTTATGCCAACTTGCTCTCTGTGATGGTTTTATGCTAGGTTTCATGTTAGTTATTTCAAAGCATAGAAAGATTAATATTCTTATCTCGTACTCATAGCATTTCTTTAAATTAAAAGTTACTCTACTTTAATGAAAGTAAAAGTTCTTTTAGTACTTATATTAATTCTAGAGGTATGCATATCATGAGTTGTCCTATTGGATTTTTCATGCTCTTATCAGATAATAATTGAACTAAATAAAGTAATTTCCACTGCGTATATGTATATTTTCACTCGTAGACTAGTTAATCCACTGAGCTGAGGGACATGACCATTAACACTTAATCTCAAACTATATTTTCATCATAACAAACTTAAGAATTTCATGAAAAGTATTAGGAGTAGGTTTTTGCCTAAACGTCTACATTTTCCCCTGCACGATGTGGCATCATGACGTGTATTTTCTCTTATTTTGATATAATATTTAATGCTGAAAAAATGCATGTTGTGATAGTTGGTATCAGAGGGAGGTTTGTTTGACAAATTTGTTAAACTATCTCTAGTAAGTTTTAGTTATCTTGTCTCATTGCATACACGCACCGATGTGTCATCAACACATCTAGACTGAAGTATGAACACTACACTCATAAGTATAATAAGAAGTATACAAGGCATATAATGTAGTATGAGATGCATAATATGTGTTTGTATATGGATCCTCATAGGAAGCAACATATGAGTGTTATGTTGTATAGGATACATAACAATCATCACATGGATGCCGATTAGATTTTGTTTTTCATTACATGCGATATTATGTAGTATAAGATGCATAATATTTCATGTGTATGCTGCTCATAACATGTATTAAGTCCTTTACTAGAATTCATAACACAACATGCATGACATAACATAGCATTAGCACATGTGCCAAGTCAAGATCTACATGATGACATACGTACACACATGGTTTTAAAATAAAGGGATAAGAATTCATGCATTCATAGTATATGTACATGAGTCAATAGGATGATGGTATATTATCCTAAGTTGTTGTAGTATAGAAACCAGACGGTCTGGCGGCTTGTCTTTGGCGGTTTGTAGACCATGCGGTGTGGCAGCTTGTCTCTAGCGGTTTGTAGACCGGGAGGTCTGGTGGTTTCACTCTGGCGTCTTGAGAGCCGGGCATTCTGGATGCTTCTCTCCAGCGGCTTGGTAACGGGGCGATCTAGCTTCCTCCTAGCCTCTGGAGGTTTCACACTCCTAGCCTCTATCTGCTTCTCTCTGTCTACCCTCTAGCGATTTGTTGTTAAGGTCAGGCGGTTAGCATTCTAATCTAACCGCGCGACCTATGCGGTCTGATTTTATCTAGCCACTAATCACCGTAAATGTATTTCATCCCACATTGCTTATTTGTAATCTCTCTCTTAACCTCCATTCTATAAAAGGGAGGTCATACCTTTGAAATAGATACAATTTTTGGAAATAAAAACTCTGTTATTGTCCAATTTCTGGTTTCTCTTTTTCTATTCACACATGGTATCAGAGCACTCGATCTTTTTCACCTGATTCTATGAGCTTCTTTTGTCCGTATGGTTTGACCTTTCTTCTTGCGGCCTGTTCGCGTGGCTTCCTTTTCTTCTGCGAGCTTCGTCTGTCCGCTCGGTTTATCTCTACGCGCGCACCGTCTCTATCCGCACGACCTGTTCATATGGTTTGCCTTTCTCTATTCTCTGCTCGCGCCTGTTTTCGCGACCTCTCCATCTCCCTGCGACCTGAATGTCTGTTCGTGTGGTCTCTTTACCTGTTCACGTGACCTCTCTTTGTTTATTTGCACAACCTCTTTACCTGTTCACGCGACCTCTCTTTGTCTGTTTGCGCGGCCTCCTTCCCAGTTCGGGCAGCTTCTTTTCTGTCCGCTCTCCTTTTCTCTATGGATCTCTCTATTTCCTCTACTACTAATACTCGTCCTGTGGCCTACCCTCCTCTTCCTACTCCTTCGGGTAATCTTGGGACCGTTTTCAAACTTATTGGTTCCAAATACCCAGACTGGAGTGTTTCCTTCACCTTTCTACTTCTCTCACAATGCAAATGTCATCATCTCACCGATGACCCTCCTCCTAATGAGTCTGATCTCTTTAATGACTGGGATGCAAACATTGTTCTTATTTGCACTTGGCTGGCTAACAGCCTTTCTAATGATTGCCTTCCCGTCATTCGCCATGATGAAACAGTGAAGGAGGCTTGGCTTCATCTTGCTGCTCATTACTCCAAGGGGGCTCAGACATCTCGTATCTATACTCTCTATGCGGACCTCTTTGACCGTCCCTCCATGTCTCCTACTATCGCTTATCAACAAGTTTAGGCTCTTAGAGCTGAAATTCTTCAGAATCGTCCATTCTCTGTAGATCTAGCCGAGCAACACAAGCACTTCTAAGAGATTCTGGTTGTTTGCTATCTTCAACATCGTCCGGAGTCCTATGACATGATCTGTCAATAGATCCTTGGCGAGGCGGATCCTCCCACCTTGGATGCCACTGCTGCTCGCATCGCTGCTATTACCTCTCTACTTTAGCTCCCGCTGCTATCCTCCCCACCGCTCCCCGACACTTATTCTCATCATACACAGTGGGGTGGCTATGGTGGCTGCGGCCATCAATCCGACATATGTAGACCTTCCCACTTTTTTGTTCTCACTGTGGCCGCACCAGCCATATAGTTAATTGTTGATAGAGGATACATCCGCATCTTCGCCCATCTGGTGACGCTTCTACCTCCTCTTCAAAGCAGTCTGCCTCGGTGGTCATGTATTCAGGTAGTGCCCATGTGGTGACTCAAGGTAAATGACAGATTGACTTCGGTACTACTAATCGTATGACCGAAAATATTCCGTGTTTTTCTCTCCTAGAAAAACATGATCGGTTGTCCCTGGTATTCAATGCGAACGGCTCTCCCTCATCGGTTAATGGGACGGGAGTGGTTCAAGTCACTCCGTCTCTTTGCCTGATCGACACCCACTACGTGCCCCAGTTTCCATACAATTTGTTGTCTGTTACTTCTCTTTGCAAGAAATTACACTGCTCCATCACATTCACCCCTACTTCTTGTTCATTTCATGATCTGAGCTCCCAAAAGACAATTGCTACTGGACTGAGAGCTGCAACATCTACTTCCTCGATAATGTATCTTCCCTGTCCGTTTCTTCTTCTTCTACGGATCTTCTACAATGACATCTTCACCTTGGTCATCCTCCTCCATAGCTTCTTCGTCAGCTTCTTCCCCACCTACCTCAGCACAGTCCTCCTCTCAACTGTGATGCCTGTCAGCTTGGCAAGAATCATCGCTCCTCCTTCTTGCCGAAGCAAGGTCGTGGCTCTTCCCATTCGTTTGATCTCGTTCACTCCGATGTTTGGGGTCCTACTCCTACCCTCAACATAGGTCAGGGTAGTATATATTTTGTAACTTTTATTGATGATTTCTCTCACTGTGCGTGGGTGTATCTCTTAAAAGATCACCCAGAATTATTCTTTATATTTACATCTTTTTTACTTTATGATTAAGACTCAATTTGATGTCTTTATTAAAATCTTTCGCTCTGATAATGTCAAAGAATATCTTAGTCATGATTTTTCTTCTTTCTGTATGCAAAGTGGGATTATTCATCAAACTAGTTGTTTCTATACCTCATAGTAAAATGGAGTGGCGGGACATAAAAACAGTCACTTCCTTGATATAGCTCTCACTCTGATGACACAAATGCAGGTTCCTTGCTCCGATTCGGGCTATGCCATTTTCATCTCCTGCTATCTCATCAATCGCATTCCCTCCACGATTCTCCATGGTCAAACCCCATTCTCCATTCTCTATCCGAGCAAGGATGCATTTCCTCTCCCTATGCGTATCTTTGGGTGCATGGCTTTTGTGCACGCTCCTTTTAACACCCGCGACAAACTCTCCCCAAGTGCCACCAAATGTGTCTTTCTGGGTTACTCTAACACTCAGATAGGTTATTGTTGTTTTGACTCTGTTCTACGTAAGTAGTTCGTCTCCGCGGATGTAACCTTTTTCAAAAATGCATCCTATTTTTCTCGCGACTCATTTTCTCTTCCAGAAGTTCCCACTTCTCCTACTGCCCCCATCCCATCTACACCTACCGAGATTTCTCCTCCTCCATCGTGTCCACCGTCTCTTCCTCCTATCTCTCCACCTTCTCTATCTTCCTCTTCTCCGCTACCATCTCTCTCTACTCCCGAGCCAGTTCTCTCCGTCGCAGATTCACCTGATACTGAGGAACACACTGACCTAGATCTTCCTATTGCTCTTCAAAAAGTAGTGAGGACATATACCCATCACTTACTTGCTGCTAGTGTTTCCTACGCTTGTCTTACCCCTTCTCGCAGGACTTTTGCATTGGCGAACTCTGTCACTGCCACTCCCTGTACATACCAGGAAGCCCTTATTGTTCTTCACTAGAAGGCTGCCATGGATGAGGAAATTGCCACCCCCGGAGTAGGGTACATGGACCCATGTTCCTCCTCCGTTGGGCACTGATGTTGTTGGGTGTCGCTGGGTCTTTTTTGTGAAGTTCCATCCGGACGGCACTGTGGATCGCAACAAGACACATCTTGTCACAAAAGGCTTCACCCAGACTTATGGTCTGGATTATTTTGATACCTTCTCTCTTGTTGCTCATCTCGGCACTATTCGGGTACTCCTCTCTTTGGCCGTCAATAGGGATTGGCTTATTTCCCCACTAGATGTCAAAAATACATTTCTCTATGGTGATCTTCAGGAGGATGTCTATATAGAGCAAGCTCCTGGGTATGTTGCTCAAGGGGAGACACAGGTATGCAGGATGAAGAAGGCCATTTATGGCCTAAAGCAGAGCCCTCAGGCGTGGTTTGACAAGTTTAGCAACATTGTGGCGGCCGTGGGTTTTATAAGAAGTTTTGCCGATCACTTATTCTTTATTCGTAAAACCTCCCTGGATCTGGTGGTTCTTGTCCTACACGTGCATGATATTCTTCTCACTAGAGATGACCAAGCTGGGGTAGACTTTATAAAGAAACATCTCCGTCAACACCTGGTCACAAAGGATATGGGCTCCCCAAAATACTTTCTGGGAATTGAAATCTCTCGAAAGCCCAACTCCTTCGTTCTCTCCCAATGTAAGTATGCTCTGGATCTTTTAAAAGAGATAGGGTTGACTGGGGCTAAACCTGCCCGATGTCCCATGACTACTAGAGAAGATAAAACATAGACATATGACTTGCCTCCTCTATCAGATGTTATGAGGTACGAGTGTCTGGTCGGCAAACTCATTTATCTCACGGTAACCATACCCGACATCTCCTACGCTGTAGGAAATGTTAGCCAGTTCATGAAAGCTCCTAGGTAGTTCCATCTACAATCTTCCCTGAGGATATTGGAATATATTAAAGCGTCGCTAGGTAAAGGACTACTGTTTCAGAAGAATGGTCATTTAAAGGTTGAAGCATACTCGAATTCTAGCTATGCTGACGACAAAGGAGATCGCAAGTCCACATCGGGCATTTGCACATTTGTGGGGGGAAACTTTGTGAGCTGGAAGAGCAAGAAATAGTCGGTCGTCTCCAGGTCTAATGCCAAAGCTGAATATTGGAGTATGACGTCAACCACTTATGAGTTAAAGTGGTTACGGGCTCTCACGATGGACTTAGGAGAAATCTATAATTATCCTCTACCTATGTTCTACGACAACAAGGCCGCTATACATATCTCGAAAAAACTGGTATTTCATGAGAGAACAAAGCACATCGAAGTTGACTGCCATTTCATTAGAGAAGAGATCTTGAATAAACAGATTTGCACTCCATTCGTTACTTCAGACAACGAGTTGGCAGATATCTTCACCAAGCCTGTATCCACTTCCTTTTTTCACATTTGCAACAAGTTGGGCATGATTGATATATATGCTCCAGCTTGAGGGGGAGTGTTGCAGTATGGAAACCTGGCAGTCTGACGGCTTGTCTCTAGCAGTATGTAGACTTGGCAGTCTGGCAGTTTTTCTCTGGCAGTATGTAGACCGGGCGGTCTGGCAGTTTCACTCTTGCGGCCAGATAGTCGGGCGGTATGGGGGCTTCTCTCCAACGACTTGGTAACCGGGCGGTCTACCTTTCTCCTAGCCTCTGGTGGTTTCACTCTCCTATCCTCTGGCGGCTTCTCTCTGTCTAGACTCAGGCGGCTTGTTGTTATGGTCGGGCAATTAGCCTTCTAATCTAACCATGTGACCTATGCGGTCTGATTTTGCCTAGCCACTAATCACCATAAATATATTTAGTCCCACATTGTTTATTTGTAATCTTTCTCTTATGCTACATTCTATAAAAGGGAGGTCATACATTTGTAATAAATATAATTTTTGGAAATAAAGTCTTTGTTATTGTCCAATTTTCAGTTTCTCTTTTTCTATTCGCACGTAAGTCAAGCATAACAACACTTTTGAAAATCAAAGAGCAAGGTAGCAGCAAGAGCAAATATCTATACATGTATGGTCTGAACTAAGACAAGTAGTTCTAGCGCTAAGCTAGGTTTTGATGAATTGTTCGTTGTATTATTAGGAATGTCGCCTAAGCATGTTGTGATGAGGTCGACTCCTCAGTCAGAGGGTGAGTCATCAGGTGAGCAAAGTGAGGCCGTGATTGAAGGGCTACAATAGAGTAATGAGGCTCTATCAAGGCAAATGGTTGCAATGCAATCACAGATTCAAGCATTGTTGACTACCGCCTTAGGACAACAACCTGGGGTACAGGACCCTGCGGTGGGACAGACTGTACCAGTTCCTCCTGCTCCTCTGGCGCCTCTAGTTCTGTTGCCACCAGAGATGAATTTTATTTCGCACTTCCAGCGATAGGACTTCCTACTTACGACGGGAGAGCCGATTTTATGGCTTTAGATGATTGGATCATTTCTATTGAGGTGATATTATCGTATTCCGGAACTTCTGCTGGACAAAAGTTAATGGTTGCCGCTTACCAGTTGAAGGGACTTGCTAAGAGCTGATGGATCCGAGAGAAAGAGAGCCTCATAGAGGGATGTTAATGAGAATCTTTTAAAGGTGCGTTGCTAAAGAAGTTTCTGCTATCAGTAGAGCAAGACCGTTTATTGAATAATTTTCTACACTTGAAACAGAGACAACTCACAATTAGTCAGTATGAGATAGAATTTAGTAATTTGAGCAGGTTTGCTCAAAATTTAGTAGCCTCTGAGGTAGGTAGGGTGAAGAGATTCCTAGGAGGACTTCGTAGTGACATCCAACAGTTAACTAGCATGTACAGATCAGAGACTTATGCTGAAGCAATAGAGGCTGCTCTGAAAGTCGAGGCTATCAACAATGCTAAGAATTGAGGTGCGCAGATGAGGAAGGAAAAGAGAAAGACTGATGATAGTGGAAGGACTTGGGTATCTGGCCCTGCTTTGAAGAAATGAAGCAAAGAAGCGTGTAGTTTCTATGGTCGGTCAGGCAATCCATTCGAGAAGTGTTTCAAGAGGTTGGGAGCTCAGAAGCAATAACAAGTGCTTGCAATTCAGAGCACACCCAAAGGGGACATGGTCTGTGCTTCGTGCAAGTAGAAGGGGCATGACGTGGTGCATTTTTGGACCAAGGATAAGATCAGCTTCTACTGTGTACATAAAGGGCATTTGAAGTCTAGCTACCCATGGTCTCATCCCCCAATATGTAGCATGTTCCACTTCACCTTGCCTCGACCGCCGTAACATCTGGATAAAGGGAAGGGCAATGAAAGTTATTTTAACTCAAGGTTAGCTAATCACTTAGAGGGGTGGGGGGTGAATAGGTCTTTGAATTTTTATCAATTCTTTTGCTGATTTTTAACTTATACTATCTAGAGATTGTCCTTAGCACATTCAATAAAATAGAAAATAAGCACACAACAAACATAAAGATTTATAGTGGTTCCCCAATTGGGTACATCCACTTTCCCTCCCACGTATCCAACTGATTTGTTGGACTAGACACAAACTCCACCAATATGCTCCTCAGAGCTTACACCTCATGCCCTCAGCCTATAACACAGATTCTTCACAGAATCCAAACTCAAAACCACATGGGTTCCTACATCAGAGCTCTGCAGAGCTCCTACAGCTCAGTGATACACTGATCACCTACCTCATCCTTATTTCTAAGGCCTACAACTCAGGACCTTCAGCCCTATAGCTTCAGGTACACAACCCTACTCTCAGATTGCTATAGCACTCCTACAACTCAGCACCCTTTCAGGTACCTACAGCTCAGCCTCCTCTAAGGCCTGTAACTCAGTCACACACTTGTAACCTACAGCTTAGTGACTCTCCAGTCACCTACCTAAGGCACAATGCCCTACACTCAGGCCGGGAGGATAGCCCTACCTCAGATCCATACATGGATCCTACCTCAGAGAGCAACACTCTCCTACCTTAGGCAATTAAGCACCATAGCTCAAATCCACACTTGGATCCGACCTCAGTACCCTAATATGGCACCTACCTCAGTGACTAATTAGTCACTTACCTAAGGCACAAATTGCCCTACACTCAGATTCAGATAAACTGAATCCTACAAGAAAAGAATATATAATAGTTTAAAAAAAATAAACGATTGACTCAGAGATAAATCTCTGAGTCTACGTTGCTGGACTAAGCAGAATTCAGTCCAGCATACTTGCTGAAGAAGGAATTAGTCCTCTTCTACAGCTAACTCTTTTGTGCTGCACAGAAGAGCAACAACCAACTTGCTGAATGGTAGAATCAGCTTCTCTATTCTTGAAAGAACTATCTTGCTGAGCTTGAAGAGCTTAGCTAACTTCCTTTTCCTTGGCGGCTATCCTTGCTGGACTTTTGCTTTCAAGCTTGGTGGGGAAGAAGATGTTCAGCCACATTTTTGTATTTTCTTTATTCCATTCAATTTATTTTGTTCATTGTTCATTGCCCTAATCCCTTTTCATTTTCCTTTTTATATACGTTGATTTGAATCAACAACACACTTATATGTGGGCCCCAGCCAAGGTTTGGTGAGCCCCACCTTCTTTAGAAACGGACAAGGCAGCTTTCGGCAGCACTGCAGCTTTCCCGCAACGGCTACATGTAAGTTGACTTTGATGACGTCAGCAATGTTCATCACCATCTGGTCTTAAAAAATATTCTATAATTTCGTGAAGTGTTAAGTGATGTTAAGTCACTCAATGCCTTCTGTCTTGGCTCTCAGCGCTTCTGGACTTGTGAATTTTCTCTGGATTTATCTCATCGGTTCTGTCTCAGTGGTCTCAGCGGTTTCTTCTTAATAGCTATGACAGGACTTTGTCTCAACGCTTTCTTCTTATTAGCTGAGACAAGTCTCTGTCTCAGCGGTTCTATCTCAGCAGCCTTCGCTTCTCAGCTGAGACCATCTTCTATCTCAGCAGATTTCCTCTTAACTATCTTAGCGCTTCCTTCTTCATTAGAAGTGTTGAGTGAACCTGCTTCATTCAATGCTTCTAGACTTAGAGAAATTCAGCCAGTTTTGTCTCAGCTGTCTTAGTGCTCTCAATGCCTTCTTCTCAGCTATCTCAACTATCTTAGCGGTCTCAACACCTTCTTCTCAGCTATCTTAGCAGTCTCAATGCTTTTTGCCTTAATCAGGTTTTCAAGCTTTAGCTGCGTTCGACGATCTGTGGGCGGAGCTCGACGAACTTTGATCTTCTCAGCTGTCTCAGCGCTTTTTGCCTTAGTGGATTTTTCTGGCTTTAGCTTAACAAGTTTTGAGCTGAGTTCGACGATTTGTATGCTGAGCTCGATGAATTGCAAATTAAGCTCGACGAACTTCAAGTTGAGCTCGACGAAATTTGAAACCTGAGCTCTTGTGCTTATCCCAAGGAATGTTGAGCTGAGCTCGATGACCATCGTGCTGAGCTCGATGAACTTCGAGCTGAGCTCGATAAAATTTGAGTTTTACTACCAGACTCATTTTCTTCATCTGTCCAATCATGGACTACCTGTATGCATGAACTAAAGCACACATCAAATATATTATGCTCCTTAGCATGATTGGTGATGCCCCTTCAAATCCTGAGGAACATTGTAGGGCATAATACCCAACAATCTCCCCCTATTTGAAGAAGGCAGAACACACATCCATGCTAAGATGCATCAACACAAGAAATATCTTGATAGGTCTAATGATAACATTATCTTGACCACTAGCCAACCCAGTACAGGATAACTCACCCTGGATGAGATGGCTTACCACTATGATTGAAAGATCAATGGTGCAAGTGAATTATCAATCATTGACAATATGATAGTATGATTAACAACCAAAGCTTTATTAATCATTAACTAGATAAATAATATGATCAAGATGAACCTAATCATTAACTAATTTAGATATCTTTAGTCAAACTGTAGTCGTTAAAATTTGTGATTATAAGATATCTGTCAAGGAATAGCTTATTTATCAAACATAGACATGTAAGTGAAAATTTCATGCACATTTGTCACATCAATGTAGTCAGGTACAAAATATATTCATTTCCTTGATAGAAATTTGAAATTTTTACACTGTTGAGATTTATTACAAAATATAGCTTATACAATTTTTAAATAAGCTTAAGTATTGCAGTCTTCTATCAGCTATTCTTTGATGAACTTGCACCAGCATCCTCGGTTGCAGCAGTCTTCTTCAAGTTTTCTGCTTTGTTCTTCTGCCTCTTGAAGTTGAGGAATGACTTGGAATATATCTGGAAGGCATTTTCTTGGGGTTGCTCTTCCTTACCAGATTCTCTTTAAATACTCTTTCCCTTAGGGAATTTCTTTCTAGATGCTTTATCCATTCATCAGAAGGATATACACTATCAATATTCTTTAAAATTTGTCCATGGCTTACCCAAGCTTTGATAATGATGGATTCAAATGCTTCACCTAGCTGTTCATAGTCTGGATCATCTCTTTTCTCAGCTCTCCTCTTTGACATGAACTCTTCAGCCATTTGGGTTCCTTCCCTCTTTCTTCTGACAGCAAGCTGTGCATCCTGTGCAATTCTAGATTGTGCGGGGAAGTCTAGGTCCTCTAGCCTCTTTCTGTCCAGGAGGGGCAGGTGTAGTGCCACCTTGGTGCCTTGAATTATATTGAAGGCTTGATCTTCAATGAGTGATGCTGCCTTAGCATGGCTACTCTCCCCCTTTCTTCCTTCTTCAGAGATGGTCTTTTGCAGTAAGGTAGTTTTGGTTTCATTCTTGCTTGATATAGAATTGAATATTATTTCATTGTCAGCAAGCAACTTATCTTTCAGAAGTATTGCCTCCTTCATAGATTAGAAGGCAACATTGGTGATATGCTGATTTACATGATCTACTGCACCCTTGATCACCTCATCAGTTGCACTTACATAATTCTTGACATATCATATGTCAGCTGCAGAGAGTTTTTGGCTTGTGTCCAAGAATTGCATGAGGGTGGTCAGTTTGATGCCAGCAGTTCCATCCCTATCAAACCAGGTTATGACCTGTTTGTTTAAGTGAAAGATTTCTTCTTTATTTTCATTGACTTTGGTTGTCAGTTCATCCCTCAGTTTGTCAACTGATTGATCAACATACTCCTTGAGGGTTGAGGTCTGAGCATCCAAGAGTGCTTTGATTTGGTTTAGAAATTTGTCATTGGAGATGGGGGTAGATGAAGTATGGCTCATAGGAGGAGGTACAACATTCTGAGCAGGGATCTGAGAAGGCTCCCCCTCAACTATAACACCTATAGTGGGAAACATTTCCTTAGCTAAAGCTGCATTAACACTACTAATTAAGAGGGTGTAGGTAACACCTGTAGTGGGTGTAGACTCAACTATTCTGTTGACAACTTGATCCAAGTTTGTCAGATCCATCTGATCATGCTCCCCCTCAGACTGAGCATCCTTCTCTGGGCTTGACCTATCAAGATAAGTATCTAAAGCTTCAGGAGGCTCATGGTTATCTTCTACCATATCTGTCTCATCCTATGCAGCAATTTCTTCCTCATTGCCAATCTTTGACACATGTCTTGACCTAGGGCTGGCATGGATTTTATCCACATGCACTACAATGTCCTGGAGTTGAATGTTTGCAGAGGATTGACTGAGTGAAAAGTCAACCTATAGACTAATATCAGCTGGAGAGGATGATCCAAGCTCTGGTTCAGGGCTGGAGGTTCTTTCTTGCTCAGTAGGTTTCTTCCTTGTGCCCTTAGAGGAGTCCTTTATTTGTGAAGGTTGGCTCATTTGTAGGACCCTAGTGAATCTGTACAAAGTCTTTATGTCCATTCTCTTTAGGTAGTGAATCTTCACCCCATTTTCCTGTTTGAAGGTATCAGGATAGGTGTTCACTAGGTATAAGGAAAGAATTCTGCCTAAGTTTGGAGAGGGTATACTGTAATACCCCCTATCCGTCACATAGCATATGGCAACAGGTCTGACCGGGGCCCGACGTCATATACCACAGACAGACCGAAGGGTTACGCAATGAAACCATCCTGCCAATAACCAATGTCCGACACAGAGTACATTCTAGCGGAATCAATTTATAAGTTGCAAATTAAGAACCCAGCCAAGGCTTGAATGTCCACTACAATAGCAACCGAAATGGAATGAACGTACAAATACACAAGTACTTGGCCTTATTGCCTTACAAGAGTTTACTTATACAATTAATGTCTTCCAAACCTCGGTACGTAGGCCGGTCATACATGAGAATAAAAGTAAACATTTATATAAAGTCCTTTGAGGGCCGGCTCAGCAACATGGGCTTCTGCCCGCTATTTGTCATAAGCTCCGTAGCACCTGCAAGCAACAATCCGCTGAAGCGGTGGCAAACAAAAGCAATGGTCAGCTAAAGATGACCAAATTATAACGACCCCGCCCCTAAACTCGGGGTGGCGATGCTCCTTCCCTGCAATTTAATAGAATAGCTTAACAGAAGTGAAATTACACATCATCACATGCGTAGGCTCGCATGGCCACACACCCCGTGCTCTCAGGGCACATTCTCGGTGAACTCGGTCAAAGTCCACGGTCTCACCACCACCCCTTGGACGACAATTCTCGTAAGCATTATGGTCTTTCTGGCCTTTTCCTAAGACCCTCCATCTATGCCAATGGCGAGTACCACGTACCTTAGGTCTCTCTAACCTAACGACAAAGAGCGGGTACGGTTCCGCCTGACCCGTTACTCACACTGCAACATCAATTTAAGCCATATGCGCGGGTCAAGCTTCCCCGAGTCCCAATCCGATCACACACTTTACATAACCCAGTTATGTGCAAGTTATCTCCGAGGCCACCATGTTGGCAGAATCACGCATTTGCCCAGTTTTCCGGGTGCACCTCGAAGTTAGTCCCAATGGTTCCCTGTTGCAATCAACCGCGTAGAAAACCCGAAAAACAACCATCGGTGCGGATTCTTCTCCGGCCATTCATGAAATGAAACATCACCGATCCAGACCAACTTGTCCGGATAGGCTTCACACAACATGCCTATGTCCGTTTCTCGATTCCGGACTCTATATGAAAACAGCGGGGACTATTCATGTCTACCCGAAGGAACGCCTCACACTCTCCGCAAACTCGTGAGAGTGGGCTTCCTATGCGAAAGGAAAGAGGACTTCACATGTCCAAGATGCGAATCATTACCCTAGCATTCCACTTTGGCGCCATGAAGATCTACATAGATGAAAAGCACCGCGACGTTCTCGCCTCCATAGATCCGAACTCGAATTGCGATTTGGGGCTCCGAAGCTCCACTGGCAGCCGAAACTCTCCTCCTCCTTCATTGCTCTCCTCTCTCTCTCTCTCTAAAGCTTTAGAAAGAGAAAGCTTGGAGTAGAATGTAACACCCCAAATCCCAGGATTGGGAAAAAGTTGGGTGACACGGCTTGGGACACGGGTGTGTCCCAGGGCGTGTCCTGCTCGGGTGAGCAGCCGGCGAGTGTTCGACGAAAATCTGTTCTAGGAAAAAATGACGGAACACGCCCTCTGACACGGGCGTGTTAGAGGTCGTGTCCTCCTCTAGTCGACGAAGTCAGTTCGACGAAGTTAAGCTGGGGCGTGTCTGCTACCGTGTAAGGGCACACAGCCAGTGATACGGGCGTGTCACTGGTCGTGTCCTTTGCTGGATGTGCCCAGGGCATTTGAGGCCTGGTGAACACGGGCACGACATGGGTGTATTTTAGGGTACACGGCCTGTGACACAGGCGTGTCACTGGCCGTGTCCCGATCAGGTTGAAGTTGGTTTTGTGCAGCCTAATGTACACGACCACGGACACGGGCGTGTTTGAAGGCGTATCAGTTGACACGGCCCGTGCCCAGTTGACACGGCCCGTGCACGGGCATGTCATATGGCCGTGTACTGGTCTGGGTGAGTCGGTTGTGTGCCGCTTAAGGTACACGGCCTGTGACACGGGCATGTCACAGGCCGTGTCAGGCAAAATTTAGCCTTTTGTGGCAAAATCGTGGCCGTCCATTTTCTCAGCTGGGATCTAATGGCTCTGGCTCCTCCCTGCTTTCTTAAGGCCGAAAAATGAGATGGGAATTCTCATTCTAATCGTCTTCATCATCTTTCTAGAATCCTAGAGAGAGAGGGAGGAAGGAGGAGGAGGAGGAGGAGAGCCGGCCACCGGTGAAGCTGCGGAGTTCTATTTCGAGACCGAGGCTAGCATTGTGGATGCAAAACCGCCGCGGTCCTTTTCAGCAGGCTAAAAGTCCATGGCTCCGAAGTGATCTTCAAGGGTAACGATCTTTCTTCCTAGCCATGTGAAGGCTTCTTTTTTGGCATGTGTATAGGATTCCCCCACCAGAGGGTGGCTTGTTACGGGAGTCCCTTGAGTTGATTCATGGAATCCCCAATTATTTAGCATATAGATCCGGAAATGGAGTACGGAATAGGCATGCTATGTGAAGCCCATCTGGACAGGTTAGTCTGGATTGGTGATGTTGTATATACGCACCGGAGAAGACTCTGTGATGAAACATGTAGTTTAGGAGTCGATGTGTTAAACCAGTGAAGGGCAGTAGCAGGAAGTACTGGAGTGGTAGTCCAGAAAAATACCCATATAATGCTTGTGCGGAATGGGTTGTACCTATGAAGTGTAGTAACAGGAAGTACTATATTGGACGTCCAGGAAATACCCTTGTCATGCTTGCTATTCATGGGTGGTACCTGTGAAGGGTAGTAGCAGGAAGTACTGGATTGGAGATCTAGGAAAATACCCTTTATCTTTGTGATGCTTGGTGGGTTGTGCCTGTGAAGGGTAGAAGCAGGAAGTACTGAAGTTAATGCCCAGGAAATACTCGCAAATGTTGGTTCGAGCTATGGGCGGAAAATGAGTTCCGTCGCTACCGCTGAGCGTGGCACCTAGCTAACCTGTGATTATGAAGCCAGTCCTGCGAGGACATGATGGCTATGTATGAGCTGTAAGAGCTCTTACGGCTTGATGCCAAACAGGTAAGGTGAAACCGACCTGCGCATTTTTCTTAGCCGCGAGTACGTTGTACTCGGTGATGGCAATGCGACTTGAGCAACGGGGGGTGGCTAATCAGACCTGAATTATGCCCGTCTAGCTTGAGACCTGAAGGTGCGGTCTGTTGGAGCGTATAGCGAGAGTCTTAGGCCTGCGCTCCACGAAACCATGGGAGGCTACAGGCCAATCCCGGGTCATTAAGACTAAAATCTTCTGCTGCACGCCATGGAGTAAATGCTCAACTTTTGCTGTTGGGTTTCAGCCCTGATACGGTGGTGGGACCCTGGTTCGCCGGTACACCAAGAATGTGCCCTGAGTGCACGGATCATCGGGCCATGTGGCTGGCGATTGTGATGGAATGTTTGTGCGTGAGTGCACAATATGTGATGAATATATATATGCATGTGAATTTCTATGCCTGCAGGGAAGGAGTGTCACTGCCCCAGGAAAGGGGTAGGGTCGTTATAATTTGGTCACCTGAATGCTGACCGTTGTCTTGTTTGCCACCGTTGGGTGGGTTGTCCCTGTGCATGTGTTGGAAAACCAAGCAGGATGCATAAAGGTTAAAGCCCCTGCTGTGGTTGTTGCTGCTGCTGCTAGCCCTTGAAGGCTAAGCTTAAAATGATGTGTTTTGTTATATGTGGCTGGCCTGCGCGCCAATGTTTGGTAGCCACTATTGTAAAGGACTTGTAAGGCCATAAGGCCAACTGACTTTGTATTTGCTGAACATTCCTGTTTATATATCAATGTGGATATTTGGATGGTGGACATTCATGTTTGGAGTTCAGTTCGTGTTATAGCTTCCACTAGAATTCTATGTATTAGGATGCGCAACTCTGGTATCACTCCGTGACTTCGCCGCCTGTTTTGTGGTATATGGTGTGGGGCCCCGGCCGGACCTTCTATTATATACTACATGAACGGGTGAAGTCGTTACATTTTGGTATCAGCTGTCTCGGTCTTTCTCTTTCGAATTCGTATTCAAATTCTTTTGTGGGGTGGAGAGCACGTGTCTGTGTGAACCGCGTTACACTAATGAACTCTTGAATGTCCACTTTAGGAATGCAAATACATGTGTTTGAGGAACTTGCACGTTCCTATTTTGTTGTTCTTGCTTGTGTGCGGTCACTAATGTGCGTGTCTTGTTCACCTATAGATGACGTGGAGTGGTGCTGGGCAATCGGAGCCCCAACGTTCTGATGAAAGTACGGCACCAGCTGAGGTGCCTACACCTCCGCCGTCTGCGAAAACTGTGTGATTAGTTGTTGAGGCCTTATTTGTGATGATTCAAGCACAACCTACTCATCAGGCGCAAGGGCAGGCGCAGCAGGTATTGAGGCCAGAACAGGTTGCGGCGAGGCCAGAACCTGTTGCGGCTGTGGCACCTCGAGCACCTGAGAGGCAGTTGAAGCAGATCATGAGTTTTAATCCGCCTATGTTTACGGGCATGCGATCCCCTACGCAGGCTTAGGATTGGTTATCATGCATTAAGCGGATAATGACGAACATCGGGATGGAGGAGGATTAGAAGGTCACCTTAGCCACCTTCTTACTCGAAGGAGAGGCGCGTTTATGGTGGGACGAGATGGAACTACACCACTTAGCTGGAAGACCATTAACACAAGTGTCAATCGAGGAGTTCTCGCAACTCTTCCTAACAAAGCACCTACTGGAGGCACAGCACATTGCCATGAAAAACGAGTTCCAAAGGCTGACGCAAGGAGAAGGCAGTGTGGACACTTACCTGCATGAGTTCACGAGGTTGGGACGATATGCAGGTTCAATCTTTGCCGACGAGCAGCGGAAAACCAATCGGTTCTATGAAGGATTTCAGGATGAGTTGCGATTCCTACTTTCAAGTTCAGTGAACCAAGGCTTCCAGACATTGGTTGACACTGTGTGCGTGCTGGAAAAGGATATGAAAAGGGTGCAAGGGAAGCGGGCTTTGGCTGTAACTAAGCCAGAGTTCAAGGCACCACGACCTGGGAAATCATATTATAAGAATAAATAGGGCAAGAGGTCCAAATCAGCAGGACAAGCTCATTCTTCGGTTGCATCGGGTGCAACGTCGGGGGCCACGTCAAGGCCAGAAACTCGTACGTGTTTTACTTGTGGACGAGTGAGGCATATAGTCCATGGCTGTCGGGTTGTTCCGCCGAAGGGAGAAAAGAAGGTAGGAGCGTCCTATGCTGAGAAGGAAAAGGTAGTGGTGGAGTCCTCTGCATCCCAGGCACAGCCCCGAGTCTACAACCTTTGCCTACAAGAGGCCATTAAGCGGAGTGACGTCGTCACAGGAACAAGTTAGTTATTGCATTATTTTGCTTATTGCATGCTTTGTTTCTTGTATGCTTTGTATGTGGCTTGCGTGTGATACAATTGCCACAGGCTTTGTAATGATTCGGGACACGCTGGTCCGAGCACTGTTTGATACGGGTGCTTCGCAGTCATTTCTATCTCAAGACTTTGTAGCTCGAATTGGAGTACCTAGTCAGGCGAAGACAGAGAGCGCCAGGGTGGTGTTACTGAATGGTTGTTTGATGCTCGCGGATCGGGCTAGCGATGTGGCGGTTCAAATTGGAAGTCTGGAGTTTTGTTTAACTGTATCTATACTGCCGATATCAGAATTCGACGTGATCTTTGGTATGGACTGGCTCGCGGAGCAGCATGCCTTGATTGATTGTAATGCCAAAGAGATCACATTAGGCTAGAATACCGAGTAGGAGACTAAGTTTGCAGGAATGCGAGGAGTGAGGGGGACGTTGATGTCTGCACTCCAAGTCATCAAGGCTGTTCGGAAGGGCGCAGAGTTATACTTCACGCTGATTTAGGCTGTTGAGCCAAAGGCCAGTATGAGTGATGTTTCGGTTGTCTCAGAGTTTGCAGATGTATTCCCTAAGGATCTTCCTAGGCTACCACCCCAGCGGGAGATCGACTTCATGATCGAGTTGGTGTCAAGTGCGAAACCTCTGGCCCGCTCGCCATATCGCATCGCGCCAAAGGAAATGGTTGAGTTGAAAATCCAATTGCAAGAGTTGCTGGAGGAGGGATATATACGCCCCAGCATGTTACATTGGAGCGCACCTGTTCTGTTTGTGAAAAAGAAAGACGGTGGCTTGCGGTTATGTATTGACTACCGCGAACTGAATAAGCTGACAGAGAATAATAAGTATCTGATTCCACAAATTGATGAGTTGTTTGATCAGCTGGTGGGATAAACCGTCGACTCGAAATTGGATTTGAAGTCTTGTTATTACCATTTGAGGATACGGGAAGGAGACATTCCCAAGACCGCATTTGGAACACGTTACAGTTATTATGAGTTCACGGTAATGCCATTTGGGCTCTGCAATGCGCCATCGGTATTCATGGATCTGATGCACCAAACGTTCCGAGAGTAGCTAGACTTGTTCGTGATTGTGTTCATCAATGATATCTTGGTGTACTCGAAATCTGAAGCTGATCACGGAAACCACTTGCGGTTGGTGTTGCATACTTTGCAACGTAATCAGCTCTATGCTAAGTTCTCGAAGTGCGAGTTTTGGCTATCGTCGGTGGCTTTCCTAGGCCATGTGGTAAGTGGAGAGGGAATTGCAGTGGATCCGTCGAAGATAAGAGCCATACAGGAATGACCGGTGTTGTCTTCGGTGGCCGAAGTCCGGAGCTTCCTTGGACTGGCAGGATACTACAGACGGTTTGTTGAAAACTTCTTGTGGATTGATTTGCCTCTGAACACACTGACGAGAAAGGATCAGAAGTTTTTTTGGACTCCGGAGTGCGCGCGAGCTTTTGAAGAGCTGAAGAGTCGGTTGACCACGACACCTGTGTTGACATCGCCATGTGGTACCGATGGATTCGAGATCTATAGTGATGCTTTAGGAAGCCGCTTAGGCTGCGTTCTTCTACAAAATGGGAAAGTGATTGCTTATGGCTCACGCCAGTTGAAGGT
The DNA here is from genome assembly GCA_039583875.1 of Platanthera guangdongensis. Classification (NCBI taxonomy): domain Eukaryota; kingdom Viridiplantae; phylum Streptophyta; class Magnoliopsida; order Asparagales; family Orchidaceae; genus Platanthera; species Platanthera guangdongensis. The sequence goes on along the minus strand of CM077162.1, from coordinate 63,590,758 downwards.
ACAAGAGCGAAATTATCCCATCCACGACTTAGAGTTGGTGGCGGTGATCTTTGCACTAAAGTTATGACGGCATTATTTGTATGGAAAGAAAGTGGATACCTATACGGACCACAAGAGCCTAAAGTATTTGTTGGAGCAGAAGGACTTGAATATTATACTACGAAGGTGGCTGGAGTTCCTTGGGGACTATACCTTTGCGATTCATTATACTCCAGGGAAGGGAAATGTGGTCGCTGATGCCTTGAGTCGGAGGGCTCCGTCGAGGGCCAATTGGTTGCCGAGGCATGATGAACGTCTAATCCAGGAGCTGGATGCGTTGGAGATTTCTTGTGTTGACAAGAATTCCTCAGCCAATGCCTATCTGAACTGGACGGAGATGCAATATGACCCTGTAGACAGGGTTCGATGAGCAATGGAGCTGGATGAGAGTCTCCAATTCTATTCCAAAGACGGGCCAGAGGGCAAATTCTCCTGGGATGACGGCCTTTTGCGTAAAGAGGGCCGGTTGTGCGTCCCGAGTATGGGTAAGTTGCAGGAAGAGTTGATGTACGAAGCTCACTTTACGAAGTAATCAATTCACCCTGGGAGCACAAAGTTGTTCAGAGAAATGAAAAAGCTGTTCTGGTGGCCAGGACTGAAGAACGACATCGCTCATTACGTAGCCAAATGCCAGACTTGTGCTTTGGTAAAGGCGGAATGCTAGAAGCCTGGCGGTTTATTGAAGTCATTTCCGATTCCGGAATGGAAGTTCGATGATATTTCAATGGATTTCGTGCATGGGTTGCCGAGATCTCAGCACGAGAATGATTCAATCTGGGTGATTGTAGACCGGTTGACAAAGGTGGTGTACTTCCTTCCGAATAAACAGGACGATGCAGTGGAAAGTTTGGCAAAGCTCTATGTGGAGCAGATCGTACGACTACATGGTGTTCCTTGTAGCATTGTGAGCGATCAGGGTGGGAGATTTACATCGAATGATTGGAGTCTAATCCATCAGCTGTTGGACACGAAATTGACGTTCAGTACGACCTTTCACCCCCAAATGGATGGCCAAACTGAGAGAACCAACATGACTATGGAGGATATGCTCTGAATATGCGCCCTGGACTTTGGAAAGAGATGGGAAGATCATCTCTATCTGGTGGAGTTTGCCTACAACAACAACTACCAAGCGAGCATCGGTATGATATTGTTTGAACCTCTATATGGTTGGAAGTGTTGTACGCCATTAGCTTGGACAGAAGCAGGTGAATCCAAAGTGTATAGGCGTAACGAAATCGAGGAAGCAAACTCGACGATACGCACTATCTGAGAGAGGCTACTGATAGCCCAGGATCGACAAGCGAAATACTACAACGCCAAGCACCGGAATGTGGAGTTTGCGGAGGGCGATTGGGTGTACTTGAAGATCAAGCCCTTCAAAGGCGTGTCCAGGATTCGGCGACTGAAAAGTTGAGTCCGAGATATCTTGGTTCGTTTGATGTGGTGGAGAGGATTGGGGAAGCTGCATATTGGCTAGCTATTTCGACAGACTTGGGTGGATTACATGATGTGTTTCATATCTCGGTGCTTCAGGGAGCCGTCAAAGATCCAGCTCAAGGGATCGAGTCTGATCGTGTGTCGGTGGGTATGGGCTAACGACGAAGGTTCGGCCCATTCAGATCAAGGATCGTGCCGATAAACAGTTGCGGAATAAGACAATCGTGTTGCAGGTTGGAGACCGCGCGGTCTGTTCCTGTTTGGAGACCGGGCGGTCTGGCGGTTTCTCCTAGCCGGTCTGTGTGCCGGGCTGTTGCTGTTTGGTATCCCAGCGGTCAGGCGGCTTGTCTCTGGCGACTAGGAGACCGAGCGGTCTAGCGGTCTCCTGTGGCGGTTTGATCTCTCCTCCTGTTGGTTGTCAGGCGGTTCACCGGTCTGTCTAACCGCACGGCTTGTCCGGTTTGTCTTTTGTAAAGCCGCATACACTTGTAAATTTTTAGTCCCACATTGATTATTTGTAATCTCTTTCATCTCCTCCATTCTATAAAAGGGAGGCTATACCATTGTAATAGATAACTTTTTCGGATAATAAAGTTTCAGTTAAAACCATTTCGGTTTGTTCTTGCTCGATTTTTACATGGTATCAGAGGACTCGATCTATTCCTCCTGATTGTGTGCGATCTCACTGCTTTCACGGCTTGATTGTGTCCGCGCGGTTTGCTCCTTCTTTTTCGCGACCTGTTTTCGCGCTCTCCTCTATTTGCAGCCATCTACTTCTTAGTCGCCGCGACTGTTGCCTTCTACCCGCTCCTGCTTGCTAGTCGCCCCGGCCTCATCTTTAGCCGTGCGACTTGTTCTCCTCTGTTCGCCCGACTTTTTCAAGCCGTGTGACTTCTTTCCCTTTGCTTTGTTCTACTTCTTGGTAGAGGCCTTCCTAGCCGCACGACCTGTTTTCTGTTCGCCCGGCTTGGTGCTCTTTTCTCTTCTTCGCTTAACCGTTCGGCTTCTTTCACTTCTCGCGGCTTGTTCTTATCGTCGCAGTTTGCTCCTCTCTTGCTTCCATGTCTTTTCCCTCCTCCAGCCTGTCTGCCTCGGTGGTCACCTCTTCTGGTAGTGCTCACGTTGTTACTCGCGGAAGATGGCTAATCGACTCTGGTGCAACAAATCATATGGCAGGTAATCCTCAATGTTTCTCTCTTCTTGAAACACATGCTCAGTTGCCCCTGGTCATTGTTGCGGATGGATCTCCCTCACCAGTCCATGAGACGGGCATTGTTCAAGTCACTCCATCTCTCTGCCTGGCTGATACCCTCTATGTGCCCAAGTTTCCGTGCAATTTATTATCGGTTACTTCTTTATGTAAGCAACTACGGTGTTCTGTCATATTCACCCCTATCTCTTTTGCTTTTCAGGATCCGGACTCCCAACGGACGATTGCTACCGGGACTGAGAGTGGTGGCCTATACTTCCTCGACAATGTTTCTGCTCTATTCGCCTTCTCCTCCTCCTCTACAGATCTTATCCAATGGCATCTTCGCCTTGGACATGCTCCTCCCCGAATTCTGCGCCAGCTCCTGCCCCACCTCCCTCCTCATCATCCTCCTCTAAACTGTGATGCATGTCAACTTGACAAACATCACCGCTCGTCCTTCCCACCAACGCAAAGTCGGGGCTCTTCCCGTCCGTTTGACCTCGTTCACTCTGACATATGGGGTCCTGCTCCTACCCTCACCATCGGTCGGGGTAGTTCATATTTTGTCACCTTCATTGATGATTTCTCTCGGTGTACGTGGGTGTATCTTCTCAAGGATCGCTCCGAGCTGTTCTATATTTGGACCTCATTGTATTCTATAGTTAAGACTCAGTTTGGTACGTCTATTAAAATCCTTCGTTCTGACAATGCTAAGGAGTATCTTAGCCAAGACTTCTCCTCTTTTTGTATTCACCATGGTGTTATTCGTCAAACAAGCTGTGTCTACACCTCACAACAAAATGGGGTGGCGGAATGCAAAAACCGTCACCTCCTTGATGTAGCTCGCACTATGCTGACTCAAATGCATGTTCCTCGCTCCTATTGGGGTTATGCTGTCCTCCTCTCCTGCTATCTCATCAATCGCCTTCCCTCCACAATTCTCCACGGTGCTACCCCCTTCTCCATTCTATATCCGGACAAGGATCCTTTTCCTCTTCCTCTGCACATCTTTGGGTGCACCGCCTTTATGCACTCTCCCGCTGCCACCCGTGATAAACTCTCACCACGTGCCACTAAATGTGTCTTTCTGGGGTACTCTCCCACTCAGAAAGGTTATTGTTGCTTTGACCCCGTTACCCGCAAGCAATTTGTCTCTGCGGATGTCACCTTCTTTGCCAATGCATCTTACTTCTCTCCCGCTTCCTCCTCTCCTCCTCCTGATCCTACTTCTCATACCAACCCATCATTCCCTCTGCTCCCACTGATGTTCCGCCATCTCCACCCTCTCCTCCATCTTCACCATCCCCATCATCTCCACCCTCTACTCCACTTTCTCCCTCCACTCCGCTGCCATCTCTCTCTACTCCCGGGCCAGCTCTCTCCACCACGGATACTCCGGATACTGAGCCACCTGCTGACCTGGATCTCATGATTGCTCTTCGCAAAGGGGTTCGGGCATGTACCCAACACCCGCTTGCTGCAGTTGTTTCCTACGATCGTCTTACCCCATCTCGCAGAGCTTTTGCACTGGCTATCTCAGCCACTTCCACCCCCCGTTCCTACCAGGAGGCCCTTACTATTCCTCATTGGAAAGTTGCCATGGATGAGGAGATTTCTAATCTCACTGAACGGGGTACCTGGACCCTTGTTCCTCCTCCTTTTGGCACAGATGTTGTTGGTTGTCGATGGGTCTTCGTGGTGAAGTTTCTCCCGGATGGCAGTGTGGATCGTAATAAGGCTCGCCTGGTTGCCAAGGATTTTACCCAAACTTATGGCGTTGATTACTTTGACACTTTCTCTCCAGTGGCTTGTCTCAGCACTATTAGGGTTCTTCTCTCTGTGGCTGTCAACAGGGATTGGCCCATCTCGCAGCTCGATGTTAAGAATGCTTTCCTCTATGGTGATCTGCAGGAAGATGTTTACATGGAGCAACCTCCTGGGTATGTTGCTCAGGGGGAGACACGGGTATGCCGGCTAAAGTAGGCTATCTATGGCCTCAAGCAGAGTCCTCGTGCCTGGTTTGACAAGTTCAGTGGCATTGTTGCGGCCATTGGTTTTACAAGAAGCTCAGCAGATCACTTCTTGTTTGTTCGGAAAACCGCCTCTGGTCTTGTTGTTCTTGCGTTTTATGTTGATGACATTCTTCTTACTGGCGATGACCAGGATGGGGTATTGATGACCAAGAAACACCTTCGTCAACATCCGGTCACAAATGACATGGGCTCCCCCAAATACTTTCTGGGGATTGAAATCTCTAGAAAGCTCAACTCCATGGTCCTTTCCCAGCGGAAGTATGCTCTTGATCTTTTAAAAAAGGCAGGATTGACTGGTGCTAAACCTGCACGTTGTCCTATGGCTGCTGGAGAAGACAAAACTTGGACAAATGACTCGCCTCTTCTCTCCGATCTTATGAGATACCGGCGTCTGGTGGGCAAGATCATATATCTCACGGTAACCAGACCCGACATCTCTTATGTTGTTGGCAAGGTGAGCCAGTTCATGCAAGCTCCGAGGGAGTGTCATCTACAATTTGCACTGAGGATATTAGAGTATATTAAAGCTGCACTAGGGAAAGGACTCCTCTTTCAGAAGAATGGTCACCTAAGGGTTGAAGCTTATTCTGATTCAAGTTATGCGGATGTCAAAGGGGACCGCAAATCGACATCAGGTTTCTGCACGTTTGTTGGAGGCAATCTTGTGAGTTGGAAGAGCAAGAAACAGTCTGTAGTTTCTAGGTCTAGTGCAGAGGCAGAATATCGCAGCATGACATCGACTACATGTGAGTTGAAGTGGTTGCGGTCTCTCATGCTTGACTTAGGAGAGGTTTGCAACTATCCTTTTCCTATGTTCTGTGACAATAAGGCCGTGATATACATTTCCAAAAATCCGGTCTTTCATGAGAGAACAAAACACATAGAAGTCGACTGTCATTTTATTCGGGAAGAAATATTGAAGAAACAGATTTGCACTCCGTTTGTCACTTCCGACAACGAGTTGGCAGATGTCTTCACCAAGCCGGTGTCTGCTTCATTTTTCCACATCTGCGACAAGCTAGGCATGATTGATATCTATGCTCCAGCTTGAGGGGGAGTGTTGCAGGTTGGAGACCGCGCAGTCTGTTGCTGTTTGGAGACTGGGCGGTCTGGCGGTTTCTCCTAGCCGGTTTGTGTGCCGGGCTGTTGCTGTTTGGTATCCCAGTGGTCAGGCAGCTTGTCTCTGGCGACTAAGAGACCGAGCGGTCTAGCGGTCTCCTGTGGCGGTTTGATCTTTCCTCCTGTTGGTTGTCAGGCGGTTCACCGGTTTGTCTAACCGCACGGCTTGTCCGGTTTGTCTTTTGTAAAGCCGCATACACTTGTAAATTTTTAGTCCCACATTGATTATTTGTAATCTCTCTCATCTCCTCCATTCTATAAAAGAGAGGTTATACCATTGTAATAGATACCTTTTTCGGATAATAAAGTTTCAGTTAAAACCATTTCGGTTTGTTCTTGCTCGGTTTTTACAAATCAGGATGGTAAAAGTCTGGTGGGACAATTGCGGCCGTGAAGAGCTAATATGGGAGCGAGAGCAGACCATGCGAGCTGAATTTCCCGAGCTCTTTGTGTAACTGTTATGTAGTGTGTATCAAGTTGTATGAAATGTTATGGAATAGAACATCTTATGGTTGATTACCTTCTTGTGTGCAAATTTCGGGGATGAAATTTTTGTAAGGAGGGGAGGGTTGTAACACCCCAAATCCCAGGATTGGGAAAAAGTTGGGTGACACGGCCTGGGACACGGGTGTGTCCCAGGGTGTGTCCTGCTTGGGAGAGCAGCCGGCGAGTGTTTTACGAAAATCCGTTCTAGGAAAAAATGATGGAACACGCCCTCTGACACGGGCGTGTCAGAGGCAGTGTCCTCCTCTGTTCGACGAAGTCAGTTCGACGAAGTTGAGCTGGGGCGTGTCTGCTGCCGTGTAAGGGCACGCGGCCGGTGACACGGGTGTGTCACTGGCTATGTCCATTGCTGGATATGCCCAGGTAATTTGAGGCCTGGTGAACACGGGCACGACACGTGTGTATCTTAGGGTACACGGCATGTGACGCGGGCGTGTCATTGGTCGTGTCCCGATCGGGTTGAAGTTGGTTTTGTGCAGCCTGATGTACACGGCCACAGACACGGGCATGTCTGAAGGCGTGTTAGTTGACACGGCCCGTGACATGGGCATGTCATATGGCCATATACTGGTTTGGGTGAGTCGGTTGTGTGCCGCTTCCCGTGTCACGGGTCGTGTTAGGCAAAATTTTGCCTTTTGTGGCAAAATCGTGGCGGTCCATTTTATCAGCTGGGATCTAATGGCTCTGGCTCCTCCCTGCTTCCTTAAGGCCGAAAAATGAGATGGGAATTCTCATTCTAATCTTCTCCATCATCTTTCTACAATCCTAGAAAGAGAGAGAGGAAGAAGGAGGAGGAGGAGGAGAGCCGGCCATCGGTGGAGCTGTGGAGTTCCGTTTCGATATCCGAGGTTAGCATTATGGAAGCAAAGCCGTTGCGGTCCTTTTCAGCCAGCTAAAAGTCCATGGCTCCGAAGCGATCTTCGAGGGTAACGATCTACCTTTCGATCCATGTGAAAGCTTCCTTTTTAGCATGTGTATAGGATTCCCCCACCAGAGGGTGGCTTGTTACGGGAGTCCCTTGGGTTGATTCATGGAATCCCCAATTATTTTGCATATAGATCCGGAAATGGAGTACGAAATAGGCATGCTGTATGAAGCCCATCTGGACAGGTTGGTCTGGATTGGTGATGTTGCATATAAGCACCGGAGAAGACTCTATGATGAAACGTGTAGTTTAGGAGTCGATGGGTTAAACCTGTGAAGGGCAGTAGCAGGAAGTACTGGAGTGGTAGTCTAAAAAAATACCTGTATAATGCTTGTGCAGAATGGGTTGTACCTGTGAAGGCTAGTAACAGGAAGTACTGGATTGGACGTCCAGGAAATAGCCTTGTCATGCTTGCTGTTCATGGGTGGTACCTGTGAAGGGTAGTAGCAGGAAGTACTGGATCGGAGATCCAGGAAAGTACCCTTGATCTTTGTGATGATTGGTGGGTTGTGCCTATGAAGGGTAGTAACAGGAAGTACTGACGTGAATGCCCAGGAAATACCCGCAAATGCTGGTTCGAGCTAGGGACAGAAAATGAGTTTTATCGCTACCGCTGAGCATGGCACCTAGCTAACCTATGATTTTGAAGCTAGTCCTGCGAGGACATGATGGCTATGTATGAGCTGGAAGAGCTCTTACGGGTTGATGCCAAACAGGTAAGGTGATACCGACCTGCGCCTTTTTCTTAGCCGCAAGTATGCTGTACTCGGTGATGGCAAGACAACTTGAGCAACGGGGGGTGGCTGATGCGACCTGTGTTATGTCCGTCCAACGTGAGACCTGAAGGTGCGGTCTGTTGGAGCGCATTGCGAGAGTCTTAGGCCTGTGCGCCACGACACCATGGGAGGCTACGGGCCAATCCCGGGTCATTAAGACTAAAATCTCCGGCTGTACGCCATGGAGTAAATGCTCAACTTTTGCTATTGGGTTTCTGCCCTGATATGGTGGTGGGACCCTGGTTCACCGGTACACCAAGAATGTGCCCTGAGTGTACGGATCGTCGGGCCGCGTGGCTGGCGATTGTGATGGAATGTTTGTGCATGAGTGCACAATATGTGATGAATATATATATGCATGTGAATTGCTATGACTGCAGGGAAGGAATGCCACTGCCCCAGGAAAGGTGTAGGATTGTTATAATTTGGTCAGCTGAATGCTGACCATTGCCTTGTTTGCCACCGTTGGGTGGGCTGTCCCTGTGCAGGTGCTGGAGAACCAAGCAGGACACATAAAGGTTGAAGCCCCTGCTGCTGCTGCTGCTACTGCTTGCCCTTGAAGGCTAAGCTTAAAATGTTGTGTTTTGTTATATGTGGTCGGCCTGCGCGCCAATGTTTGAGAGCCACTATTGTAAAGGACTTGTAAGGCCATAAGTCCAACTGACTTTGTATTTGCTGAACATTCCTGTTTATATATCAATGTGGATATTTGGATGGTGGACATTCATGTTTGGAGTTCAGTTCGTGTTATAGCTTCCGCTAGAATGCTATGAGTTAGGATGAGCAACTCTGGTATCACTCCGTGACTTTTCCGCCTGTTTTATGGTATATGGTGTGCGCCCCCGGCCAGACCTTTTTTAATATACTATATGAACGGATGGAGTCGTTACATATCATGAGCCTACCAAACCCTATTCCCAGATTAAACACTACCCAGACCAGCCATGGCCCTTGGATCCTAAAAGAAGGAAATGGACGGCCACGATTCACACTTAAAAATCCAAAACCTGGGCCGAACACGGCTTGTGACAAGTCCATGTCCAAGGCCATGTGCCTCAATCGACACTGAAACCGACGCATCCCGAAAAGAACACGGGCTCTCGATACGGCCGTGTCAGGCTTGACATGCCCTGTCATCTAGTTCATGTTCGTGTTGCCGGGCGTGTTCCTCCATCGACACAAGACCAAACACAACCCGAGGAGAACACGGGTATTCGACACGCCCATGTCGAATTTGACACGCCCGTGCCAAGATGAATACTCCTAGGATCCAGGCCATGTTCCAGCCTCTACATAGCACGGCTCACTGCCCGAGCAGGACACGGCCTGGGACACGCCTATGTCTCAGGCCGTGTTCGCTGTCTCGACGATCGTCTACTGCAATTTCGTCGAATACAAGGCCATCGTCGAACCAGAGCACGACACGGCCCTGGGACATGGGCGTGTCTCAGGCCGTGTGTAACATCTCATTTCCATCTAGACTCCTAAGAGTGGTTTTTGCCATGACTAGGTCATTAAAAACCCTAGGAAGCTAAAAAGGGCCAAGTGATAGAAGGCCAAGGTGAGAATCACTTTGGTCTGCTTATGGCACAACCTCATCACCAAACCTAGGGTTTGGCCTTAGGGCTTCACCATGACTCCATGACCCCAGCACAACATCACTAACCCATTAAAGGGTCCACTAGAGCTTTAAGGGTCCATTGGAGTCAACCCAAAGTGTCCAATTTGACCTAGGACCACCATAGGCCTAAATTGGGCAAGATGTCCTAACAAAGGGGAGTTGGCCTCTAATGTGCCCAACCAACCTTGCCCAGGTCTTCTTAGACCTAAAGTGAGGTCAATGGGTCACTAAGGACACATTGGGTGCACTCCTAGAGTCCAAGTTTACCCAAGTCAACTCAAGCCCCAAATTGGTCAAAGTGCCCTTACCAAGGGTCAAGTGACCTTCAAGGTGCCAAGTCAACCTTACCCAACCCTACATAGACCTTAGGGGAGGTCAATGGGTCACCAGGGACTCATTGGAGTCAACCCAAATGGTCATGTTGACCAAGGTCAACTCTACCTTAAGGTTAAGTCAAATTAGCCCAAATATGCTAACCCAAGCTCAAGCCCATTTCCCCCCATTTGGGCTAGCCTTGATATCATGGAAATGATGAATGAGTGGGCTGCAAATAGACTAGAGTGATGAACAAATTCGACCATGAGGGGCAGGAGTGAGAAAGCTCCAATTTCCCTTTAATGGAGGAGAGAGAAAATGGAGTAAAGGCCATTCATACCATGGGGAAGCCAAGGGCCATTCTTCTTTGCTTGGTTCACCTCCTCTAACAACCCTGAGAAGATCGGGAGGCTTTCCAGGCTCTTCCACTAGCTGGATGCACTAAACCACCAAGGCCGAGAGGTAGCTTTCAAGGCCATTAATGGTCATTGATGATCTAGCCTCTCCTCTCCCCATCTGAGGCTTTAAACACCTTAAGTGGGTCGAGAGGAGGATTTCCCAATCCTTACCTGAATAAATCGAACCACCCCACTGTGTAGTTGTAGAAACCGAGCGGCGCCGCCTTCAAGGATGGTTTCCCGACGATCTTCTCGACTTCAGGCTGCTGACAAGGTCCTCCTCCTCCCCTTATCTCATAGTTAGATCGTAGCAACGTCTAGGTTCAAGGTTCGGGCACAATTGAGCCCGAACCAATTTCGTATTTCCATGGTTTCGGGCCGAGAATTAATTTGGTAGAACCGCCAGAATATGCCTCTCCGGCGGCTGTGCCGCCGCCTGACGACAGCCACCACCTCAACGGAGGTGATGGTGGCGGTGGCCGGCCGGGGCAGGGGCTGGATCGCTGGCGGCAGCACTTGGAAAGAGCTCCAGGCGGGATGAATCCAAGCTGTTGGCTGGAGCTAGACGATGACGGGATACCGTCCAAGGCGCGCCAAGATTCGTGCTATATCAAACCTTAAACTATAGGATATATTTTCATGCTATTTCATTTCTGTCACAGATTTTGCTTTTAATGTTTCTATTTATTAAAAATACTTAGATGCTAGATCAAAAAACGTGGTCAACATAGAAAATGTAGCCCTTGATGTCTAGTTTAATTTAAAATTAATTTTACTCAATTTGGAGGTCTGGTGAGACCCCAAAACGCATTTTGGTGAGGTCTATCCCTAGGGCTGTTCGGAGCATAAATTGGATGCCCACTCCAAACCAAAATCCAAATGATCTGAACTTTGGGGAATGGGCTACTCTTAACTATATCTAGGACACATCCAAAAATCAGAAGTTTTGGAAAATATTTTTCTATAGTTTTTAGAAAAATTTAATAATCAATGAATAAATTAATTAGGAGTCATAAGCACCTCAAAATCCCCACAAATTTGGGTGGGTGGTCTTAGAGAGCATGTTAGGGCTCTGGTAAAATTTTCATCTCATTTGGAGATGTTTTGGTTAGGCATTGATCCAACCCTAGGTTGACCCTTTTAGGGTTAACAAGGTCAAGCACCCCCTTTGGGTTTTGAGTGGTCAAATCACCTCAACAGAGGCTGATATTTTGGCCACTGACTCTCTATAGTATGACTCACCCTCCAATGGAATTTGGGGTGGTTAAGAGTAGGGTAGCCTTAGAGCCCTAGGGTAGGTCCCTTAATGGGGATTTTTAGGGTTTGAAGGTCATGGTGTCAAATTACCTTGGAATGACTTGAAAATTTGTGGAGAGGACCATATGATTAGTATGGTCCTCTGGTTAAAATATTAGGGAATTTGGAAGCTTTAAAACCCCTCAAAATCCTAACCCTAGTTTAGGGCACAAACATTGTGCTGAAGGAAAATGTCACTAAAACTCATTGAAAAGTGATGAGATTTGGGTTGAGTAGTTTTTAAAGTTAGTACAAACTCTGGAGATTTTATCATGAATTTAGGATTATTATTTTAGATACTTTATTAAAAATTTAGTAATTTGTATTATTTACTTAGAAATTTATTATGAAGTAACTACTTACTGGAAATTGATGAAATTTATCCGGAGGACTTTTTATTATGTTTTAGAGCTCTGTAAATTTTTATGTGATTTTTGGAAGAATATTTTTAACTGTTGCGTCATTAAGTATGGTTTCCCATGAAAAATTAATTAAATTTATTTTGGTGTCTAGCAAGCTGTTAAAATTATGATTTTTTCACAATGACCTTTTTTGTATCATATTAAGATTCTGTAATTTTTATATAATTTTCTGATGAATAAATTTGGTACTTCCTTCTTTTCATATGTTTAAGGGAATTATTTTGGATAAATTAATTAGAGGTCAAATATTTTCTGAAAAATTATGGAAATTAGTCTTTAGTAATATATCTCTGTTATTTAGTGATCAAAATTTTTGGGTGGCCATTACTTGAGTAGATCATATAGTTCATGTTCAAAATTGCTCATGGCCAAACATTTGGGAAAATTCAATAAATATCAAATTAATTAGAAAAATGATGAATCTCTGATTTTAGACTAAATTTGTTATGATAGACCTCTGGTAAAGTTTATAGGAGATTTGGAAGAAAATCCAGAGTACCTCCTTTATACATCTCATATAGTATATGGTGGTCTGCATATAGTTACTGCGGAAATTGAACTAGAGTGCGTAATGAATTTGAAGAGTGGAATCCTTAGTAGGTTGCTGGTTTGGGTAAATAAAGGAGTTCATCATTGGAAGACAGGATTAGTAGAGTGTGAGGTTGACTAGTGTTAGGTGGCGCTCAGGATTGACGAAAGATCGTCCTTCCCATAGGGAGGAAGTGTTTAATGCACTAGGGTTAAATTCTGTAAACTTAATTAAGGGTTGGGAAATCGGGTAACAACCAATAATAATAAGTGCCTTGCGAAAGGAAACTTTGGGCGTAATCCCATCGTAGTTCCTAGTGCCTTCGAGAGCCTTTCACGGGGTATACCTTAGGCAGTCTTGGGCTAACATAAATTGTAGGTGTGATAAATCTTAAGAGCAACTAGAATAATTAGGGGTTCACCTTCACACACCCCGGTGTCACGGGAAGTTAGTTTGACTAGGATGTCCGAGCGGTAGGCTCGGTGGTTGTGGAAATGGGCAGGATGGCCCGGCGTGTTTTGGCTCGATTGCTGGTTATGAGGGGCAGGATGGCCCGGCGAGCCTTGGCTCGGTTGATGTTTGTGATGGACGAGATGGTGTGGGGAGCTTTGGCTCGGTGATGATACATATGGTTGCATGTGCATAAAGTAAAGGTGGTGGGTGTTCGGTATTGGAGAGTCGATTCACCGACGCCAATAAGTTGACTCAGCAAATGTGGCTAGCACTTCACCAACAGAAGTCCGGTGCGCCAGCCGGCAAGAGTACGCAGGAGTCCGCTTAGTGCACCAGCGTTGAGGCGTACGATAGGTCTGACCGGTAGTGCTTTATTGGTTTAGAGGTGGGCGAGGCCCAACCCACCGCTTCCGTCTGCCACTACGGAGGTATCCTAGGAGGTGAGGCTCCAGAAAGGGGGGAACTAAAGGTCTGTGTGCACAGAGTCGGGTGGGTGAGTTGCACTTGCATGATCGCATCATAACCCACTAGCATGTCATAGCATAATCATAGCACAAAACCTCTGTCACCTATTGTATAGGTGGTATGGGATGCTTATACAATAGGCCCTGCAAAATGACCCCTTGTCTATAAGCTTGTGTGGGCAAGTTTATAAATTAAGGTTAAATTCTTTATATATATTGCTGTTAATAACCGACACCCCAACGTATAAATTGGTATGGGACTCTTTATACGATGGGAGCCTTGTAGAAGATCCCTTGCTCATATGTTTTTGTATAAGTTAAGGTTACTTTTTATACTTTACTTTACTGCCACATGTACTATAAAATTGCTAGTATAGGTCCGCTGCCATCTGTTTCTTAATTACTCTCCACCTTCAAGTCCTCCCCTTTCTTCATCTCCGCTCGGTGCCTAGGGGCCATGGGGGAAGGGGTGGGGGATGATAGGACTTAGTCTTATAGACTAACGGTTTTCGGACCACAATATTTAGGGGATCGTGGATCCCAACATGGAGGAGCAGCCCCAGAGGTCGTCCCGTTTGGAGATAGGGCAGTCTAGCTCAGGAGTTTAGATAGTTGGGACTGTGAGCCCCTGACCTTAGTAGTGTTTTATTTTGCTTCCGCTTGAGTGACTATGTAGTGAGGATTTGATGTATTAGGCTTAAGCCCTTATTTTCAGTGCATTATATTTTGTGGACACTCCCTTCGTGGAGATTATATTACTCTGATGTGATTTTATTGTGGACTTTTGGTTAGAGTTTTACCACTCTTATGTTTGCTCTACTTTTGTTGCTTTTCTGTGATCGAATGGGCCGGCAGGATCGGCATTTTGTAGTGATGACCTTCCCGAGAACGGAGGTGTCACCGCAAAACGGCGGTTTTGGGCCTAAGACCCCAGCTTTTAAAAAAGAAAAAAATGGGGTCTTACAAGTGGTATCAGAGGAAACCTCGATCGAAAAGTAGCAGTCCACAACCCCTGGGTCACCCCTGCGTGAGTTTAGTTTGGGGACAAACTAAGCAGCAGAAGCAGTGGTGTGCCTATTTGGGGGATCACTTGTAAATTATCCACTTTTTATTATGTATTGAGTCGATTGCCTACTAATGAAGTTTGTTTCACAGCCCCCAGCTCAGCCTATGCCACAAGGTGGAGCCCAACAGACTCTGGATGTTGCACCACCTCCCCCGGTCCCTACTCCATTCTTATAGTCAGAGATGGGACAGACTCTGACAGCCATCTTGGAGGCTTTTAGGACTCAACAGGTTCCGGCTCCGCAGCCAAACCCGGGGGAAAACTGGCTGAGGATTTTCCGAGGACTTGCTTCCCCATCCTACTTGGGGACAGAGTCGGCCGTTCGGATGGAGGAGTGGCTGGACATTATGTATGAGATGGTGACCGGGATCCGGTGCCCTTGGGAGGAGAGGGTGCCCTAGGTTGTTTCTTACTTGGAGTCCCATGCAAAGAGATGGTGGAAGACTTCGCTGGACTCGACGTTTGTTGATAGGGAGGTTGTTGACATTGCTTGGGGGGAGTTCAGGGCTGCACTATTGGAGCATTTTGTTCCGCAGTCGGCCAGAGATGAGTTGGAAGATATATTTCTACAACTGAGACAGGGTAGCAAGACAGTGGTGGAATATCATCGGGAGTTCAACCACCTAGCCCGATTTGCAGATTCTTACCAGTTGGATGAGGCGGGCTATACGAAGACGTTCTTTAAGGGCCTGCGAGAGGATCTGAGGGAAGCTCTGTAGTTCGTGTCTGACGGGCCTATTCCTCGGATATTGGAGATGGCAAAAAGGATCGAGGCGGATTGGCATACTACCCGAGGCCGGAAGCGGCCAATTGAGGACTAGGGCCGGGGGCCCCGAAATGATCAGCGGCAGGGCCGCGTCATAAATGGTGGAAGAGTAGAAGACCATCCACGTCAGGAGGCGAGACAGGAGCAGAGGGAACCAGTAGTGGTGGCCCCTCAGCCACCCCAGATACAGGAGGTGCAGAGACCCGGGGGAACGACATATCCCCCGCCAGAGTGCTTCAATTGTCATCAGGTGGGGCACATCAGGAGGAACTCTCCCATGAGGGGGGCACCCCCATCAGCACCACCGGCTCCCCAGCCAGCGTAATATTTTGGAGACCAAGGTCGTGGCCGAGGATGTGGATGCCAGGGTGGGGATCGTAGACAAGAAAGGGAGCAGGTGTATGCTTTGGACCTGGAGCAGCCTCGGAACCTAGAGCAGGTCATAGCAGGTACGCCAAGATGTTTAATTGTTTAAATAGAATTCCCTTTCTCAGTTGTCAAATTTGTAGAACTGCACTAGAAATAATAAATAGGAAAGAAAACTCATTATAGAATCCTAAGACATTTAATCGCCCCAGGTATAGTCTTCATCAGCAGCAAGCCCGCCTATACACTGTTCGACACAGGTGCTTCGCACTCGTTCGTATCGGAAGCTTTCGTGGAAGGGCTGGAAGGTGTGGAGCGGTTCACAGGCCTGATGAGGAGGGTGCGTCTACCCGACGGATCGGAGCTATTCATCTCTGCCCACTGCAATATGGAGGCGGAGGTTGGCGGAAAGTCATTCGAAGTACCGACAACGATCCTAAGGATGCCAG
Source organism: Platanthera guangdongensis (assembly GCA_039583875.1). Classification (NCBI taxonomy): domain Eukaryota; kingdom Viridiplantae; phylum Streptophyta; class Magnoliopsida; order Asparagales; family Orchidaceae; genus Platanthera; species Platanthera guangdongensis. The sequence continues at coordinate 63,574,585 of CM077162.1, read as the reverse complement.
TCTTCGACTTGATCCTGTGCATGACATGGTTGCACTGGAACCATGCCTAGATTGATTTCCAAGCAAAGAGGATCACCGTGAGGCATGGGGACTCTGTCATTGTCATCGAAGGTATAAGACCTGCCTCTCATATACTCTTATCTTCAGTACAGGCCGTTAAGGCCCATCTGTAGGGAGAGGAGGTTTATCAGATTCTATTTGAGATGGCGGAGGCCAAGGAGTCTGTGACAGACATCCCGGTGGTGCGAGATTTTGCTGACGTCTTTCCAGAGAAACTGCCAGGACTACTGTTGGATCCCTAGTTTGATTTGGGCTAGGTTCACTAACATAGGATGATGTGACCCAATATGTATAGCCAGGGTCAAAGTTGTGTCCTAGAGTCTAGGCCAAGTCCTCAGTAACAACATCACATGGACAAGCCAACACCAGACTGCCAGAGACTCAAGACTTAGAGTTTTTCCAGAGATTCAGAGATTTCTCAAGAAACTAAGTAAAATGAGTTCGACGTTCGTCGAACTCAGGTCGACGATAGTCGTTCTCAGCTCGACGATCTTAGAGAAATATTCTCAGAGCTGAGCTCGACGAACTTCAGTCTCAGATCGACGATCCTTGGATTCCACCTTCAGAATTCTAAGTCCAGACTGCTCTCTAGACTCAGGTCGACGAACTTCATTCTTTGCTCGACGATTTCTGGACTTCCACTTCAACTTTATTACCAGAGGTTCATCAATTTTTCTAAGTCCAGAATCATTCTCAGCTAAATGAATTCAAGGTTCTCCAGACTTAGCTCGACGAATACTATTCTTTGGTCGACAAATCTTTGGACTATCACAACATTCTGTCGAGACTATGTTCTCTAGTCTCAGGTCAACGAACTCAGTTCTCTGCCCGATGAATTCTGGAACTAGAAGACTTATGTCGACACTCAGAGTATATGTCGACACCAACTGAGTCGACACTAGAAGAACTTGTGTCGACACCAAGATCATCAGTCGACATCGTGGAAAGGCTATGTCGACACCACACAGAAGACTTGTGTAGACACACAGGAGTAATTGTGTCGACACAGAACATTTGACAACTCCAGAATAATTGCTGAACTCCAATCGACGAACATATTTACTAGCTCGACGAATAGGCAAATATCAAAAGAGACAGCAGTTCAGTTTCCAGCTCGACGATCATGGAACTCAGCTCGACGAACAGAAGCTGTTTGGTCGACGAACACAACATCAGGTCAACGAACTGCAGACTCAGTTCGACGAATTCTGCCAACTGTTCGACGATTCAAGACTTATATATTTCCGGCCTTCTGCCCCCACTCTAATGCGATAATTCCTGAGTAATTAATGCTCTAACATTCTCTGAATGTATCCGTTAGAAGGAGCATTAATTATGGTCTTCTCCAGGATTATTGCTTGTCGTTTTTCCATGCGACAGTTGGGGAAATAAATCAATTCCAATTATTCTCAAGGCTGTCAGTATTAATTGCAGATGCATTCAAATTTTCAAAACACAGAGAAGAAGAGAATAATGCAGACACACAGGGACATACAAACTTACAGAAGAGAATCAACAACAGAAAATCATTGAGAAAGCTTCACACAGAGCATAGCTTACAGAGAAGCACATAGAGATTACAAAAAAACATTCAATCTTGCATAATCTGCTCTGTCAAAGAAGAAGCATTTTTCTGATACACATAAGTTCTTGACCAAAAGCTCATCAGCACTCGAAGAAGAAGAACAACAATACCTATATCAAGAGTCTTCCTTCTTCAAGAACTCCAGGACACTTCAAAAGGACAACTTCAGTTCAATCTATCAAAGAAGATCCTGAATACTATTGCTAGTCAAGGATTTAGTTTGAAGACCTATCACCCTGAACCTTGACTCTTAGTTTTCCCTGATCCATTCTACATCTCAGGGGGAGCCTTAAGCTATAATCAATCCACAGTCTTCTCAGTTGTATATTGAGAAAGAGAAGACAAAATCATCTCTCACCCCCGCCTCTGTAAAGGGTTGTCATCTCCTTTCAAAAGTGATTCCTTGGTTGCAAGTCTCCTGATCAAAAGACTTGGGTTGGTTTTTGTGCACCTGATCAAAAGCTCATTGGTGTCAGGCACCTGATCAAAAACCTTAGTGGATTCCTACCAAGGGCGGTAGAAGAGTGGATGTACCCAGGTTGGGGAACCACTATAAAATTCTTGTGTCGTCTAGTTGCCTCCTTTTTTCTTTTGTTCTTACTGTTCTTGTTATTTAGGTTTATTGTTTGCTAGTTTATTAATTTCTGCACTTATTAATTTACAGCAAAAGCTCTAATAGCAGTTAAGAAATATTTAAGAATACTCTATTCACCCCCCCCCCCCCCCTCTAGAGTATTTCAGATCTAACTCTCACTTTCAATTGGTATTAGAGCAGGTTCCTTTGGTTGTATAAGTTAAATGTTGAACCAAAAGATCCTTTATTAGATCTACACATCACCTTATTTTTATTTAACTTAGAAACACATACATGGTACAGAACAAGGATTATGCAAGCACTAGACCTCCAGTCTGCAACCTTAATAGGTTTGCCATCTGGAAGGCATGAATTAGGTTATACACGAATTCCATTGATGAAGACATCTACAATTCCATTTTGACAGGTCCCCCACAGGCATCTACAGCTACAACATCTTCCAGCAACAATGCAGTCCCACCACCTGAGTAGACTGAAGCTCATAAGAAAGCAAAGATTGCTGATGCCAAAGCCATGAACATATTGGCTCAGACTACGTTAGAGGACATCTTTTAGAAGGTGGCTGAGTGCACCTCTGCAAAAGCAATTTGGGATTCACTCAATCAAATGGTTGCTGTCTTAGTAGATGAGAGGAAAAATAGAAGATCACACCTCATCACACAATATGAAAACTTCAAGAAGGATGAGGCAGAAACAGTTGAAGTGATGTACAACAGGCTTAGCTCCATCATCAGTGAGCTAAGGACCTTAGATAAAGAAATCACCTTTACTGAAGTGAATGACAAGATCCTAATGTGCTTCCCAAGCTCATGGGACACCAGGATCTGGACCATCAAGGAGGCCAGATGTCTGAATGAGATTTCAACTGAATCTCTATTAGGTAAACTGAAGTCATATGAGCAGCTAATCAAGTGCAGAGAGGCAGTGGAACACATGACTCCTCCCCCAGCAAGGAAAGAACAATCCATTGCATTCAAGGCTGCTGAAGAAACTGAAGCCCCAATAGTCAATGAATATCTAATGAGTCTCTTTACCAAGAGATTCTTCAAACTAGCAAGGAAAGACTTCAGAAGGAAGTCATCCAGAAATGACAGCCAGCCAAGGTATGACAAAACCCCCACTAAAGAGGTAGTGTGTTATGGATGCAGGAAACCAGGACATTTCATGTCTGAATGTCCTGAAAATCAAAAAAAGGAAAGAAGAAAAGAGAAGGAATCAAGAAGCAAGCATTACAGCAAGCCCTCTTCCAGCAAGCACAAAAAGAAGGACAAAGGATTTGTGGCTGAAACATGAAGTGACACAAAAGATGAATCCACATCTTCCACTTAAAGTGAAGAAGAAGAGTAGGCCAAGGCAAAGGAGGTTTGCCTCATGGAAATTGGTGCAAGCAGTAGCAGATCAGATACAGATGAATCCGATAATGAAGAAAAGCTGTCAGCTGAAGATCAGGTAATAGCATCTTATGATTTTGAATCTGATGAATTTAAATTTGAATTTAAAAACCTATGCTTAGATTTGATAAACTCTGAGAAGGAAATCAAACTTCTCAGAGATAAATTGAATGATCTAGATAAAATCACCTCTGAAAATGCAACTCTATCTAGTGAACTAAAATCTGCAAATGAACAAATCAGTTTTCTGAAATCAGAACTTAGCAAAGCTAAGATATTAGAAGAATCATTAAATGGCAGAAGTTTGAAATTGCTAGATATAACAAGCCCAGTTAATGCTAGAACAAATAACTGTAGATTAGGATTAGGAGCGACATCTAGTGAACCAACCCTAATCCAAAGGAATCATCTTTCAAAACCTGTAAATTTTATCTCTGATAAAGGAAAGAAAAACACTGAACAAGTAAATAAGGTTAATAAAATTCTAGAACAAATTGAAGCTAAGGACAAAATTAAAAATCAGAAGAATGATAAAAATAACAATATTCAGCAGTTATCGTCGAACCCAGATCGACGATATAGGAACAGATCGTCGAACTCAGAACAACGATCTCTGAATGCAAACTACAATAATAATCATTCGTCTAACTGCGATCAACGAACTTTGTGTAACGACCCTAGCCGATCCAACGTGACGATGTCACGGCTCCGCTCTAGGCGTCGCTACCGGGCTGCAGCCCAAGCACCCCAACCCCTCTCCATGGACTGCCTCAATCGGCGCCTCTGCCCACTGGCGGGTTGTTGGTGGCCACAGCCTCCCTTTGATGAGGTAAACTCGATAGTCAAGCCCGCACTACGGGGACTTCCCAGGAGGTCACCCATCCCAGTACTACTCCAGCCCGAGCACGCTTAACCAACCCTAAACCCTAAACCAACCCGAGACATCGAGCTGAGTTTGACGCCCACTGACACGCCCTGTGACACGCCCGTGTCACAGGCCGTGTCCTCACGGGAAACCCGATACTCGACGATCGTCGAGAATACTCGCCGAACATATGACACGGCAGCCGACACGGCCGTGTCCTGGGCCGTGTGCCCCATTCTCGACGATGTCACGCAAAACTCGTCGACACCGAGGCCCGATCGTCGACACAACCCGACACGCCCTGCGACACGCCCGTGTCGCAGGCCGTGTCAACTGACACGCCCTGGGACACGCCCGTGTCCCAGGCCGTGTCACCCAAGCCTGAACCCAATTTTGCTCAAAATGACCCTCTTGACTTCAGGGTGTTACAATCCTCCCCCCTTCAAATAATTTCGTCCTCGAAATTTAACTTCAAATAGCCAATGAGGCACAATCCTTTCAAATCAACAAGCCTTCGCACACACTAACAAACAGACAACACAACAAACATCCCTAGCTGCCACTTGTGCACCTTCAACCACATAAGACCTCAAAACAAAATAACCGAATTGATTCCATCACAAGCACAAGTGCACCAAGCGATTATAGAGCTCGACAACTATAAATATCAAAACATCATTAAAGTGATGCACATCAAATATTATTCATCACACCTTATATCAAAACATAGTTTATAAACACAACTTCCAGAATAATCACATCACCGCTCACTTCTGCTCAGCCTCGCGATTTTGAAATTCACGATTTAACGATAAATGAACCGCTCGAGGCCAAATGTCACCAACTGAACTTTGCGGCTCCTGTACTTCCATCGCATGCAATCTAGGTTGCGTCCGGGGTGCAGATGACTCGGCCACTGCTTTCCCTTTTTCTTCATATGACGCACCTGTCTTTTTCTCACTCCCTGGAGGGGCATTCCAACAAAATTTCGCGATATGTCCTGGCTGCCCACACTTATAGCATATACGTGTATCCACACGTCCTGGCCCATACGTCGCCCCCGACGAAACAGTCGACGGAGCTACGTCCACCGGCCTAAATCTTTTCTTTTCTTGTCGTCGAAACGCCGATTGATCCACTTGCGACATTTTAACGTCGGACTTTTCCCTTGCCAGTCTCTTATTCTCTCGTACTCGCTTCATATCCTTCTCCAAGGCACGAGCTGTATCGACCAACGCCTGAAAGCCTTGGCTCACGGAACTCGGAAGTGCCAACCTCAATTCATCCCGCAATCCTCCATAAAACCGATTTGTCTTTCGCACTTCCTCCGCAAAGGTCGATCCCGCATATCTTCCCAATCTTGTAAACTCGTGCAGGTAGTTATCAACATCTTGCTCACCCTGCACCAAGCTGAGAAACTCATTTTCCATTGCAATTCTCTGTGACACTGGCACATACTTGGCTAAAACGATCTGGGAGAATTCCTCCATTGAAATCTCCATTAAACCTCGACCTGCCAAGTGGTGCACTTCAATTTCATCCCACCATAATCTCGCCTCTCCTTCCAACAGAAAAGTGGCCATCATCACTTTCTGTTCTTCGACCGTCCTGATTGCGGTTAGGATTCGTTTTACTCTTGCCAACCAATCTTCTGCCTACGTTGGTGAAAGCGCTCCACCAAACGTAGGTGGGTGAAAGTGCATAAAACGTGACAATGCGTCGTCACTTGCTTGCGCTTCCACCACCTCGGCAGCATGCTCTTGCCTTCCACCCGGTCTTGCCTGTCCAGCAGGTTGTGCTTGTAACACTGCAAGCACTGTCTCCGCCACCACCCGTATGGCCTCTGCCGAGGGAGGCATCGGCGCTTCCACGGGTGCTGCACTCTCATCCGACCGCTGAGGCTCAGACGGCCCAGCTCCATCCCTCGCCACCTATCAATGTACAAAACACCATTAAAGTCGTCCAAATCATAACGGTACTGGTACATTGACTACACACGCACGCACATCATGTGCATGACATACATTCCTAGTGGACATTCATGAGTTCAATTATGTTCTCTCCTCCCAAACAATCTCAACCTGCCTCTGATACCACTTTGTAACACCCCCCCACCTGTCACATGACATATAACGGTGGGTCCGGCCGGGGCCCCACGCCATATAGCACAGACAAGCAAGGGAGTCACGTGTGGTAATCAAACTCTACTCGTGTCCTTAACTCATTCCATTCTAGCGCAGCAATTTTTCTTGTTAGCATGAACTCAAACCAGAATGTCCACCCATATATAAATACCACATTTATATAAAAACACTAGGAATGTATACAACGCACACACCCTGGCCTTATGGCCTTACAAGTTTCTCTGTACAAAACAACAATTTCGTACATCGGCACGCAGGCCGGCCACACATGAAATCCAACCACGATTCTTCATATAGCCTTCAAGGGCCTATAACAGCAAGCTCGCTATTTCCTTTATTCTTTCCAAACCGCAGCACCTGCAAGTTATCATCCAAGCCAACACAGAAAACAAAGTAACGGTCAGCATTGCTGACCCATTATAACGACCCTACCCCCTACCCGGGGTAGTGGTTCCTTCCCTGTATACAGTGCTTCCTTTCTCATCAAGCATCAACAAACATCACCAAATCACATAACGAGATCATTCTCTTTATTCCACTACCTAACAAACACATCACATCACAAACGCTGGAATCCACCAACGCTCCGTGCACGCAGGGCACCTTCTTGGTGTACCGGAATCCACCGTCGTACACCGCTGTCTCTCGAGGTGTAAACTTGTTGGTTGACCGGCCCTAGTCCACCAGCTCGCAGGCTGGCGACATCCCGCCCAAGCCACTCAGAGGTCCATCCTCACAGCATCACAACCAGAGCAGACCGACCCACACTCCGTGGTGTAGCAAGCCGGGTTTATCTAAGCTCCCCAGGCAATGTCTACCCATCGGTCCCCCTCCTAATCCGATCGACCCACACCATGTGGTGCAGCAACCCGGGTTTAACTCGGCTCCCCTAGCATTGCCGCCCATCGATCCCTTCCTTAACTAGATCAACCCACCCTAGTGGTGTAACAGGCCGGGTTTATCACGAGCTCCCCAGGCGTGCTACCAATTGATCATCTCATAACCAGGAGTTTCACCAAAGCCTCCTCACAAGCAGTACATCCATACATGCATCACAATAAAATCCATTTTGCACATCATCAAAGTCACGGAGTCTTCTCCGGTTTACCCATGAACATCACCAATCCAGACTACCGGTCCAGATGGGCTTCACACAGCATGCCTACGCCGTACTTCATAATTCCGACTCTAGATGCAGACGTAACAAAGGAATCTCTTCCGCGATCCACCTCTTGGTGGAGGATTCCAAGCATATGTATAGAGAAAGGACTTCGATGTCCAAGAAGGAGATCGTTACCCTTGAAGATCGCTTCGGCGCCATGAAGTAGCCGGATGGAACTCACCGCCTCGGCTCTGCCTTCACGAATCCGCTCTCGGATCTTCGATCCGCACTCCGCAGCTCCTACAGCAGCTGGAAGACTCCTCCCTTCTCTCTCCCTTAGGCCTTTCCCCTTTCTCCCTTGGAATGAAAATGAAGAAGAAGAAGAAGAGAATAAGAGGATTTATCCTCCAAATCTCGGCCTCCAAGACACCTGGACAAAGCCCAGCCACTGGATCCAGGAAGAGGGAAACAAACGGCTCAGATCTGGCCAGAAAACCCAAAACACGGCCTGACACGCCCTGTGACACGCCCGTGTCACAGGCCGTGTCCCCCTAAGCGGCAGACAACCGACTCAATTCAACCAGTACACGCCCGTGTGACACGCCCGTGTCACGGCCGTGTACCCGACACGCCCTCAGACACGCCCGTGTCTGAGGCCGTGTGCCTCAAGGAAAATAATCCCAATCCAACCCGAGACTTCACACGGCCTGGCACACGGCTGGGCACACGCCCGTGTTCCTGGCCGTGTGCACCAGGACACGCCCGTGTTCCTCAAACACGCCCCAACCCGAGACATCGAGCTGAGTTTGACGCCCACTGACACGCCCTGTGACACGCCCGTGTCACAGGCCGTGTCCTCACGGGAAACCCGATACTCGACGATCGTCGAGAATACTCGCCGAACATATGACACGGAAGCCGACACGGCCGTGTCCTGGGCCGTGTGCCCCATTCTCGACGATGTCACGCAAAACTCGTCGACACCGAGGCCCGATCGTCGACACAACCCGACACGCCCTGCGACACGCCCGTGTCGCAGGCCGTGTCAACTGACACGCCCTGGGACACGCCCGTGTCCCAGGCCGTGTCACCCAAGCCTGAACCCAATTTTGCTCAAAATGACCCTCTTGACTTCAGGGTGTTACACTTTGTATGGTTCGTCAAGCAGAGGTCGACGAATGTGGGGCACATAGAATGAACATGTTCATTCTCTGGGCAGAGATCGACGATCTCAACCCAATTCGTCGAACTCTGGTCGACGAAATTACAGAAATTCGTCGAACCCAGGAAGACTTGATCAAAACTGTAATTCCAACAACAACTTAAATACTTCTAAGAAACCATTTAATCCACTAGCTGACTGGATCATATAACCTAGGAGATATCACCCCCTAGGATATAAGTCCCAACATGAATTCTCTATTATTTCCAGTTTTTCTTATCAGCCATACAAAGGACTCAAGGTAACCTGGGTCAAAAACCATTAACTGTTTTCTATTGCAGGTGAAGAGTTGTCCAGGGGTAAATCAAACTTGGTACCTGGACAGTGGCTGCTCCAAACATATGACTGGCAGCAAGGACATCTTAATCAACTACAAGTCCAAGCTGGGGCCAAAGGTTATATTTAGTGACTCCAAATGTGGTCAGTCAGAAGGATTTGGAGAAGTGAGAATAGGAGTTGTCACATTCAAAAAGATGACATATGTAAGTGGACTCAAGCATAACCTCGTCTCCATAAGTCAGTTATGTGATGATGGTTATCAGGTATACTTTAACCCATCCATTTGTTCTATTATTGATAAAAACAACCAAATAGTTTTAACTGGAAGTAGACAAGACAACATATACTTAGTAAATTTCTTTCTTCTAAAACTGATATCTGTTTACTTAACCTAACTAGTAATCAGAATGATTTATGGCACAAAAGACTAGGTCATGTAAATCTGAAAAACATTGCTAGGCTATCTAAGCACAACCTTGTTAGAGGTCTACCCTCTGGTCCCTACAAGAAGGAAGGCCTCTACAGGGCTTGTCAATTAGGCAAGCAAACTAAAACTAGTTTTAAATCAGTTAATAAGAGTGATTCACCTAGGATTTTGTACTTGCTGCATTTGGATCTCTTTGGACCCATTGCTGTACAAAGCCTAGGAGGTAAATCCTACACTTTGGTTATAGTTGATGACTTCTCCAGGTTTAGATGAGTATTCTTTCTGAGATCAAAGTCAGATACATTCAAGGTTCTTACAGATTTTCTCAAGACCATACAGATTGAGTTCTCTACTCATGTTGCATTGATCAGAAGCACAGAGTTTGAGTCTCTTCTTATGCATGAGTTATGTGAGAAGGAAGGTACCAGGCATTGCTTCTCAGCTCCTAGAACTCCCCAAAAAAATAGGGGAGCTGAAAGGAAAATTAGGACACTCATTGAAGCTATAGGTATATTGCTTGCAAATGATTACATGCCCTTAACCTTTTGGGCAGAGGCTGTCAGCACAACAAATTATGTTTTGAACAGGAGCTTAATTCACAAACTAAAGAATAGGACTCCCTATGAATTGCTCAAAAGGAAGAAACCTAAAATAAACTATTTTAAGGTATTTGGTTGTACCTGTTACATACACAATAACACCAAGAAATACATTAGAAAGTTTGAGGCTAAGGCTGAAGAGAGAGTTTTTCTAGGAAACTCCCAAGTAAGCAATGTCTATAGGGTTTTTAATAAATCAACATTAAAAGTTGAGGAGTCTATTCATGTTTCATTTGATGAGACTAACATGTATTGCAAGGATAAAGAAGTTTCTACCAATAGCAACTTGTAGGTACCCCACTTGTATGAGACCTTGGATGGGCTAAACCTCACCCAAGAGGTGCCAACACATCCCTCTCCACAAGTCATTGAAGAAAGTGAAGAAGAAGAAGTTGAAGATAATGAATCTTTACCAATAGCAAATACAATTCCACGGGAGGAATTAATTCCAAATGCTGTTGCACAACCAACTCCACCCACTGATTTTCTCACACTTAGTGATCACCCCAGATCTCAAGTGATTGGAGACATATCAGCAGGTGTACAGACAAGGCATCAACTTACCCAAGATTTGATGCATGCATGTTTTCTCTCTCAGGTTGAACCTCTATCCATTCATGATGCTGAGCGAGATCCCTACTGGATCCTTGCAATACAGGAGGAACTAAATCAATTTGAGTGGTGTAGATTTGGGATTTGATTCCAAGAACCCAAAACTACCCAGTTATTGGAACCAAATGGGTTTTCAGAAACAAGCTGGATGCCCAAGGAGTCATTGTGAGAAACAAGGCTAGGCTTGTTGCTCAAGGATACATGCAAGAAGAAGGAATTGATTATGATCAAACCTTTGCACCTGTTGCAAGGTTGGAAGCCATAAGAATATACCTTGCCTATGCAGTATACAAGAGGTTCAAGGTCTTTCAAATGGATGTGAAGAGTGTTTTTCTGAATGGAGTGCTACAAGAAGAGGTTTATGTAGAACAACCTCCAGGTTTTGTTTCTCCAACTTATCTCTCTCATGTTTTTAAATTGCATAAGGCTCTTTATGGTCTAAAGCAAGCTCCAAGAGCTTTGTATGAGACCTTAGCTAGTTTTTTGTTAGAGCATAAATTTACAAGAGGAACTGTAGATAAAACTCTTTTCATTAGACATCCTAAGGACCAAATCTTATTAGTACAAATTTATATGGATGATATTATATTTGGCTCTACAGATTTCAAATTATGCAAGAGGTTTTCTGAGCTCATGCATTCCAAATCTGAAATGAGTAACATGTGTGAGTTTTCCTACTTCCTTGGTCTCCAAGTGAAGCAGCATCCTGATGGCATCTTCATCTCTCCAGCAAAATATGTTAAAGAACTTCTAAAGAAGTTTGGGATGGCTAATGCCTCAGCAAAGAAAACTCTCATGGCTACCAATGCTGTTGTGGACTTTGATGTACCAGGTAAACCTGTGGATCAGAAACTTTATAGGGGCATTGTTGGATCCCTATTATACCTCACAGCAAGTAGGCCAGACATTATGTTTGTCACATGTCTTTGTGCTAGGTTCCAGGTGAACCGTAAAGAATCTCATCTAATTTTGCTAAAAAGGATTTTGAGATATATAAAGAGTTGTCCAAATCTAGGCCTATGGTATCCTGCTGAATCAGAATTTGAGTTAACTGTATACTCTGATGCTGATTTTGCTGGATGCAGGGTAGATAGAAAAAGTATTTCAGGTTCTTGCCAGTTCCTAGGTATGAGATTAGTATCTTGGTTTTGTAAAAAGCAAATATCAGTGTCAACCTCAACTGCTGAAGCAGAATATATTGCAGTAGGCAGCTGTTGTTCACAGATGCTTTGGATACAAAATCAGCTACTAGATTATGGGTTCAACTTAAATAATTCAACCCTACTCTGTGATAATACAAGTGTTATAGCCATAGCCCAGAATCCAGTTCACCATAGTAGGACAAAAAATATTGATATAAGACATCATTTCATTAGGGAGTGTGTAGACAAAAATAAAATCAAGCTTGTCTATATCTACACTGATTTACAAAGGGCTGATATATTCACCAAACCTCTGGATGAAAAAAATCATATGTTCTTTGTGAATCAACTTGGAATGATCAATGGAGAAGACTTTATTTGATTTCTATCTGCAGTCGACGAATTTTCCAAAGTTCGTCGAACGGAGTTCGATGAACCGGGGAAAGTTTGAGAGATATTCGTCGAATGGAGATCGACGAACTCTCTGTGAGTGAAATACGTTTCTTTAAATGGAGTTCGACGAAGTTGCTTCAGAAGATATTCGACGAACGGAGTTCGACGAACTGTCTTCAATTCTTCTGGATAAGATCGATGAATTATTTCCGTCAAAACTATTTCGTCGATCTCAGTTCGAAGAATTCATTTTATCTTCGTGGAACGGAGTCTACCGATTCATATTCTTGAAAACCTTATATTTAGGTTTTCTTCGACCTCCGTCCCGTGCTTTCTGTTCTCTTGTACTTGATCGTCGTTTCTCTCTTCTGCAGGTGATTCCATGGCGATTCCAGCAGGAGCTCTAGCCGCTATGAAGTTTGACACTGGATTTGATGTCGACTTCGAATCGTTCCAGCACTCGGATCCAATCTTTCTATATATTCTGGAACTTCTGGAAGAACAGAATCTGAAGAACCTGATGTCTACAAGGATAAAGCTGGTAGGAACAGAAATCAGAGAATGGGTTTATACTTCATCCACTTCTGAAGACAATACTATGACAGGATCAATCGCGGGTAACACTGTCTCCTTAACTCCCGCGGTTTTAATTGAAATCTTTGGTTTGACAATTGGCGAAGAGGAATTAGAAATTGATTCTGAAGAGTTTGATATGATGCTAAATCTGATGGGTTATGCTGGTGACAACCCAAAAAAATTATTGAAAAAGCATATGTCTGCAGCATACAAGTTTCTGACAGACATTATTGGGAAGGTCTTGCTTGACAAGCATACTGCCCATGACTACATCACAAGGCATTAGTTCTTGGTCATGTGTGCAGTAATAAATAAGAAGCAAGTGGACTGGGCTCAGATCCTCTTTGATTTGATAAAGAAGAAAAATAATAAGAAAGAAGTGAGTTTTGGAAGGATCCTAGGGATCTTTCTCAAGGAGAAAGCTGCTGAATCACTGCTCTCCCAGACCATATTCATCAATGCCAGTAAAAGACTCACATGTGCCTTATTTGGCAGGTGGGAGAGGACAATAACCAAGCCAACCAAGGCTTCTACCTCTTCCACCCCAGCTTCTAAAGGCACCAGGGCTGTTAAAGTCACTCCCCCACCTGCTGAAGAGCTTCATCCAACACCACCATCTCTTCCAGCCCCCCTTCCAGCAACAAAAATTCCTTCCTCTTCCATTATCTCTTCAACACCACCATAACAACAAGATCCTCATATTCCTACTCCACCTCTATCTCAACATGCTTCACTAGCTCCATCTCCACCAATTTACATCACTGACATTCCATCTTCCCCTCTTCTAGATAATCAACCACCAACACCTCCTGATTCCCTTCATGACACATACATTTCTACACCACCACAATCTCCTCTTCCCCCACATCTCTCTTCAATACCATCTTACCATCTACCAACAGACACCATCATGCAAGATGCCACCAATCCATCTCCATCAACATCTATCATCCCTCCAGATATTCACATCCCTGATGCTACACTTTCTATTCCTCCCATAGTTTCCACTTCTACACCTTCTACAATAAAATCTACCGCTCCATCACTGGACCCCTCCACCATATCTTCCAACATTTCCATAATCACTCCCCTCCTCAAGTCCTTTATAGCAGAGGCCATTACACCTTTTGCTACCACCATCTCCTCTCTCTCTGACAGAATCTCTGCTCTTTCTACTGCCCCATCCTCAGCTAGGGGCCTGGCCTCAGCTCCCACTGAAATCAGGCAGGGGGAGATTCCTGATGATGAAGCAACAGCTACAGCTCCAGAGGCTTCAGCTCCAGCTCCAGCTCTAGCTTTAGCTCCAGCTCCAGCTCCAGCAACATCTTCAGCAACAGCAACAGAATGTACATAATACATAGATAAAGAATTGATTGATTTTATTGAAACTGATATGGATTTTGATGCATCAGACTCTGAAAAACCTAATACTGTTGGTGATTTCATTCTTAATCTCACAGTTAATTTAGAACATTTGTTGAGCATTTTTGATACTGTACATATGCATTACCTTCCAGCTGAGATCACTAAGCCATCTTTGGCTATTATACCATACACTTCCCCCATCTCTTCAGAAGTTGCTAAGCAACTTAAGGACAGTTTTGCTATTGCACAGTCAGAAATCACTTCACCTCCAGAAGTAGTAGCTGTTCCTTTTTTTTCAATAATATCTTCAGCACCAACTTTTGTAATGGATGACTCTCCCATGCCAGATCTAGTGAATTGATCTTGGCTGATATTGCATATGAAAATAAGGCAGTAGCTGAAAGCTCTATCCCAGTTAGTTCTGATTTTTGTGTAGCTTCTCCTCCAACTCCTGCCGAAACTCCAATTCTTGTTGCAACTCCTGCTCCTGCTCCAGAAAAGACTGCTATTGCTGCTAAAGCTTTGAAAGCTCTGGATGATATATATGATAACACTCAGGGTTCTGACAATGATGATAATGAAGATGAGGATGAGGATTCAGATGAGTAGGATACAAAGAAGAAGAAGCAAGTTTCAAAGAAAAGAAAAGCTCATCCTCCTCCTCCTCCTAAGCCTAATCCAAACAATGACACCCCTTACTACATTCTTCAAAAGATAACTCCATATAAGGGGATGCCAGCATAGATGTGACTATCTAAGAATCAGCAAAAGGAAAGGAAGAAGAGTAGAAGATACTCTCCTCCACCAGTTCAAAGGTATAGGAAAGATCCACCACCTCCTCCTCCTCCTACAGCTGGTGCTCCTTGCTCTAGTTCTCAAAGATCTGCCCCCATTCAAACATATCAAAGACATCAAGGGAGACCTCATCATGAAAGCAGCCAGCACATGCAACAACCCTCAGGAAAACAACATCAACAATAACAACAACATAAGCAGCAACAACATCAACAAGCTGAAAATCCTAAAAGGCCACTTTCTCCTCCTGTTCCTTATGAAGATCCAGAAACAACCAACACAGCTAAAATGGCCAGGTTCCAGGAACTAGTAGGCCTTTCTATGATCAACAAGGCAAAGGCTGAAGGGAAGGATACTTCTGAATACACTACAATGTCAAAGTACAGGAGAGAAGAACTGAAAAGTTTTGAAATGGCTAACAAAATTTTTAATGTTGATGATTATATGAAATTACATCCTGAAGCAATGGTCCCAAGAGCTACATCTCTGAAGATTATAGGGAATGCAGACATGACAATGACTATGGAACAAACTTTAAATCCAAACAGGGAAATAGTCTTTACCAAGTCATGAGACAAGGGCAATGATGCAAAGCATCCGGAGAAGAAGCATAAGAAGTGAAATATGGATTATTTTATTTCTGTCTTTCTATCTTAAAATGTTTCATTTTGCCTGAACAAAGATTTTATGTAAATACATCTGCTGCATGTGTCAATTATCTCTACTAGATATATCTTTTTCCTACTTTGTTTACTTTAAGTTTTTGTTTTGAGTCTATTAGTGACCTCACCCAAATAGGGGAAGATTTTTGGATCTCTAGTTTGATTTGGGCTAGGTTCACTAACTTAGGATGATTTGACCCAATATGTATAGCTAGGGTCAAAGTTGTGTCCTAGAGTCTAGGCCAAGTCCTCAGTAACAACATCATATGGACAAGCCAACATCAGACTGCCAGAGACTCAAGACTTAGAGTTTTTCCAGAGATTCAGAGATTTCTCAAGAAACCAAGTAAAATGAGTTCGACGTTCGTCGAACTCAGGTCGACGATAGTCGTTCTCAGCTCGACGATCTTAGAGAAATATTCTCAGATCTGAGCTCGACGAACTTCAGTCTCAGATCGACGATCCTTGGATTCCACCTTCAGAATTCTAAGTCCAGACTGCTCTCTAGACTCAGGTCGACGAACCTAGTTCTCAGGTCGACGAACTTCATTCTTTACTCGACGATTTCTGGACTTCCACTTCAACTCTATTACCCAAGGTTCATCAATTTTGCTAAGTACAGAATCATTCTCAGCTCAATGAATTCAAGGTTCTCCAGACTTAGCTCGACAAACACTATTCTTTGGTCGACGAATCTTTGGACTATCACAACATTCTGTCGAGACTATGTTCTCTAGTCTCAGGTCGACGAACTCAGTTCTCTGCCTGACGAATTCTAGAACCAGAAGACTTATGTCGACACTCAGAGTATATGTCGACACCAACTGAGTCGACACTAGAAGAACTTATGTCGACACCAAGATCATCAGTCGACATCATGTAAAGGCTATGTCGACACCACACAGAAGACTTGTGTCGACACACAGGAGTAATTGTGTCGACACAGAACATTGGACAACTCCAGAATAATTGCTGAACTCCAATCGACGAACATATTTACCAGCTCGACGAATAGGCAAAGATCAAAAGAGACAGCAGTTTAGTTTCCATCTCGACGATCATGGAACTCAACTCGACGAACAGAAGTCGTCTGGTCGACGAACACAACATCAGGTCGACGAACTGCAGATTTAGTTCGACGACTTCTGCCAACTGTTCGACGATTCCAGACTTAGTTATTTCTGGCCTTCTGTCCCCACTCTAATGCGATAATTCCTGAGTAATTAATGCTCTAACATTATCTGAATGTATCCGTTAGAAGGAGCATTAATTATGGTATTCTCCAGGATTATTGCTTGCCGTTTTTCCATAGGACAGTTGTGGAAATAAATCAATGCCGATTATTCTCAAGGCTATCAGCATTAATTGCAGATGCATTCAAATTTTCAAAACATAGAGAAGAAGAGAATAATGCAGACACATAGGGACATACAGACTTACAGAAGAGAATCAACAACGAAAAAATCATTGCGAAAGCTTCACACAGAGCATAGCTTACAGAGAAGCACATAGAGATTACAGAAAAACATTCAATCTTGCATAATCTGCTCTGTCAAAGAAGAAGCATTTTTCTGATACACAGAAGTTCTTGACCAGAAGCTCATCAGCATTTGAAGATGAAGAACAACAATACCTATATCAAGAGTGTTCCTTCTTCAAGAACTCCAGGACACTTCAAAAGGACAACTTTAGTTCAATTTGTCAAAGAAGATCCTGAATACTATTGCTGGTCAAGGATTTAGTTTGAAGACCTATCACCCTGAACCTTAGCTCTTAGTTTTTCCTGATCCATTCTACATCTCAGGGGGAGCCTTAAGCTATAATCAATCCACAGTCTTCTCAGTTGTATATTGAGAAAGAGAAGATAAAATCAACTCTCACCTCCACCTCTGTAAAGGGTTGTCATCTCCCATCAAAAGTGATTCCTTGGTTGCAAGTCTCCTGATCAAAAGACTTGGGTTGGTTTTTGAGCACTTGATCAAAAGCTCATTGGTGTCAGGCACCTGATCAAAAACCTGAGTGGATTCCTACCAAGGGTGGTAGAAGAGTGGATGTACTCAGGTTGGGGAACCACTATAAAATTCTTGTGTCGTCTAGTTGCCTCCTTTTTTCTTTTGTTCTTGCTGTGCTTGTGATTTAGGTTTATTGTTTGCTAGTTTATTTATTTCTGCACTTATTAATTTATAGCAAAAGCTGTAATAGCAGTTAAAAAATATTTAAGAATACTTCATTCACCCACCTCTAGAGTATTTCAGATCTAACTCTCACTTTGACTACCTCCGCACCGAGAGCAGGACTTCCAGATACAGCTTATGCCGGGGGCCAAGCCGGCATCTAGTGCCCCTTAATGGATGACCCCGAAAGAGTTGATAGAGTTCTGAAGTCAGTTGCAGGAACTAGTAGAGGCAGGATTTGTCCGGCCAAGCTCTTCACCGTGGGGAGCCCCTGTGCTATTCGCCAAAAAGAAGGACAGAAGTCTCCGCTTGTGTATTGATTATCGAGCACTGAATAGACTGACGGTCCGGAATACATACCCGCTGCCACGAATTGACGAGTTTTTCGATCAACTGGAAGGAGCGCATTTCTTCTCGAAACTGGACTTGAGGTCAAGTTATTACCAGCTACGGATTCGAGAGGAGGACATTTCGAAGACCGCCTTCAGTTGTAGGTACGGACTGTTTGAGTTTACAGTGATGCCCTTCGGGCTCACAAATGCGTCGTCAGCATTTACAAGCCTCATGAACAGGGTATTTGAGGAGTATTTGGATGTATTCGTTATCATATTTATTGACGACATCCTCATCTACTCAAGGACGGAGGAGGAGCATACACGACACCTGACTCTGACTCTAGAGAGGCTACGGGAACACCAGCTATTAGTGAAGTTCAGCAAATGCTAGTTTTGGGCACGGTGCTTGTAGTGTTACAGGCACAGCCTACTAGGCAGGCAAGGCCTGCAGGGGTGGTAGTACGGACTGGTGCAAGGCAAGAGCATGTTAAAGTTGTGGTTGATGAGCAAGCTACGGACCAGCAGTTGAAGCAATTTATGGAGTTTCATCCACCTACGTTTGGTGGGGCAATTTCCCCAACGTAGGCGGAGGATTGGCTTGCAAGAGTGAAGAGGATCCTGACTGCTATCAGGACTACGGAGGAGCAGAAAGTGACCTTAGCCACATTTCTGTTGGAAGGCGATGTGCGGCTGGAATTGCACTACTTGGCAGGTCGAGGATTGGTAGATATAGCGATTGAAGAATTCTCATGATTGTTTCTGGCCAAGTATGTGCCAATGTCGCAGCGGATTGCCATGGAGAATGAGTTTCTACGTCTGGTGCAGGGTGAGCGTGATATTGATACTTACTTACATGAGTTTACCAGACTGGGGAGTTATACGGGGTCTACCTTTGTTGAGGAAGCACGAAAGATAAATCATTTTTATGAGGGACTGAGTAAAGAGTTACGGTTGGCACTCCCCAGTTCGGTGAACCAGGGCTTCCAAGCATTGGTAGATACAGCCCGGGCGCTGGAGAAGGATATAAAACGGGTGCACGAAAAGAAGAGCCTGGCAGTGGAGAAGCCAGAATTCTAAGTTCCGCCGTCAGAACAGTCGAAGTTTAGGATACGAGATAAGAAAAAGTTCAGGCCTGCTGAACCAACTCCATCTACTGTTTCGTCGGGAGCAACCTATGGACAAGGATGTGTGGAGACAAGTACATGTTTTCGATGTGGCAGGCAAGGACATTTAGCCAACAATTGTTGGAGTGACTCTCCAAGTGGTGAGAAAAAGACAGGTGCGTCTTATGAAGAGAAGGGTAAAGTAGTGGCCGAGTCATCTGCATCCCGAATGCAACCTCGGCTGCATAATTTGGAAGTGCAAGACCCGCAAAGCTCAATTGGTAAAGTTCAGCCTCGTGTGTTTACTTTGGAACTTCAAGAGGCTATGAAACGATATATGCAAAATGATACGGGTGAGCGGAAGTAAGCCTGTAAGGTGACCCGTACTCCTTTGGTGATATCACTACTACTGTCTATAAATCATGGGATGGTTGTGTAAATTTATGATATATGTTATGTTGGATGATGAAATGTTGGTGCACATCTTGTTTTATGTAGGTGATCGATCAATCATGATATATGTATATAATGTTTGGATCTATATCACTAGATGAAATTGTGGATGGATGTGCACATATGAGAGATAGGTATGTGTGTATGTTATGAATGTGATGTTTATTTTGTTTGATGCCTTAGGGCGAGACAAGCTGCGACCTCTGAGCTCTAACCCGGCTCGCTTTATTCGGGTAATCGGTTGCTTATGGTGCAACAAGGAACGTTCAGTTAAATGTCTGTAGTGGAGCCAAATTATGGGACAAAATTTTTCTAAAGGAGGGGAGGATTGTAACACCCCCAAATCCCAATTTGGGTTAAGATTGGGTGACACGGCCTGTGACACGGGAGTGTCCCAGGGCGTGTCATGCTCTGGTTGAGCAATTGGGTGTGTGGTCGACGAAATTCAGTCGACAAAGTTTTTGGAGGGAACATGCCCTAAGACACAGGCGTGTTAGAGGGTGTGTCCCCCTCTGGTCGACGAACTGTGCAAGCAAAGGGAGTACATGGCCTGTGACAAGGGCGTGTCACAGGGTGTGTCCTTTGCGGGATTCAGTCATTGATGCATGTGTTGGTGGACACGGGTGTGTCCTGGGGTACACGGCCTGTGACATGGGCTTGTCACTAGCCGTGTCCCGCTCGGGTGAGTTGATGTTGTGCTGTGTACATTACATGGCCGCTAGCCACGGGCGTGTCGGCCATGACACGAGCGTGTAACTTGTGACACAGGTGTGTCACACGGCTGTGTACTGGTTGGATTTGAGTCGGTTGTGTGCCGCTTAAGGGACACGGCCTGTGACACGGGCGTGTCACAGGGCATGTTAGGCTGTGTTCAGCCTATTTTTGGGCAAATCAGAGCCGTTCGTTTTCCTTATCCTGGATCCAAGGGTCTAGGCCCCCTTCCCTATGGATAAAGGCCGAGAATGTGGGATTACTTCCTTCATTTTATTCTTTCTTCCTCTTCTCAAAGAGAGAGAGAGAGAGAGGGCAAGGGAAGGAAAGGAGGAAGGAGAAAGCCAGCTGCTGGAGGAGCTGTGGAGTGCGAAATCAAGGTCCGAGTTTGGATTCATGAAGGAAACGCCGAGACGGTGATTTCCATTCGGCTAGTTCATGTCTCTAAAGCGATCTTCAAGGGTAACAATATCCTTCTTGGACATGGAAGTCCTTTCTTTATGTATATTCATGGAATCCTCCACCAAGAGGTGGACATCGTAAGTGATTCCTTGGTTGAGTCTGCATCTAGAGCCAGAAGTGTGAAGTACGGTATAGGCATGCTGTGTGAAGCCCATCTGGACGGTTAGTCTGGATTGGTGATGATTATGGGTAAACCGGAGAAGACTTCGTGTATTTGATACTTGTGTATACCCTATAAGTATGGATGTTTTGTATGGATGTATGGATGTATGGATCTTGTATGCTTTGCGTAAGCTCCTTGTGGTGTGAGCGCTGTGAGCGCTAATTGCTCTAGGAGAGCAAAAAGCTGCGGCTAATCGGGAGGGAAGGCCGACCTGCGTCTAGTGGTGCACTATTGCTGGATTGAGCACAGTAAAGGCTAACCTACCCCTGGTTGTTTTGGGAGGTCGATTTATGGCAATGTTTGGGAGGACGCCTGGCAGACCCTACTTACTGCACCACATTGGTGGGTCGATCTAATTGCTCAAGTTTGCTGTGAGATTATCACCTCTAAGTGGTTTGGGCAGAATGCTCCAAGTCTGCGGGTTGGGGTGACTAGGACCGACCAACCAACAAGTTAATAATTCTCTAATCGGTTGTGTTGCCTCAGAGACTGGTACACCATAAGGCGCCCTAAGTGCACGGAGCGTCTGGTGGAAACCGGCATTTGTGAGATTGTTGTGCCTGAGAGTACTTGTTTGTGATTGGTAGATAGGATAGTTGGCAATGCATACAGGGAAAGAACCGCTGCCCCGGGTAAGGGGTAGGGTCGTTATAATTGGTCAGCTAATGCTGACCATTGCTTTGTTTACCGCTCTTTGGGTGGATGTCTAATTGTAGGTGCTGTTGAATTGAAATTAACTTGAGCAGAATGAAGGCTTGCCGATTAAAGGCCCTCGAAGGCCGTGCGAAGAATGTTTGGATTTCAAGTGTGGCCGGCCTGCGTGCCGATGTATGAAATTGTATATTCTGTAAAGAGCAACTTGTAAGGCCTTAAGGTCATGGGTGTGTGTGTATTGTATACATTCCTATTATATATAAATATGGAGTTTATATATTTAGTGGACATTCGATGGGATGAGTTCATATAACTTAAACTGTTGCGCTAGAATGCTTTGAGTTAGGATATGAGTTGAATGAGATTTTGATTTCCACACGTAATTCCGCCATTTGTCTGTGAAATATGGTATGGGGCCCCGGCCGGACCCACCGTTATATTCCATGTGATGGATTGAGGCGTTACAGAACCACTGCCCCGGGTGAGGGGTAGGGTCATTATAATTGGTCAGCTAATGCTGACCGTTGCTTTGTTTACCACTCTTGGGGTGGATGTCCAACTACAGGTGTTGATGGGATGAATTGGATTGAGTGGGTTGAAGCCCTTGCTGCTGAAAGGCCCTCGAAGGCCGTGCGAGGTTTTATATTTTATGTGTGGTCGGCCTGCGTGCCGATGTATGAAGCCATATTTGTAAAGAGAAACTTGTAAGGCCTTAAGGCCATGAGCATTTGTGTGTTTGTATACATTCCTGGTGATATATATAAATGTGGGGTTTATATATGTAGTGGACATTCATTATGATGAGTTCTTGATAATTAAAACACTTCGCTAGAATGCTCCGAGTTAAGATGCGAGTAGAACATGATTTGATATTCATACGTAATTCCGCCCTTTGTTTATGAAATATGGCGTGGGGCCCCAGCCGGACCCACCGTTATATTCCATGCAATGAATGGAGGCGTTAAAAAGTGGTATCAGAGCCAAGTTTAGGTTTTTGGTAGTAAGAACATATTTGAACTCAAGAATGTCCACTAGGAATATAATACATGCACGTGAGGAGCGTGAGCGTGATGTGTGATTTATATATGTAGTGGACATTCATTATGATGAGTTCTTTCAACTTAAAACACTTTGCTAGAATGCTCTAAGTTAAGATGCGAGTAGAACGTGATTTGATATTCATACGTAATTCCGCCGTTTGTTTGTGAAATATGGCGTGGGGCCCCGGCCGGACCCACCGTTATATTTCATGGAACGAATGGAGGTGTTACACATCTATATTAGGTTGTATGTCCTTTTCTTTAGTGAATGATACAAGATTTTTCCAAGCGGGTGTATTGTTAAATGTTACTATCATGTGTGGATTGGCTCCTAATCCTAAGTAATTAAACCTTCTCTTAAGATTTTCTATAATATTCTTAAGTTGATAACTTCTTTCATTTAAAGAATCTTCAAAGCCTTTTATTTTTGATAGTTACTCTCTCAATAGGGTCTTTTATTTTATTGAATCTTCAACCTGATTCCTCGGTTTTTTACTTCAATTTCTAACAATTTATCGTGTTCAGCTTGTTCTCTATCGCATGAATAACTCTTAATTAACACTATTTATTTTCTCAAACTTTTATTTTTTTCAGCATCTAACTTATCCTTATAAAATTCTTTAAAACATAATTTAAATTCTTCTGATGAAAAATCAATATTACCAAAATAATTTTCTTGACTTTATTCAGTATTTTAGTTAGTTTCTAATGTCATTAAGCATGTTCCTTCTACATCATCTTCTTTTTCACAACCTGTTGAAGACCTTGACTCAGAACTACTATCACTCCAGTTTCTGTTATTAAACATTTATCCTTTTTCTTATCCTTTCTCTTCAGATATTTCTTTTGATCTTTTTTTATGCTTATCTTTTTGTTGATCTAGACATTCAGTTGCAATATGTCCAGGTTTTCTGCATGAAAAGCAAATTATCTCCTTATTAGGAGTTTTGTCAAACTTTGGCTTCATTACACTTCTATCTCTTCTTTTGGTGCTTTCATTCTTGATCTACTTTCTGAAACTTCTTGCCAAAAAATTGAACATCTCTTGTTCTAATACAAATGGTTTATAATTAGTGACTTTAAAAACAATAGATTTTTTTTAGGTGTAATGTCATTCTCCTTTGCTTCCGCATTATCTCTACTTTTCAGGAGTTGTTCATATGATTTGTGTTTTCCTAACAGGGCATCTGTTGTATTCTCTTTATGACACCTTGCTTCTTTGATTGCCCAACTCCTTGAATATCATGTACATGAAAAGAATATGAGTAATTTATCATTTATCTCAGTAAGAGATATATTCTTATTCAAACATTTCAACTCATTTATTATCATGCTAAATTTATCATACATTACAGCAGCAGATTCATCCACTTTCTTTTGAAAGTTTTCATACTAAGAAATTAAGAGTGATCTTGTATCCTTTCTTTCATCAAAAGTTACATCAACAATCCTTGATAGTGATTTCTAGATTTCCTTAGCTAATTGACATTCCGCAACCTTCTAAAATACATCATCTGACATTTTTGAGACTAGTATGTTCATTACTTTAGCATCCCAGTATTTTATTCTCGTTTCTTCAATTTTCCACTCACATCTTGGTATTGGTTCTGAAGAAACATTTCCTTATACATCCTTCCTATAAGGCATAGGTGGTCCTGTCAAAATTGAACCAAAAATACCTTCTTCAATAGCACTCTTATACAATCGTATTCTAGTTTTCTAGCGTGTAGACTTTTCAAGATTACAGACTGGAGGTCTTATATATGCAAATCTTTTAAATGTATTAGAAGATATTTTTGAAAAATTAATAAAATATGTACTAATGCAACTGTTATGATCTTTTTGATCAAGATGTTTAATATTTTCTTGATTAACCTTTTCTAGATTGACCTTTTAATAATCAACCTAGCTCTGATATCAATTGAAATGGGAGAACAATGGACTAATTAATCAGAGATTTCTCTAAAGGGGGGTGAATAAAGATTAAAATTTACTTTAAGCTAATTATACAATCCAAAGAATTTGCATTTACTCGAGATTTTAACCAAATTAAAAATTGATAATTATAATAACAACATAAACCAAAAATAAATCACAAAATAATGCACAATCACAGAAGACACCAAAAATATAGTGGTTCCCCAAAATCTGGGTACATCCACTCTTCTACCCCATTGGTAGGAAATCACTATCACAGTACCCGAGTCTATCAATAAGGACTCTCTTAGAAACAATTACCAGATCTTTTGATAAGGAGATCTTGAACCAATACAATTCGAGTCTTTTCCCAAGAAGACTCTTAGAACCTCTAACTGAATCTTTTGAAGAGTGATTCTCATAACTCTTTTTAAAAACTGAAAAGTTAATGAAATAGAAAATAGAAATGATTATAGGATTTAGTGATATTCTTTTTGAGTCCTCTCAGCTAAATCCTGAGGACTATATGGAACTTTGTGAATTGATGATATCTATAACTCTGATGGATTCTTAAATAAGAAAATCTCAATGATTATAAGCCCTTAATCTAGATTATCCTTTAAACTTCTCTAATCTGAAACAACAATTGATAAGCCCTTGAGAAGAAGTAGAAGGACAGATTCTCTTTTTAGATTCAGGAACAAAGATAATGATCGACTAATTCAAGGAAGAACTTTATTTGTAGCTGATAATCTTCCAATCCTTCTCTGTCAAAATCAATCTTTCAAAATTATGATCTGATGTAAGTGTAATGAACGTTGGAATAATTGTTGTTGTTTCATTCTCTGTCAATTAAGTCAACTCAAATATTCAAATATTCAACTCAAACATTTCTTGAAGTAATTCTGAATTAATCTTCAAAACAATTCTCATTTAGAAATCTATTCGACGTAGCGTCGAGTTCATATAGACGTAACATCAATCGAGTTCTGGCTTCATTCAAAAAATCTGTCAATTAAGTTCTGCAATTGATGTTGTGTCGATATCATATCAGAATATGCGTCGATTTAATCCTTTGATTAACGTCGACTTGTCATGTTCAGTTACTATGACTTGTATTCTAAGTAGCGTCGACTTCTAGTCGAAATTATGTCGACTTCTAGTCGACACATGTTGGCATATCATGACTTTCCTCTTAAATTCAGTGTGTCTTTCACATGTCCTTGATACCAATTATATTCTAAGATTTCTAAGACCATATTACCCTCTCTATACATCATGGGTAATAAATCTAGGATGTAAAATCACTTAGGGTCCGTTCGGCGTGTAGGTATTGGCTTTCTGGAATTAGCTTTGGGCAGAAAACTAATATCTGCAGGAATTGGTTTTGTGCAAAAAACCAATTCTGCTGTTCGGCTGCAGGATGAAATTCAGTGAACATAATTGATATCCAAATATAAAAGCTGCCCGGTTGTACGATGGAATTGGCTTTTCGAATATAAATTTTTAAATTTTTTTTTTTCAAAATTTAAGCATAAAATCAAAGTACTAATAAAAATTGAAATTCATAAACATTGCAAATGATTTAATCCATACGCATTGTCCATATATAGAAGTACATAAACATCAAATGATATAGATAAAAAGTCCATCACTTAGAAGTAGTATGAAACTAACGATCAAACTGCATTCGCAACCATGTGCCCTTCAACTTGTCAGGGAGTTTCTTGAATATGTCACGCTTGACACTATCATGACACAGTATATCCAAGGCCCTGAGAAAATTAGACTCTTCTAAATCAGTCATTTGAGCAAGTGCAACATAAATTTCATCAACATCACCAGGAGACATGGTCCCCACTACTCCTTACACAGAGTCAGCCAATTTTTCTATGGCCACTACTACTGTGTCATTTTGTCTGGCTCGCTTTCTCCTCCTTCGACTGCTTCCTTCTCCATCCACTCTAGATGGTTATGGTGTACTAGTTGTTTTTTCTGCCATGGACCCTGCATTTATCTCCTTTTTCGCCTCTAATGCGGTCGCAGCATGACTACCAGTCGGCTCTATCAGTCCCACATAACACAACCAAATCTGACCAATTCACAATAACTTTATCTTTATAATGTTTCACTGAAGGATGGGCCTGCAATAATACAATTCAAAGAATAATTTATAATTTTAAAAAAATTCAATTACACATCCTTCACATAATTTGCTCATACTTCCTCATTGTCCACCTTCACCATGTTCCTTTCCCAGTCCCCTCCAAACCCTGACGTGTCCAGCGTTGCGCTAACCTCGATGTAGTATTTGTTCCAAGTATTTAGACGGACTGTTAACTTTTCCTTTCTTGTTTTTATGCCGCAAATTTTTTTGAGTGCAGTAATGGCAGCTGTCAAAGTCATGCTCTTCCACCCATTTGTAGTTTTATGACCCAACCTGTGTTGTTCTAACAATGCATTCGACTGAGTAATATCCATTTCAGATGTCCAATGCATGTAGGAACGCTCGGTCCTACCACCAATCTTTGTTGAGCTCTTCTCCATAATAAAAACTTAAACAGGAAACACTATATGAGCAATATATTAAGCAATTATAAACTCTAACATGGAACAATATATGAAACAAGTATTAAAAACTAAGATCAATAGAAACTTTAACATGAAAAAAACTACATCAATCTTCGGTTCACCACTACAACATACATTCAATGTCAAAACAAAATATTTATCAATGACAACTCTGGTATTCGTTGAACATATTTATAGCTAGAGTGTCCCTAAAGTTTGTCCAATCTTGTGTGGTTTGGATTGGACAAACAACGTCTAAGTAATCTTGTGTGACATTTTTTGACATGTAAAACATGCGCTCAACGATGATAGACATTTTTTGTCCAAACCCTTATGAGCATATAATCAATAAATTTATTAACGTACCAAATAGAAAATTTATCAGTCAATGATAATGTTTCAGAATATGGTTTTTTCCCACAATGTGCAAGATTTTAATCTACATATTGCGGCACGCTGATACCTGAAAAGCTTTTTACTGGCGCTATTTTGTCGATACCAGAAAACAGTATACACAAAAAACTAAAACTTAGGAAGATGATACACAGGAAATATGTATAACAAAAATATGGTTTAGTTGATCTAGAAAATAGTATACTATGTTTACCTTGCAAAAATATGATTTAGTTTATATGGTTGAGTTTATATGGTTTCAAAGTTTGATTTAGTCGATCCAAAAAAGGTGAAATACGCGGGTGTAGCTCAATGGCAGAGATCCAGTCTTCCAAGCTGGTTGTTGTTAAAATTTTCTCAGCGTGGTCAGCAAGGTAGCTCAAACGCCAAATTAATATCTTCGGAACTACCCAGTTCGCACGTTGAACCAGCGGAAAACCAAGGAACAAGGCTAATCCCAACAAACAATGGAAGCACAAGCAGATCTTTTATACATTCACTTCTTTACAATGCGAGGTATACGTAGCGAGACATGATGTCGCTAGTATAAACAGCTGAAAACAGAAAGCACCAAAACCAAGCCGGGCGGACAGCACCGGAGTCCGCCGAGACCGCCGAGGTCGCCGAGGTCGCCGAGTCCGCTGAGATCGCCCGAACTTAAGCTGTAATCCGCCGAATAGCCACGGAGTCCGCCGAAGCCGCGAGGCCGCACGGACACACCGTTATTCGTCTCCTGCTGAAGTTGAACTGAGGAACACCCCCTACCCGCCTGAAGCCGGCAGACAGGTTATTGAAGCTGGCAAAGTTGAAACAGAGTTGACAAGCCGTAGAGCGACCTCCTACTGAATCCGCAGAGACCGCACAACTTCCAAGTACTTGACCGAAGTCAAAGCCAAACTCCTGCCTCCTTGAAGCTATCCGCGCGACCTGCACACAGCAAACCGTCAGCCCTGAATCAATCCGCGCGGACAGACAAACTGAGACCGCAGCTCCTTGCCTAACCCAACTTACTGTTCACTCAAGTTACTGTAGATGTGCCAGGGGGTCCTATTTATAGGCGAGGTAAGGAGTGTGGTCACCGCCCTAGAAAAAGCGACACCGCTCTAGCCCGCACGATAGCGGTTTTGTGCAAAAAACCAATTCTGCTGTTCGGCTGCAGGATGGAATTCAGTGAACATAATTGATATCCAAATATAAAAGCTGCCCGGTTGTACGATGGAATTGGCTTTTCGAATATAAATTTTTAATTTTTTTTTTCAAAATTTAAGCATAAAATCAAAGTACTAATAAAAACTGAAATTCATAAACATTGCAAATGATTTAATCCATACGCATTGTCCATATATAGAAGTACATAAACATCAAATGATATAGATAAAAAGTCCATCACTTAGAAGTAGTATGAAACTAGCGATCAAACTGCATTCGCAGCCATGTGCCCTTCAACTTGTCAGGGAGTTTCTTGAATATGTCACGCTTGACACTATCATGACACAGTATATACAAGGCCCTGAGAAAATTAGACTCTTCTAAATCAGTCATTTGAGCAAGTGCAACATAAATTTCATCAACATCACCAGGAGACATGGTCCCCACTACTCCTTACACAGAGTCAGCCAATTTTTCTATGGCCACTACTACTGTGTCATTTTGTCCGGCTCGCTTTCTCCTCCTTCGACTGCTTCCTTCTCCATACACTCTAGATGGTTATGGTGTACTAGTTGTTTTTTCTGCCATGGACCCTGCATTTATCTCCTTTTTCGCCTCTAATGCGGTCGCAGCATGACTACCAGTCACTCTATCAGTCCCACATAACACAACCAAATCTGACCAATTCACAATAACTTTATCTTTATAATGTTTCACTGAAGGATGGGCCTGCAATAATACAATTCAAAGAATAATTTATAATTTTAAAAAAATTCAATTACACATCCTTCACATAATTTGCTCATACTTCCTCATTGTCCACCTTCACCATGTTCCTTTCCCAGTCCCCTCCAAACCCTGACGTGTCCAGCGTTGCGCTAACCTCGATGTAGTATTTGTTCCAAGTATTTAGACGGACTGTTAACTTTTCCTTTCTTGTTTTTATGCCGCAAATTTCTTTGAGTGCAGTAATGGCAGCTGTCAAAGTCATGCTCTTCCACCCATTTGTAGTTTTATGACCCAACCTGTGTTGTTCTAACAATGCATTCGACTGAGTAATATCCATTTCAGATGTCCAATGCATGTAGGAACGCTCGGTCCTACCACCAATCTTTGTTGAGCTCTTCTCCATAATAAAAACTTAAACAGGAATCACTATATGAGCAATATATTAAACAATTATAAACTCTAACATGGAACAATATATGAAACAAGTATCAAAAACTAAGATCAATAGAAACTTTAACATGAAAAAAAACTACATCAATCTTCGGTTCACCACTACAACATACATTCAATGTCAAAACAAAATATTTATCAATGACAACTCTGGTATTCGTTGAACATATTTATAGCTAGAGTGTCCCTAAAGTTTGTCCAATCTTGTGTGGTTTGGATTGGACAAACAACATCTAAGTAATCTTGTGTGACATTTTTTGACATGTAAAACATGCGCTCAACGATGATAGACATTTTTTGTCCAAACCCTTATGAGCATATAATCAATAAATTTATTAACGTACCAAATAGAAAATTTATCAGTCAATGATAATTTTTCAGAATATGGTTTTTTCCCACAATGTGCAAGATTTTAATCTATATATTGCGGCACGCTGATACCTGAAAAGCTTTTTACTGGCGCTATTTTGTCGATACCAGAAAACAGTATACACAAAAAACTAAAACTTAGGAAGATGATACACAGGAAATATGTATACACAAAAATATGGTTTAGTTGATATAGAAAATAGTATACTATGTTTACCTTGCAAAATATGATTTAGTTTATATGGTTGAGTTTATATGGTTTCAAAGTTTGATTTAGTCGATCCAAAAAAGGTGAAATACGCGGGTGTAGCTCAATGGCAGAGATCCAGTCTTCCAAGCTGGTTGTTGTTAAAATTTTCTCAACGTGGTCAGCAAGGTAGCCCAAACGCCAAATTAATATCTTCGGAACTACCCAGTTCGCACGTTGAACCAGCGGAAAACCAAGGAACAAGGCTAATCCCAACAAACAATGGAAGCACAAGCAGATCTTTTATACATTCACTTCTTTACAATGCGAGACATGATGTCGCTAGTATAAACAGCTGAAAATAGAAAGCACCAAAACCAAGCCGGGCGGACAGCACCGGAGTCCGCCGAGACCGCCGAGGTCGCCGAGGTCGCCGAGTCCGCTGAGATCGCCCGAACTTATGCTGTAATCCGCCGAATAGCCACGGAGTCCGCCGAAGCCACGAGGCCGCACGGACACACCGTTATTCGTCTCCTGCTGAAGCTGAACTGAGGAACACCCCCTACCCGCGTGAAGCCGGCGGACAGGTTATTGAAGCTGGCAAAGTTGAAACAGAGTTGACAAGCCGTAGAGCGACCTCCTGCTGAATCCGCAGAGACCGCACAACTTCCAAGTACTTGACCGAAGTCAAAGCCAAACTCCTGCCTCCTTGAAGCTATCCGCGCGACCTGCACACAGCAAACCGTCAGCCCTGAATCAATCCGCGCGGACAGACAAACTGAGACCGCAGCTCCTTGCCCAACCCAACTTACTGTTCACTCAAGTTACTGTAGATGTGCCAGGGGGTCCTATTTATAGGCGAGGTGAGGAGTGTGGTCACCGCCCTAGAAAAAGCGACACCGCTCTAGCCCGCACGATAGCAAAACACCATCCGCCGAGTCCGCAAGGACTTAGCCGGATACCAAGGAAAACCGCCAGGAGCAAGGCAACATTGGCGGACCCTCTCCAGTCCGCCCAAGCTATGCGGACAAGGCATCAGCCCGCAAAGCTTCCGACCACTGCAGGACAGCAACCCCCTTCAATGGCTGTCCGCACAAACCCGAGGCAGTCTGCAAGACTCACGCCTCAATCCGCCACAAGTCCACGACCAAAGGCAGATAGCAACAGTCCACCCAGTCAACAGCGGACTTGGCGAACATGGCGGACACCATTATCTTGGCACAGAGTGTGAACAAGTCCAAAAGCCATCAAAGGCCAATGCGAGCATGGCGGACACAAACTCCCTCCGCCAAACATCCAAGCACAGACCGCCAGCAGTCCGCGAGCTACTCGCACACCTGCCCCATCGCAGCAGCCTCCTCCCAAACTCCAAACTTCTGTCCGCCAAAGACCTCCACAGCAAAACACCTGCTGTAACACCAGAGCTCGATAAGGCCTCAGCCAAGCTCTAAGCCCAGTCCGCAACAGCTCAAACCGCGGACACACCAGTCCGCAAGCTTCCATCCGCTCAGGAGAACAGCCGGCTTCCACTAGACCTTCCACCAGGCCGCACTTCACAGTCCACCCAGTCCGCCTAGTCCGCCAATGATGTCCGCCCAGGCCGCCCAGCTTGTCCCGTCAACCACTTCCACTTCACAAATTTCAACACTCCCCCTTGAAGTGGGAAGTAGTGACCAAGCCTAGCAAGCTGCGCAAGCGCTCAAAGGGCCCCTTCGACAGTGGCTTCGTGAAGATGTCAGCAAGATTATCTTCACTCCGAACATGCTCGACCAGCAGAGACCCCTCCAACACCTTCTCCCTGATGAAATGGTGATCAATCTCTATATGTTTGGTCCTGGCGTGGCACACTAGATTGTTAAACAGTTTGAGAGCACTCTCATTGTCACCCAGGAGTAAAGTAGGCCCTTGCACTTCTTCATGAACACCCTCTATAAGCCTCCTCAACCAAACGGCTTCCCGGGCAGCCAAGGCCGAAGCCTTATACGCCGCCTCCGTGGTTGAAACCGACACCGAGTCCTGCTTCTTGCTACACCACGAGATGCTAGCTAAACCGTAAGTGAACACATAACCTGAAGTGGACCTTTGATCATCCGAATCACCGCCATAGTCAGCATCCGTGTACCCGAGCAACGCAAACTCCGAGTCCCTTCTATAGAGGAGTCCCATGTTAGAAGACACCTTGACATACTTCAGAATACCCTTCGCCGCCACTAGATGAGATTGCCTTGGTTCAGCCATATACCGACTTACTCGGCCAACAACATAAGCAATGTCTGGCCTTGTAATCGTCAGGTAAATCAAGCTCCCAACAAGAGCCCTGAACACCAAGGGATCATGAAGAACCCTTCCCTCATCTTGTCGAAGCTTCAGCCCAAGTTCCAGTGGAGTAGAGCACTTCTTCCCTTCGCCCATGCCGAAACGCTTCACAATGCGATCTGCATACCCTTTCTGGTAAATGAGAACCCCGCACTCCTTCCTCTCCACTTACAGACCGAGAAAGTGATGCAACTCTCCCAGGTCTTTTATCTCGAAGCGTATAGCAAGCTCAGCCCTGAGCATTGCTACTTCCCCCTCCGAATTCCCTGTGATGATCATGTCATCCACATATAGCAGGACCAAGACTTGTAGCTCCCCCTTCGTCTTGACGAACAAGCTTGAATCCGAGTTGGAAGCAAGGTATCCACAGAATTGCAAGTACTCTGCAATCTTCTCATACCACGCTCTAGGAGCTTGCTTCAACCCATAGAGAGCCTTCCTGAGTTTGCAGACACAGTCCGGATGCTTTTCAGAGACAAAACCAAGCGGCTGATCCATGAAGATGTCCTTGTCAATCTCTCCGTAAAGAAAGGCATTCTTCACATCGAGTCGCCACAACCTCCATCTCTTGCTAGCAGCCAAGGAGATCACCACTCTTACTGAAGTCATCTTCGCAACTGGACTGAATGTCTCCTCATAGTCTTCTCTATACTGCTGTGAGAATCCTCTAGCTACCAGGCGAGCCTTGAACCTATCAATGCTCCCATCAGCCTTCTTCTTCAATTATACACCCACTTGCAAGTAACCGGAGTAATGCCATCAACCTTGGGCACAAGGTCCCAGGTTTCATTCTTCTTCAGAGCATCAATCTCTTCTTTCATGGCACCTTCCCACTCCTTTACTACAGTGGCCTCGTTGAAGGTTGCAGGCTCTCGCTCATCTAGAGGACCTGCAAAGAAGCAGGAGACAAAGCTCATTGCATTCCCATCATAGTACCGAGCCGGTGGCTTAACCACCCTCTTCGATCTCCGAAGGGTCGGCTCCTTGCTCACTGCTTCCATTGCTTCTTCGGGCTCAACTCCTACTTGGGGCAAGCATTGAGCAGTGCTCCCCCTGCATCCTGAGCCAGAAGGCTCAGCCTCGGAGTTAGAAGCAACAGGAGCTGCTGGTGAAACAGCAAGCTCCTCTTCCAAGTCTTCAGCAGCCGCCACCGGTACTTCATCAACCTTGCTACTTCCGGTAAGCTAAATCGATCCACCTCCATATGATGTCGGCTCGTCAAAGACAACGTCTCTTGACACCACGAACTTCTTCGTCACAGAGTCCATGCATTTCCATCCCTTCTTCCGCTCATCGTAGCCAACAAAGACAAGCTTCCTTGCCTTCGCATCCAGCTTAGTCCGTGAAGCATCCGGGACATGCACGTAGCAAGTTGAACCGAACACCCAAAGGTTTCCCACACTCGGCTTCTCCTTCAGCAACAGCTCAAGAGGAGTCTTCATGTTGATAGGGCTGAGTGACATCCGGTTGATGACATAAGCAGCACAAGACATCCCCTCCGCCCAAACGGACCTTGGGATATCTTTCGCATGAAGCCAGCATTTGCAGGTCTCTGTCAGATGACGAATCTTCCGCTCCGCTACCCCATTTTGTTGTGGAGTGTGAGCACAAGTAAGCTCACATTGGATCTCGTGCTTCCTGCAGAAGTTAGAA
Organism: Platanthera guangdongensis; assembly: GCA_039583875.1. NCBI lineage: Eukaryota > Viridiplantae > Streptophyta > Magnoliopsida > Asparagales > Orchidaceae > Platanthera > Platanthera guangdongensis. The sequence goes on along the minus strand of CM077162.1, from coordinate 63,539,942 downwards.
AACTCGGAGGAAACAAATTCACCCCCGCTATCAGTTCTAAGCTTCTTAATCCGCAAGCCAAGCCGGCCTTCTACCAACTCCTTAAACTCCACAAACAAATGGAAGGCTTCCGACTTCTCCTTTAAGAAGTACACCCAAGTATACCTTGAGTAGTCATCAACCAAGACAAGCATGTACCTGCTTCCACCAAGGCTGGCAGTAACCGTCGGTCCCATAAAATCGCCATGAATGCACTCCAATGGTTTCTTGCTCCTTGTTTGTGATTTATCAAACGGAAGGCGATGTGCCTTACCGTATTGACAGCCCGCACAAACATGCCCGTCACCAAAGGAGGACAACTTAGGCAACCCCTTCACCAGACTTCTACTCGACATTGCCTTCAGCTTATCCATGCCAACATGCCCCAGCCTCTCATTCCAAATAGCAGCGCTATCATTGGCCCTCATACGATCAACATAAGAATTGGTGGCAAGAACAAACAAGTTCTTCACCCTCCTCCCTACATGAGCAACATCAGCCTTTACTGCTGATACGTTGCGAAGGAACCTCACGTCTGTTGTCCCAAACAGAACGTGATAACCAGCGTCCACCGCATTGGTCACTGAGAAGAGGTTTTTCTTCATGTCTGACACGTGATACACACTCCTTAACTTGAGTGGCCCCTGATCACTACCCAAAGACACGACCCCCTCTTTCTCTACTACATAAACAGTATTATCAGCAGTGATAATAAATTCATTACCTGAGTAAGCCTACATGGAGGTGAACTTCGACTTGTCTCCGGTGAGGTGATGAGCACACCCGGAGTCCATGATCCACTCACCGTTGAAGTCCTCAGCAGACAAGGCCCGGACACAAGTGCTCGTCATAAAAGCTCCGCCCCATTCTGCTTCTTCACTTATCGAGCAAGTTTCCTCCTTTCCCGCAGCATGCCCAGGCTGTAGTTTGACCTTGCAGTCCCGCTTGAAGTGCCCTCGCTGATGACACCGGTAGCACTTCAAATTCTTCTTCTAGTCCTTAGGAGCATTGCTCCTCTCCGGCTGATATGAAGTTGAAGTCTCCTTCTCACCAACGACCTGCACCTTCTTCTTCTTCTTCCCTTCCCATCCTTTCTTCTTGCCTGAGAAGAGAGCTTCGCTGCCTTCCTGATTCAGGTTCACTCCAGCCATCTGCCTTGCCAAGCTCTCCTGCGATGCAAGCAGATTCTCCAGCTCCAGCAAGGACGGTTGAGTAGCCCGCCCTTGAACAGATGTCATAAAGGCCACATACTCCTTCTGCAAACCACGTATAATGTGCCTTTTCATCTTCGCCTCAGAGATAGGCTCATCATGATCCAGTATCGACAGCTCAGCACACAAGCTCTTCATATTTAAGAAGTACTTGGAGATGGAAAGGTCTCCTTGAGTTGCCCTGGCCAACTCATTCCCCAGGAACTGAAGCCGCGCCACATTCTTCCTATTGAACAACTCATCAATGGTTGTCCAAATATCAACAGCCGACTCACATCCAACGATGTGATCAAACAGTTCCGGAGACACGGCCCTCTTCAAAATGAACTCCGCCTTAGCATTTGTTCTTCTCCAGAGCCTAACCTGCTCAACAGTACCGAACGCAGCCGTGACTTCCTGCCTGTCGTCACCACCGATGACTTCACACAGCTCCTCGCCAAGAAGATAACTCTTCATGCACGACTTCCACTTCTTAAAGTTAGTCGGCGTTAAGAGTTCAATGCCCAGACCTCTTGCAAAGCTCCCTTCCATTGCAACACCTGTTGGCAACCTTCAGAAGCACCGAACAACAACACAGGTTGATCACCACTCAATCACTGAGTAACAACACTGTTTGACTTCCGCTCACGCAACTGAACCTCCCTCTGATACCATGTTAAAATTTTCTCAGCGTGGTCAGCAAGGTAGCCCAAACGCCAAATTAATATCTTCGGAACTACCCAGTTCGCACGTTGAACCAGCGGAAAACCAAGGAACAAGGCTAATCCCAACAAACAATGGAAGCACAAGCAGATCTTTTATACATTCACTTCTTTATAATGCGAGGTATACGTAGCGAGACATGATTTCGCTAGTATAAACAGCTGAAAACAGAAAGCACCAAAACCAAGCCGGGCGGACAGCACCGAAGTCCGCCGAGACCGCCGAGGTCGCCGAGTCCGCTGAGATCACCCGAACTTAAGTTGCAATCCACCGAATAGCCACGGAGTCCGCCGAAGCCGCGAGGCCGCGCGGACACACCGTTATTCGTCTCCTGCTGAAGCTGAACTGAGGAACACCCCCTACCCGCCTGAAGCCGACAGACAGTTTATTGAAGCAGACAAAGTTGAAACAGAGTTGACAAGCCGCGGAGCGACCTCCTGCTGAATCCGCAGAGACCGCACAACTTCCAAGTACTTGACCGAAGTCAAAACCAAACTCCTGGCTCCTTGAAGCTATCCGCGTGACCTACACACAGCAAACCGTCATCCCTGAATCAATCCGCGCGGACAGACAAACTGAGACCGCAGCTCCTTGCCCAACCCAACTTACTGTTCACTCAAGTTACTGTAGATGTGTCAGGGGGACCTATTTATAGGCGAGGTGAGGAGTGTGGTCACCGCCCTAGAGATAGCGACACCGCCCTAGCCCGCGCGATAACAAAACACTGTTCGCCGAGTCCGCAAGGAATTAGCCGGATACCAAGAAAAACCGACAGGAGCAAGGCAACATTGGCGGACCCTCTCCAGTCCGTCCAAGCTACGCGGACAAGGCATCAGCCCACAAAGCTTCCGACCACTGCAGGACAGCAACCCTCTTCAATGGCTGTGCGCACAAACCCGAGGCAGTCCGCAAGACTCACGCCTCAATCCGCCACAAGTCCACGACCAAAGGCAGATTGCAACAGTCCGCCCGGTCAACAGCGGACTTGGCGAACACGGCGGACACCATGATCTTGGCACAGAGTGTGACCAAGTCCAAAATCCATCAAAGGCCAATGCGAGCATGGCGGACACAAACTCCGTCCGCCAAACATCCAAGCACAGACCGCCAGCAGTCCGCGAGCTACTCGCACACCCCCCATTGCAGCAGCCTCCTCCCGGACTCCAAACTTCCGTCCGCCAAAGACCTCCGCAGCAAAACACCTGCTGTAACGCCAGAGCTCGACAAGGCCTCAACCAAGCTCTAAGCCCAGTCCGCAACAGCTCAAACCGCGGACACACCAGTCCGCAAGCTTCCATCCGCTCAGGAGAACAACCAGCTTCCACTAGACCTTCCATCAGACCGCACATCACAGTCTGCCCAGTCCGCCTAGTCCGCCAATGCTGTCCGCTCAGGCCGCCCGGCCTGTCCCGTCAACCACTTCCACTTCACAAATATCAACAGTTGTGTGGGTTTGATTCCCATCACCCGCTCAAAGATGTGTAGTGAAGTTAAAGTAATTGGAAATTGGATAATTTTTATTCTTAAATTAGTTAAATTGTGTTAAATCTTAAATTTGTGGAGAAATCAAATTATGGGAAAGACGAAATTTGAGAGGTCAAAACCTCACTGTAATATAAGGACTATAGGTCACGTAGACCATGGTAAAACCTCTCTAACAACTGGAATAACCTTTTTTTAGCATGAATAGGGAATACAAAATCTATATGTATGATGAAATTGATAATATGTATACACAAAAAACTAGCGAAGACGATACCTGAAGAAACTAAACCTGAAGAATACGATACCTGAAGAAACTAAACCTAACCCTGAAGAAGACGATACAGAAAAAATAAAAAAGGCCGATACTCAAAAAAATGAAAAAGAAAGAAGACGATACACAGGAAAAGGTAGAAGAGGGAGGGAGCGGGCACTTACCAAAAACGGTGCTTTACGCGTTAAAACCTAGCACGTAGAATACCTGCAAAAAAATTGGCCGACAATGAGGAAGAGGAAGAGGAAGTCGAGGAAGAAGAAGGGGGTCGGGATCCGGCGCTTACCAGGCGAGGAAATGTAGATCGCGAGTGGAGGGAGAAGGCAGAGGCGGAAGCAATCACGAAATCGCCCAAATCGGGAGAAAACCCGTGCGGGAGGATAAGAAATGAGGCATTAGATTTTTAGGTTCATATGAAAACCATTGGTTTTGCCCCGTAAAACCAATACTCGGAAAATTTGCGCGTGCCGAACAAAAGAATTGTCGTCCTGGAAGCCAATACCAATTCCAAAAAGCCAATTCTGGTGCGCCGAATGGGACCTTAAAGTAATTTGTCAAGATAAATCATAAGCACTTTTCCTAACACCATGTTACTCTCACTTTTATTTCTAAAACTAATTTTTGTTTGAAAGATCTTGTTTAGGGGCAACATGTCCCTTAAGAGGAGGTCCTCATAGGATTGCAGGGAGACTAGTAGGTCAAAGATTGTGAGAGTATCAATGTCGTGGGCTTTTAATATTGCCGAAAGAATGTGATTGTGAGATCTGAGAAGTGATCTAAGTATTTTTTTTCGGCCACTTGTAGCTCGTCAAACACTCCTCGAAGGGTTATTATTTGATTTATTAAACATGTTATTTTTCCAAAAAAAAATCTTGAGAAGTTTTCCATTCTTTCATCATCGTGCATCAAAGTTTTTGCGCAAGCCGGTAAGTTTTATTTTGATAATCTTTTTTGTCCCATTGTGTTCATTCAATTCTCGAGCCTGCATCAAGCTTCAAGTTTTGAATTTAACCCCATGATTCTAGGATAAATGTTGATAGCAACACCCGTTTGGATTAGGTGCGCCAAGGCCAGGGCGTCACACATCTCGTCCTCCTTGGTAAATGTTGGTTAAGTTCCTTCAGGTGTTTTGGTGGACGCCATGAGACTATTATTGTCTATGTCCCACAGATCCTGAGAGCACAGTATTGTTTCCATTTTATCGCTCCATAATTCATAATATTCTCCTGAGAAGATGGGGTGAAGAGTGGCTGAGACTCAGTTGGTTAGAGGTAGATAATGAGCCCACGAGAGATATCTCCGATGAAACAGTCTCAAGGATACGTGGTGCTCTGATACAACGTTACAAGAATTTATAGGCTGAAATTGATGGGGTTCTGGATTAGTCCTTAATGGTGGTGATTAATAGATGGTTATTAAGTAAAGCACAGGTATTAATTTCAGATGACTTTGTTTATTCGCTGCAGGTTCCGTCAAAAGGCAAGACTCGCTGCCCTAGAAAGCTCCAAGAAGGGACACGAGACTCCTAACGCACGGTGCAAGCAGCGGACAAAAATGATGAACTTTAATATAAAAACTTAAAAGTAGGGGTGAGCATAAGTAATCGAAGAATCGAGAATCGAACCCAAATCGACCCGAAATCTACCCGAAATCGACCCGAAATCGACGGTTCGGGTAGGTTCTCTAATGGTTTGGTTCGGGTACAGTTCTTAAAAACATAGAACTTGCGATTCGGTTCAGTTCTTGGGTCTTATGGTTGGGTATCCGAGAACCGACCCGAGCAGATTTAAAAAAAATGTTTAATTTATAATATATAATTTAGTGTCAGCTTTCTAAAAAAGCGCCGTCAAAGTCTATATTTCTGCAACACTTTTGTAAAAAAACGTCAATGTTCATAAAGAGTATTGGCCACATTTTTAAAAAAAAATGCCGCAAAATCAAAACACTACGACAACGTTTTTAAAAGCATCACAAAAAATATCACTATAAACATAATTTGTTGTTGTAGAAGACTCTCCCGTTTTATTTGAAATCCAGTGAAATTTGAATGGTTCTCCTCTCCCGTTTATTTAGTTTAAATTCCATGAAATCTTGAATGACTCGCCTCTTCTGTAGTCCCGTGAAAAGCCCTTCCGAACCCTATCGACCCCATAGCCATCTCACTGGCTCGTTGTTATAGATGTCGATGTCTCTTGTTCTAAGTCTCAGTTTCTTTGAACTTCATTCAAGGGAACCGAGAACCGAACCGACATTTTTGATTTGGTTCCGGTTCTACAATTTACAACAGTGGATCGGTTCCGGTTCCAAAAATTGGGAATCGAATCTGTACGGTCAGTTCCTGACTATGAGCGAAAATCAAACCGAAACGATACGAGTTGCACCCCTACTTAAAATGATCAAAAATTCAGTAAAAATAAATAATAAGATAGGTTTTGAAATAGAAGGTGTCATGAATTTTATAAATTGTAGTATATTTTTTTAATTGGTTTTTTAATATTAATTTGGATTAATAAAAACGTGAAAATGGTTTGAAATATGCAGTCACGGATAATATGACTTTAAAAACTAATTATCATTATTTATGCTCTTATGTATAAACATTTCCTAAAGAAGATTTCTCTCGAGTTCTAACCCTCTCTTCTCCGAGGAAGCCAGAAGGTCAGCTCTCTCTCTCTCTCTTACTCTCTCTCTCTCTCTCTCTCTCCCTCTCTCTCTCTCTCTCTCCCTCTCCTCTCTCTCTCTCTCTCTCTCTGTCGCACTCTCTCACTCTCACTCTCTCTCATGCATTCTATCACTCGCTATCTCTCTCTCCCTCTTTCTTCTTGGTAAGTTTCAGTTAGGGTTACTGTGAAATATATTAAGCATTTCGCTTCTCCCTCTCTCTCTCCCTCTCTCTCTCTCTCTCTCTCTCGCTTCTTGGTAAGTTTCAAATAGGGTTTTTGTGAAATATATTACGCATTTCTTTTTTCTCTTTAATAGCAAACATTCTTTGAAATGTTTTCTTCTTCCATCTTCGGCCACCGGCGATCTCCTGTTTTCATCATCACCCTCATATTCGAACGGCTTTCTTCTCCTTCTCCGGCGGTCCTCTATTTGCCGAAACCCTGCATTCAAACAACTTTCTCATTCCTTCTCCAGCCACTCTCTCTCTCTCTCTCTCTCTATCTCTCAGGCGGCCTCTGAAGGTAATATGATTTTACACACTTATAATGAAAACGGATGAAAGAAAATTATATATGTTTAGTTTGTAAATTAATCTTATTTGATTATTTTTACACGTTCCTTTGAAAACGGATTAAAGAAAATCTTGTATGTTTAGTTTGCCATTCTCTCTTCTCCCGCTCTCTTCTTGCTTTTATTAATTTAGAAATTTAATTTTCGAAATATTTTCAGAGCATAAAATATTCTTGTTCTTCATTTTGAGTGCATTCATCTCTGTTTTTTTCTCTAAAATGAGATAAAACAATTATGTTCTTCATTTTTAGACCTTTCATAATAATATGGCGGTTAAATTTGTTTAAAAGTCCACCGTAATGTTTAATTAAAAATATAATGCATAATTTTTTAAAAATATTGTATTAATGACTTTATCTTAGTATATAATTGGTAGTTTACAAAATCTAAAAAAATATATTTGAAATCTTACTTGTGCAGTTGTGCGGATGCAATTTAATATTTTTGTAGTAACATAAAACATGCATTTTAATTAATAAAGGTAGAACATCTCAATTTGTGTCGTAAATTGCAATATAATATAAAAGACTTAATTTTAATATATTTATTTTTAAAAATTAATAAATTATAATGCGGGAAAATATTTTAAAAAATAAAATTTAGAATTATTTATTATATAGTTTAGGTTTGGCTTAGATTGGAATATTGTTAACGAGGTTGGGATGATAAATAGTAAAAAGTATTAGCGTGATTAATTGTCTTCTTGTCAGGCTTAATATTTTCAGAATTTTTTCCTACTACTATGTTCTGAGTGATTTAATATAAAGTAACAAAAATAAAATATTGCAAAAATAATAATTTCATTATAATTATTAAGAATTTTCCATATTTGTTTTCGCGAATATTGAAAAAAACATATTGCAAATTAATATTTTAGTTTTAAAAATAACTTTAAAAAAAAATACAAAAATTGTTTCATTTTGGCGAATAACTAACAAATATTGCACAATTTTTTTTTCAATTTCTTTTATTCATCCAATGAATGCTGGTTGATTTTTGTATGAAAATACCGATAATTTGCGCTCGAATAATATGAAAAAATTTATGTTGTAGTAATGGAGAAATAAATTGAAATAAACTTTATAAAACTTAAATTAAAAAATATATGTATTAAACACGTGGAAATAGGAGGTACGTTTGTTCTAGTTGGATTAATTAGTGTGACAAGCCGAGGCTACAAAAGATATATAATAGCTCTGAATTAAATTTACTTTCGCTTAAAACTTAAAATTTTGGAAATATAATTTTTAGTATATATTTTAAATTTACTACTTACTCTTACAACTTAGGTTTTATTTGAATTAATTGGCGGTGGCGGGAGGAACGGCGGCATTGAAACTGGAGAGGGAGGGAGTGCGGGATCAAAATGGGGTTTTTCATTCCATTTCTCTTGGCGCGGCAGGGCCAAGCGCGGCAAACTCCGCTGCCGAACATTTGTTTACCCGTCATGCAGCGGCGTTTGCCCCAAACGCTCGCCGCAAACTCCGCGCCAAACGAAGTCTTAAAATTTTCAAAATTTCTATTTATATGCAAAAAAGTAATAAATATATTTTTGAAAATTTTAATTTACAAGGCTAAAAAATAAAGGATTACATTTTAAAATTTCAAAACTTCTTTACATTGTCACGGAGTGTTATGCATTCGACTTCATATATAAAGAATTACTCCCATAATTTTTTTATAACTAGCGATGAAACCTTACATAGTTCTAAAATAAAGGGGGAAATTATTCTTGCATAGAATCTTTGCAAATTCTTTTTGAAAATATTAACATTTATCCACAGGATTTGAAGTTCAAATTTTTTTAATTAAATCTATTTTTTGTCGTATAAGAACGTATTTGATGATTTTTAAATAATATAAGGATATTAAAGAGTTTCTAAGTTTAATAAGCTCCCAAATGCAACTTTTAATTCTATAAATAATATACATGCATGCAATTTTCATTTAAGGCTTCTTCCTCTGTGTGTGTCTATGATTTTAACTTGATCACCCAATTATAAATAGCATATTAATTCCATGTTTTCATTCAAAAATCCTCATTATCACTTTCAGTTTTAGGCTCTGTATGTTTGGCATAATGATGACAGTCATGAACATGAGGGTCAAATTGTCATTCGTCAACGCTCACCTTAGGAACTTCGTGCACTTTTATGTTCAAACGGATGATGTTTGTTAGGTGATACTTAACGAATGATGGTTTAACTCATGCATTTATAACCGCCGCCACCATACCAAAAGGAGCCTTCTTAATAACGTTCTTTGTAATGTATAAATTTTCATAAGAATTGAAGGTTTATTGATCGTACGTGTTTGAGCTATATATTTTCATCATATGGTGTGCTATTATTTTTCTAGTAATTTTATACTCGATCATTTTTATTATGTTGATATAATTTTTGGTTTTGCTTATGACAGATTTTAATAAAATGTCGTGCGCTTCCATTGCATTGAGAACTTGCTTGGTTGACGACAAAATTAGCCTCAAGAAAAGCCTCATGGGAGATCATTTTCTCTTAAGACCAACCATTGAAACAGCTTCAGAATCAAGCAATGGGACTCCTGAGAGTTCAAGTACTAGAAAAAGAAAAATATCTGAAGTTGCTGCTAATTACATTGCAAGTGAAATTCAAATATGGATGGGTTTTATTTTTGTTTTTCTTACTTTAGTATTGTCTTATGCCTGAATATTATTTTCCTTTATAAAACTTGATTTATTGTAGGATGGAAATCAAAAAGAAAATGATGCAAATTATCGGAAGCGGGACGCAAGCGAAGGTATGCAACGACGGACTTTATATAATGCATTTTGAATCTATTTATCACGAGAACACTAAGGCTCCGTTTGGAACGGTGGTGGCGGTCGTAAACGCATGGGTTAAACCGTCAGTCATTAAGGATCACCTGACAAACATCTTCTGTTTGCACATAAAAGTGGATGAAGTTACTTAGGTGGGCGTTAAAGAATGACAATTTAACCCTTGTGTTCATGACCTTCACCACCTTGCCAAACGGAGCCCAAGACTACAAATGTGTTTTGAATCTATTTCTTATATAAACATGGAAAGCATTAATCAGTAATGTTAAGAATTTCTTAATTTGCGATTCTTCAATATTTGAATTTTAAGAGCAAACTAAAATTTTATATTTAAATGTGCTGATGCAAGTTTGCGCAACAAGTGACCGTTTTGTTAACTTCAATTTTATGATTGCGCGCAAGAGATGCAAGATTAATTAAAATTTGCTTTCGCTTTTTACTCGATTACTTTGGAGTTGTGTTTTCAATATTAATTTAGAGTTGTGTTTTTACATGCAATAGATAGCTACATTTATCTTCAAAAATTATGTTTTGTTTAACATACAGCTAAGGGCTTATTTGGGAGAACTTTTTAACTTCTTTTTGTTTTCTGGAAAACGCCACCGCTCCTAAGTAATTGTATAGATTGTCTATCGATAGGAAAAGCTATTGCCGAAAACTCTATTTTCTCCTCTTTTTGAAAAATCACTTGTCTCCTACTTTTCAAACTTTTCGAAAAGCACTTCCTCACCCTAATAAACTGTTGCACGCATTTTTTCGTCGGGGCGTGAGTTTTGCCACCCGGGGTGCATTTTTCACTCGGGCAAGCATTTTTCGCCTGGGAATGCATTTTTCCGCTCGGGCTCGCATTTTTCCGCCCGAACGTGCGTTTTTCGCCCGGGCGCGCATCTTCCGCCCGGGCCCGCATCTTCCGCCCGGGCCCGCATCTTCCGCCCGGGCGCGCATCTTCGGTCGGGCGTACATTTTCCACCCGGACGCTCATTTTTCGCACGGGCGCTCATTTCCCTCAGGCGCACATTTTTAATAAAATAACGTCACCGCAACGGAGATTTGCCAAAGAGTTTATAAAGTACTTCTCTTTTCTGAAAATCACTGTAAAAGGGGTTTACCCAAACAGATCTTCTTTTGCAATATACATTTTCTAAAAACTCATTTTATTACCTTCCTTTTGCCACCACTCCTTTTCCTTTCTAAAAAGCCTTCCCAAACAGAGTCTAAGTTATAGGTGTATATAACATTTTCTTTTGTATATAGAATTGAACAAAACGGATGTATATAGAATGCATGTCTCCATATCAAAGTCAGAGTAATTCTTTTAAGTATAATGTAGATGACACTAGAACTAAAGCGAATGAATGCACCAATGCTGTAGATGGAGATCTACCCTTGATTTGTAAGAAAGTCTTATCTGATAGCAATGGTGAACACCACAGGTGTCCAAGCAGTATCACTTCTGATTCATCAATTCTCATTTTGGGTAAACAAAATAACAAACATTCCTTTGATTCAAAAGGTGATGAAAACCATTTTCTAAAACATCTCTTATTAGCTTTTCACATACATTGAATTTTTTTGATAATTAATTTGCTCTTTATATGTTTGATATGACAAATGTTTTTGCCAATATTACAAATTCTAAGCCCATTGATCAACTTAAAGTACTTTTCCTTTTACTTAATTCTAATATTATGTTGTGTTCTAATTCTAAATCTCCACAACTTTCCAATAATTTCTTGCTCTTGTTAGGATTCAATGCACCTATTTATGCAGAATTTTCATCTCCAAAGGCTAATCGGGTTGCTATGCTCAAGAAACGTTTTGCAAGCACAATTTTAAAAGCACAACAAGATCTCCAAATACATGTACGCATATACATATTAATTCACATTAGTAATTATTTTGCTTCTTAATGAACTTAATAATCATTCGAAACATATTAATTCACATTAGTAAATATTTTGCTTCTTAATGAACTTAATAATCATTCGAAACTATAGTTTAAATTCATCGTTTTGTTCCCCAGGATGAAGGAAGTACATTTACAATGCAATCTGAAAAGGACTCGAGAAAAGAAGGTGAATAGAGATTCATTTTTTTACTCTATAGAAGTGTAGATTACCCATTGAAAGTCTTAATATGTTTATTGATTTTTTTTATTTCAAGTATAATATATTTCAGTTACATTTTACTGACTTCATAGCAAGCTAATATTAATTATGGAAACATGATTTAATTAGTTTTGTAAAGGTATAATTTTATGTATTTGCAAAATAGATATGCAGATATAAACACCGAAGATATTAAGGCTCCGTTTGGCACCGTGGCGGCGGTCGTAAACGCATGGGTTAAATCGTCTTTCGTTAAGGATCACCTAACAAACTGTTAGGAATGACGCCTACCAACACTCCCAAAAGCCCGGAGTGTTACGAAGGGCACTACCAATTTCTTTATATTATTTTTGCAGGACCGGTCAAACTGTTCGAAAGGCTTCCTCGCACTTAAACCGTGCCTGAAACTCGCATGTACTCATGCCCGGAGACAACCCGACTCTCTTACACTGAACCATACCATGGAGTTTCTCTGCACTCATGCCAGGAGCCAACCCGGGTGCGCCCGGGAGGAACCCCATCCAACACCCGGATGGCGGGCAACACCCAACAAACTTCCCCCTGGAATGTCATTCAGGGGGATCGAACTCATGACATCCCCCCCCCCCTCCTCTGATACCACTGTTAGGAATGGCGCCTACCAACTCTCCCAAAACCCCGGAGTTTTAGAAAGGGCGCTACCAATGTTATACAATCGGACCGAGTACCGCGGTAGCGCAACGGAATTAAATCAAGCAAAGACAATCGCGTAAAATTAAAATTTGAAACGAGATTTCAAGCACACAGACGCCAAACAAAATTTACGTGGTTCGGAGAGAAGCTCCTACATCCACGGGGAGAGCGCGCCGGAGAAGATCCACTATAAGGTATGAAAATATAGATTACAATAGAGACCGTAAAGGTCGAGCAATGAAGAGAAAACAGAAAAGCTGAAACCGGACTATCGCCGAGCGATAGTGATGTCGTCGGGCGACTGGGATACTGTTCTCCTTCTTCGTGGAATCGCCGCCTGGTCTGCGCGCCTGAAGCCGATCAGCCGCCTGATGTCGCTGCACCGCCTGGGATCACCACCGCTGCCTGGAACCGCTGCGGGAGACTGGCCGGAAGTCGATCCGACTGGATTCGACCGGATGCCGCTCTGTTAGCTCCGCCTGGAGTCGCTCCCTTTCGCGTCTGCTGCCGCCGTCGCCGCCTGATGCCGCCGGGATGAGAACGGTGGGTGGCAAAGAACCCCTCTCTCCGGAGTGCTGTAGGTTTTGGGATGATAAAGATCACAGCCCTCGTCCTCCATTTTATAGCTTTAGAGAGGGCCAGCCTTGCCATGTTTAGCGAGCACAAAGGGGGAAAGACACCCTGAAGAATAATCTCCCCTTAATGATCTTCCTAAATATATGGTTTAGCCTTGATTAGGACAATGAGATTCCCACAGATTGGTGACATGGCGCAATCCTAACGATCCGGGCGCGATGAGGTGTCATAATCTAACAATCTCCACCTTGACGCCTCACGCGACAACTCCACCTGAAACTTGGATCTCCTCCTTCCTGTAAACCTACCCCCTCTCCTTGGGGTTGCCCCAATCAGCATGCACCAATATGAGCCAAGGCAAGAAAGTGATTAAACTTGACTCCTGTCATTGGTTTGGTCAGCATGTCTGCAACATTGTCTTCTGTGGGCACCTTCAGCAGCTGAATGTCTCCGCCAGCGACGAACTCCCTCAATTTGTCGTAGCACACATGTAACAGCCCATTTTTCAGCAGGCAAAGTTTTTGGAATAACACGGCCTGGGACACGGGCGTGTCCCAAGGTGTGTCCTTCCTGGGTGAGCAGTCGACGAGTGGTCGACAAAAATTTGGTCGACGATTGTCGAGAGCATAGGACACGGCCTGTGACACGGGTGTGTCATAGGGCGTGTCAGCGCGGTCGAGGAACTCAGCCCGACGAATTTGAGCTGGGACGTGTCTAGTGCCGTGTCATGGGCACACGGCCTGAGACACGGGTGTGTCATAGGCTGTGTGAGTCTCGGGTGATTTTGAGGTTGTGCAGCCTGATGAACGCGGCCACAGACACGTGCGTGTCTGAAGACGTGTCAAGGGACACGACCCGTGACACGGGCGTGTCACATGGGCGTGTCACTGGATTGGATAAGTCGGTTGAGCACCGCTTGAGGCACACGGCCTGGGACACGGGCGTGTCACAGGCCGTGTTAGGCAAAAAATATGATTTTGTTGTCAAATCGTGGCCGTCCATTCCTTCAGCTGAGATCCAAGGGTTAAGCTGCCTCCCTGTGTCCTTAAGGCCGAGAATGGGTTGAAAGAACTCATTTGTAAATGGCTTTCCTCTTTCTCCACTTTTAGAGAGAGAAAGGGAGAGGAAGAGGGAGGAGAAAGAAAAGGGGCTGGTCACCGGTGGTGCTGCAGAATTTCGACGAGAAATCCGAGGTCGGCATTGCGGAGGAAAAGCTGTTGTGGTTCTTCCTATCCAGTTAGAAGCTCATGGCACCGAAGCAGTCTTCGAGGGTAACGACCTTTCTTCCTAGTCATGTGAAGGCTTCCTTTTTGGCATATGTATGTGATTCCCCCACCAAAAGGTGACTGATTTTGGGAGTCTTTTGGTTGATTAATGGAATCCCCTTTGTTGGCATATAGATCCGGAAATGGAGTACAGAATAGGCATGTTGTGTGAAGCCCATCTGGACAGGTTGGTCTGTATTGGTGATGTTACATATACGAACCGGAGAAAACTCCGTGATAAACACATAATTTAGGAGTCGACGGGTTGGACCTGTGAATGGAAGTAGCAGGAAGTACTGGAGTGGTAGTCCCGGAAAATACCCGAATAATGTTTGTGCTGCTTGTGTTGTTGGGTTCGACTGGATTGGAATTCCAGGAAATACCCTTGTTATGCTAAATGTTCATAGGGAGTCCACCTGTGAAGAGAGTAACATGAAGTACTGGCATGGTAGCCAGGAAAGACCCCGGATATTTGTGATATTTGCGGTGACCACCTGCGAAGAGAGTAGCAGGAAGTACTGGTGTGCCCAGGAAAGACCCGTTGAGGTGTTGAGTTGAAATGGGTGTTAGAGTAATACCCAGGCTTAAATGCCAGAACAGGATCGGTGAGACCTACCCGCGCCTTTATTTAGCCGCGAGCACGCCGTACTCGGTGATGGCAAGGCGATTTGAGCAACTGGGGATGGAGGATCCGACCTGCGCTATGTCTGTCCGACGTGAGACCAGAAAGTGTGGTCTGTTGGAGCGCATAGCAAGAGTCTTAGGCCTACACGCCGTAATACAATGGGGGGCTACGGGACAGTGCCGGTTCACTAAGACTATAAAACTACGACTGCATGCCATGGAGTAACTGCTCAAGTGAGTTGTTGTTGGGCTGTGACCTTGATATGGTGGTGGGCAACTAGTTTGCTAGTACACCAAGAATGTGCCCTGAGTGCACGGACTGTTGGGTCGGGTGGCTGATGGTTGTGATGGCATGCGTGCGTGAAAGCACATTGTATGAGATATATATACATGCTTGTGATATGTTATGCCTACATGGAAGATTACCGCTGCCCCGAGAAAGGGGTAGGATCGTTATAATTTGGTCAGCTGAATGCTGATCGTTGCCTTTGTTTGCCACCGTTGGGTGGATTGTCCATGTACAGATGCTGGAGAGACAAGCGAGATGAAAAATGGTTGATGTCAATGCTGCTTTAGCTGCTGCTGCTGCTGTTAGCCCTCGAAGGCTAATTTGGCTAACTGTTATGTTTTCTTTTGATGTGGCTGGCCTACGTGCCAATGTTTGGTCCACTGTTTGAAAGCTCTGTAAGGCCATAAGGCCAACTCTTTACGTATATTGTAAGACATTCCTATGATGTATAAAATATGGAGTTTTATATGTTGGACATTCAAGAGAGGAGTTCAAGTGTAGTGTTATCGGCTTCTGCTAGAATGCAATGTGTTAGGTGCGCTGCGCTACTCTGGTATCATTCCGTAGCTTCATCATCTGTTTTGTGGTATATGCTGTGGGGCCCCGGCCGGACCTTCTAGGATATATTATATGAACGGACGGGGTTGTTACACTTTTTGTATCAGCTGTCTTGGTCTTTCCCTCTCGAAGTCGTCGTCGACTTCTTTTGTGGGGTGGCGAGTATGTGTCTATGCAGACCACGTTAACATGTTTGAACTCCTGAATGTCCATGATAGGAATGCAAATTCTTTTGTTTGAGGAACCTGCGCGTTCCTATCCTGTTGCTTACTTGTGTAATTTTCCGAATGTAGGCGACGAGTGTGATGACATGGAAGCATGAACCCCAACCTCGATGGGAAGCATGACATCAACTGTGGTACCAACATCTCCTCCATCGATAGAAACGACTCGACTGATTGCCGATGTGGTTTTTGCAATGCTCAAGGCTTACCATGAGGGACAGGTTCAACCTTCTGATCCGGTAATACGTCCCAAGCTGGGTAGTGAACTTGAGCAGACGGCAAGGGGAAGTGCCTCAGCATCGTCGGTGAACATGTGTTTGAGCCAAGGAGAGGACATGCTTGAGGACTATTTTCATGAATTTGTTGCAATGAGACAACAACCCGAGTTTGTGTTTGAAACCGAGGGGATGAAGATCAATCGGTTTTATGATGGGCTATGTCTGGAACTCTGTTTCTTGTTGATGGGTCCTAAGTTCTTGTTATTCCAACCACTGGTGGAGGCAGCTAGACTGTTGGACCTGGACTTATGAGAGCCCAGCAGATGCCTGCGACCAGGAAAGTGCGCACTCCAAGGGTTGGGAAATCTGCTCACCGTAAGAGGCAAAGACTCGAGAAGCGTACTTGTTATGCTTGTGGTCAGGTAGGACACATCGCTCGTGACTGTTGGGATGGTGTTCAGCAGTCAAATAAGAAATACAAGTGCTATTCGTGTGGTAAAGCAGGACATAAACCCCGAGATTGCCGCGTTGGCTTGTAGCGGGCAATAAAGGAGAAGGAAATGTCGACATAATGATGTACATAAATAATTGGGCTCCTCATGTATGGTAGATTATGCAAGTGTTATATGTACAGTAAGCCATTTTGGATGACAGTTCTATGTCATGGCGTTTATGTTATATAACTACAATACATGGTGGTGTGGGATCAACGTGTTTGTACGATAGCCGTGAACACGACTAGATTGTTGATGTTTTATGCCATGGGGACACTTGTGCCCAACCTTATCAGGAGTCGTCGACGTCTGGTTGAGGAGGAAATCGGAGCGTCTTATATGGAGATGGGAAAAGCAGTGGTGGAGTCCTCTGCATCCTAGGCGCAATCCTAAGTGTTACGAGTGCGCGATAATCGTGTTGCTTGCTTTTGTTTGCATCTTGTGTATGTTGCTTGTGTGTGTAGGCTTTGCGATGATTCAGAACACGCTGACGCAAGCACTGTTTGATATGGATGCTTCGTATTCTTTTCTGTCTAGCAAGTTTCTAGCGCGGCTTGGACTACCTAGTCGTGTGAAGATAGATAGTGTCAGAGTGGTGATGCTGAATGGCTGTTGGATGCTTGCGGATCAAGCTTGCAATGTGGCGGTCCAAATAGGAAGTCGGGATTTCAGTTTGACTGTATCTATATTGCCGATATCGGAATTCGACGTGATATTTGGCATGGATTGGCTTGCGGAGCAACATGCCGTGATTGATTGTCAGTCCAAAGAAATCACTTTGGGCCAGAATACCTAACAGGAGACAAAGTTAGCGGGTATGCGAGTAGTGGGCGGGACGTTGTTGTCTGCACTCCAAGTCTTGAAGGCAATTCGGAAGGGTGTGGAGCGCTACTTCGCCCTGATTCAGGTTGTTGAGCCTAAGGCCAGTGTGGTTGATGTTCCAATTGTGTCGGAATTTGCAGATGTGTTTCCCAAAGATCTCCCTAGGCTACCACCCCAGCGAGAGATTGACTTCACGATCGAGTTGGTGCCAGGTGCGAAACCTGTGGCCCGCTCGCCATATTGCGTCGCGCCAAAGAAGATGGCGGAGTAGAAAGTCCAACTGTAAGATTTGTTGAAGCATGGTTATCTACGCACAAGTATGTCTCCTTGGAGCGCCCCTGTGCTTTTTGTGGAAAAGCAAGACAGTGACTTGCGGTTATGTATTGATTACTGCGAACTGCATAATATGACTAAGAAAAATAAATATCTGATTCCACAGCTTGATGAGTTATTTGATCAGCTAGTGGGATCGACTCTGTACTCAAAGTTGTACTTGAAATCAGGTTATTCCCAGTAGATGATACGGGCAAAACCGCATTTGGAACACGGTACAGGTAGTAGGATTTCACGGTAATGCCATTTGGGTTGTGCAATGCGCCCTTGCTGTTTATAGACTTGAAGCACCGAATATTCCGAGAGGACTTGGATCTGTTCGTGATTGTATCATTGATGATATTTTGGTCTACTCTCGATCGAAAGCCGATCATGAGAAGCACTTGCGGTTGGTGTTGAATATGTTGAGGCAGAATCAGCTCTACGCCAAGTTCTCGAAGTATGAGTTTTGGCTAGCATCGGTGGCATTTTTGGGACATATGGTGAGTGGAGCGGGCATAACAGTTGACCCAACGAAGATAAGGGTCATACAAGAGTGGTCGGTGTTGTCTTCCGTGGCCGAGGTCAGGAGCTTCCTTGGATTAGCAGGCTACTATCGAAGATTTGTTGCAAATTTCTCGCGGATTGCTTTATCGCTAACCACATTGACGCGAAAAGAACAGAAGTTCGTTTTGTCGTCAGAGTGCGCGCGAGCTTTTGAAGAGCTGAAGCTTCGGTTGACCACAGTGCTTGTGTTGTCATCGCCAGGTGGTACCGATGGTTCTGTAATCTATAGTGATGCTTCAGGAAGCGGCTTAGGTTGTGTGCTTCTACAAAATGGAAAGCTGATTGCTTATGGCTCACGCCAGCTGAAAGTGCATGAGCGGAACTATCCAGTCCATGATCTTAGGTTGGCGGCGATGAACTTATGGCGACACTATCTTTATAACGTAAAGGTGATCTATATAGATCATAAGAGCCTAAAGTACCTGTTGGAGCAGAAGGACCTGAATATGCGATAACGAAGGTGGTTGGAGTTCCTCGGGGCCTACACCTTTGAGATTCACTATACTCCCGGGTAGGGGAACATAGTCGCAGATGCCTTGAGTTGAAGAGCTCTGGTAAGGGCGAGCTAGTTGCAGAGGCATGATAAACGCCTCATCCAGGAGCTGGAAGCGTTAGAGATTTCTTGCATTGACAAGAATGCCACTGCCAATGCATGTTTGAACTGGACAGAGGTGAAATGTGACCTTGCGGACCGAGTTTGACGGGCAACGGTGTTGGATGAAGATCTCCTACGCTATGCGAAAGCTGGGCCAGCAGGAAAGTTCTCCTGTGATGACGGTCTTTTGCGAAAAGAAGGTCATTTGTGCGTCCCAAATGTGGATAAATTGAGGGAAGAATTGTTGTATGAAGCGCATTATACAAAGTACTCAATCCACCCAGGAAGCACAAAAATGTTCAGGGATATGAAAAAGATATTTTGGTGGCCAGGGCTAAAGAAAGATGTTGCTCTTTATGTGGCCAAATGCCAAACTTGTGCTATGGTGAAGGCGGAATGCTAGAAACCGTGAGGTTATTTGAAGTCGTTGCCGATTCCAGAGTGGAAATTTGACGTTATTTCCATGGATTTCGTGCACGGGTTGTCGAGATCTCAGCGAGGAAATGATTCCATCTGGGTGATTGTTGATCAGCTAATAAAAGTGACACATTTCCTACCGAACAGACGAGATGATTGGGTGGAAACTTTTGTGAATCTAGAGAAGTCATCTACAACTACTAAAGTATAAGATTTCCCTCCTAAGCTTTGTACTGTAATGGGTCCAAAGAGATCCATGTGTAACAGATACAAAATCCTAGGTGAATCACTCTTATTAAGTGACTTGAAGCTATTTTTGGTTTGCTTGCCTAATTGACAAGCCCTATAAAGTCCTTCCTTCTTCTAGGGGCCTAAAGGTAGTCCTCTAACAAGGTTGTCCTTGGATAGCCTAGCAATGGTTCTAAGGTTTATATGTCCTAATCTTTTATGTCATAGTTCATTAGGTCTACAAATGGAATTGAACAAGCATATATCTACCTTAGTTGGAAGAAAATCTACAAGATAAATGTTACCTTTCCTTTTACCTGTCAACACAGTTGTGTTGTCCTCTGATTTGATTTTGCATGAGGATTTGTTGAAAGTCACTTGGTAGCCTTCATCACACAGTTGAATGATGCTGATTAAGTTGTGCTTCAGTCCTTCCACATAAGCTACTTTATTGAATGTGACTGAGCCAATCTGGACTGCACCATATCCTTTTGTTAGTCCAAAGTTTGAATCACCAAACATTACTTTGGGTCCAAGTTTGGCTTTGAAGGATGTGAAATTCTCCTTGTTTCCTGTTATGTGCTTTGAGCACCCACTATCAAGATATTATTGCTGGTTTGATGTTGGATAGGTCTTCACCTGCACATAAAATAATTTATTTATTTTTGACCCAGTTTACCTTAGGCCTAGGTTGATAACCTTTAAATTCTGAAATAAAAGACATCCCTGGTTGACTCTTATAGCCTTCAAGATGATATCTCCTAGGAGGTATTATCCATTCAGTATAAGGGTTAAACCTCTGAGATGTAGGACCTCTAGGATTGAAGTTTGATTTACCTTTGAAATATTTTTCAAAACTCTGAGCTCTGTTCGACGATCTCTGAGCTAAGTTCGATGATCTTGGGTCAGATCGTCGAGCTCCGTTCGAAGATCGACTATGCCAGAGTTCAGGGTTCAGAGATCGTCGACCTGAGTTCGACGATTCAGCCTGAGATCGTTGAGCTCCATTCGGCGATCGTCGAGCTCCGTTCGACGTTTTCTGTTGAACTTTGTTTTCTTAGGTAAATTAGAATTCTTCCTAGCCACCTCTACAACTCCCTTACCTTTATCTAAGATAAACTTGATTGGGGTTGTTAATACTATAGGTTGGCTGGATGAAGCACCCAAGCCCAGTGTACTATTGAATCTTGAGTTCACTGTGCTTGTGATGTCCATTAGTTTGATACTTCTCCCATTGAGGGATTCTTCAAACTTCTTGCCCTCTGATAGTTCACTTTTCAGTGAGGCTATCTGCTCCCTACAGCATTCCAACTCCTCA
This sequence comes from Platanthera guangdongensis, assembly GCA_039583875.1. Lineage (NCBI taxonomy): Eukaryota > Viridiplantae > Streptophyta > Magnoliopsida > Asparagales > Orchidaceae > Platanthera > Platanthera guangdongensis. The sequence continues at coordinate 63,518,916 of CM077162.1, read as the reverse complement.
GAGAGTTTGAGGTTATCTGATTTTAAGGTGCTTTGTTCAGACAGTTGATTTCTGAGAGAAATAATTTCTTTCTCAGATTTTAATAGATCTAAACAAAGTGCCTTAAATTCACATTTGAAGTCCTCTGAATTAAAATCAAATGAGTCTATTACCTGATTCTCTTCAGATTGAGTTTTTGATTCAGACTCTGACTCTTGTTCTGCATCAGTATTGTGTTGAGAGGCATTGATAGCCATCATGCAGAACTCCTTTTCTTCAACATCATCTTCATCATAACTTGAGCTGGATGAAGATTCTGATTCTTCTTCTGTTTCACTCCAGGTTTCAGCAACAAACCCCTTCCTGGTATGTTTGTTCTTGCCGGAGGAGGGTCTGTCATTGCTATTTTTCCTGAAGTCTTTGTCTCTTCTCCTTTCTTTCATATCCTTCTTGTTCTTATTCTGCTTTTCTGGACAGTCAGACACAATGTGGCCTGGTTTCCTGCATCTAAAACAAATAATTTCTTTGTTATTGGACTTATCATACCTTGGCTTTTCATGCCCTCTAAATGACTTTTTCCTGAAGTCCTTCCTGGCCATTTTATAAAACCTTTTGGCCAGTAAGCTTAGCAGTTCTTCATTGCATGTGACCTTATCTTCAGGCTGATCTTCAATAGCTTTGAATGCTATTGATTTCTCTTTTCTGATTGCTAGTGAAGCAGCCTTCTGCTCTTCTTCTCTGTTCTTGATGAGCAGCTCATAAGACTTGAGCTTGCCTAAAAGAGCCTCAATGGTGATCTCATTTAAGCTTCTAGCATCCTTGATTGGCCAGATCCTTGAGTCCTAAGTGTTGGGGAAGCACATTAGGATTTTGTCATTGAGTTCAGTCAATGAGATCTCCTTGTCCAAGGTTTCCAGTTCATTGACTATAAGACTGAGTCTGTTATACATATCAGCAACTAACTCAGTTTCTCCTTTCTTGAAGTTCTCATATTGAGTTATGAGATGGGATCTTCTATCTTTCCTTTCATCTGCAGATCCTGACACTATTTCAGATAGTTTGTCCCATATCTCTTTTGCTGAGTTGCATTCAGCTACTTTTTGAAATATTTCATCAGACATGGTTTGTGCCAAAATGTTCATTGCTTTGGTATCTGCAACTTTCCATTTTTTGATTTCTGCATCTGTTCCTGAAGGAGGTGGAACAGCACTTGTACTCGTATTTGTTGGGGGTCTTGGACACACTATCAAAACAAAATTAAAGATATCTTCATCAATAGAATTCATGTACAATCTTATTCTTGCCTTCCAAAGTGCAAACTTAGATAGATTGCACACTGGAGGTCTGGTGTTAGCATAATCTTTGTTCTGTGTCATGGTCATATATGAAGATAAATATAATACAAATAATAAAAATAAAAACCCTCTATAAATAGATTGATCTTATTAGAGATCTTTTGGTTCAGGTGTTAGCCTATAGGAACAACTAATCTGATGAAGATTTAGTTGAATAACAATCAACCTGGAAAGGTGTGGTATTTTTAACCAACCTCGCTCTAATACCAATTGAAAGTGGGTATAAGATCTACCTTAACTCTAGAGGGGGGGGGGGGGGTGAATAGAGTATATTAAAATAATTTTCAAGTTAAAAATTATTTTGTAGTGGAAGACTTAATTTAAATATATGTGTAAGGTGATTGCAGTAAATAAAAATTATGAAAGTAAGAAATAAAAACACACCACACAGCAAACAAAATATAGCAACCAGAAGACACAAGGAGCTATAGTGGTTCCCCAATCAATCTGGGTACATCCACTCTTCTACCACCCTAGGTAGGAATCCACTGCAGGATGAGTTGATCAGGTGTCCTGGGCACCAATGAGCTTTTGATAAGGTGCTCAAAAACCAAACTAGATTTTTTGATCAGGTGTTTTGCCACCACTGAGTTTTGACAAGGTCTCAGAAACCAGCACAAAACTTTTGAAGGGAGTTTTGAGAAACCCTTTTACAGCAAAAAAAAAAGAAAGAGGTGAGATGTTCTTCTCTATAAACAATCAGAGAGAAGACTAGTGGATGATGTTGTCAAAGCTCCCCCTGAGATTTGGAAGTGTTCAAGAAAAGAAGCTTTGCACTAGGGTGATAGGCCTTCAGTAGATGAGATCTCCAGCAAAGGATGATTCCAACAGTTGCTGAAATGTGTAGTGTCTGGAGTCTTGATGGATGAAGCCTCTGAACACTTGACTCAAAAGAGATCTAGAAAATCTTCTTTTCTTTATGTTGATCTCCTTCAGTGGTGTTTGTTCTGAAAGAATTCTGTCTGTGTGTCTGTCTGTGACTGTTCTCTTTCTATGTGTGTAACTGTTAGGAGTAGCAGAATAAAATCCTCCTTTATTCCTTAGATCTGAAAAGAATGAATTGATTCTCTGTCTCCAAGATAGTCGTTAGCCACTCATTAATGACTTCCTTAAATGAATTTTGTCTCTGGAGGAAAGTCCTAGAAAACATTCCTTTAAATCTCCCTTGAAACTTGCTCCAGATTAATTGAAACGGCTACAAGATCCTTGAAATAAATGCTGGGAATAAATAAGATAGAATTCCATAACTGTCTGAATTTGAATCTTGAGAATCGTCTATCTCTCCAGAAAATCGTCGACCTGAGCTCCACTACCGTCGACCTGAGCTCAGAGACTAGAACTAGACTGGAAACAAAAATCGTCGATCTGAGCTCAACTATCGTCGACCTGAGCTCACAGACTGGGAAAATAGCTAGAGACAGAAACGTCAATCAGAGCTTGAAGATCTTCGAACGCATTCGACGACTCGTTGAACTGAGCTCAGAGATAGTCGAACTGAGTTCGACGATTCGTCGACCTGAGCTCGACAAAAATGACTTAGTCTCCTGAATTTGAATATCTGATCTGAGGGTCTTGGGGGCAGCTTTCAAGCCTAAATTCTAACCCTTAGACTCAATCTAATTGACCTTAAAAACTATACAAGGAGGTGAAAACAATTTTCCTAAGGACAGAGTGATCCTTGCCCAAATCAGTAATAGGGTGTTCCAACATATATTATTCGTGATAGCGATAAGTTGGAAACTTCTACAAATCTAGATAAAGAAGGGAAGGGGAGGAGAAAAATCATCACTTGCCTTGATTTTGTCGGAAAAATTATCCAAATCACTCCTTGACGTAGATCTGGACGAAAGAAGACGAGCGAAGTCGAAATCTGACAAGAATGGAGAAAAATATGGGTTAGGACCGAAAATTCTTATGAGAAAATCTAAAAGAAAGCTGGAGATTTTACCACGATGGCGTAGCTCTCGCTGAAAGCTTTCAGGATCTATATTTGGTTGAAGATTTCGAGCACCGGAGCACTATCGGCGGACACCGGAAGAATCACAAAACTCTCGCTCTCTCACGTCGCTCTGGTTCGGAAGATGAACAGGAATTCAGTCCAAAGTGAAGGAGGAGAAATAACATAAGTATATATATACTAAGGGTATTATTAGGTTAATCGGTACTTAAGCAAAACAAACCGGGATTAGGTGAACCAGACCACTCGAGAAGAGGTAAGGGGGATCTCGAGAACAAGAAGACAGCTCTCGAGAACTATAAGGCAATTCTCAAGAATAGCAGACAGTTCTCGATAACTAGAAGGCAGTTCTCGAGAACAGCAGACAGTTCTCGAGAACTAGAAGACAGTTCTCGAGAACAACAAATAGTTCTCGAGAACTAGAAGATAGTTCCCGAGAACAGCAAACAGTTCTCAAGAACTAGAAGGCAGTTCTCGAGAACAGCAATGACATCTCGAGAACAAAGAACCACCCCTCGAGAATAGAAGCTATCTCGAGAACAGAAAGTAGTTCTCGAGAACAGAAGGACACTTCTCGGGAAAGAAAGACCATTCTCGAGTAAAACAAGTCTTCTCGATAACAAGCTCTCGAGTACTTGGAGACATACTTCTTGGAAACAAGCAGGAAGGAAACAAAATCACATTGAATTTTAAATGAATTCAACAGCGAAGACAACCCTATAATTCGACATACCATTCTTGTGACTCAATCATCAACTTCTCTCACAAGCAAGGAAATCACCACAAGGGTCCAAACACGCGCCGAGACTGCAAAATGCTCGGATCGTAACAAAACTGGACATGACCAAGGCCTCAAAAACCTCATCCTTTAAATCAAGGAAAACATTCAATCCCAACAGGATTCCTATAATCTGGTCAATCAGACCCAACAGATGCGAAAACACATAAACATTGTAGTGCCGACATTAAAATGAATGAGGGTAACACCCTGACATCATAATTATGACGTTGACAAAACAAGTAATAACATCAGAAAATCGGGGGCGTTACACTTGACTTCTTTGCTAGTCGTTTGTCTCCGTGACTTGTGGTGTTCGCGCGGTTTGCTGTGCTGCTTATTTTGCTCTTGTCGACTTTGTTAGTCGCCCTTTGTTGCGGATTGTTCTGTTCACGCGACTTCTTCGCTGTTTTCTCTTTATTCTCTTCTTTCTCCCCGCGAGTTGTCTTCCTACAGCTTGTTTCTTCTTTGCTGTGAGTACCACATTCTAGTCGTGGCGTGTTCCTTGCCGCTGGTATGTTGACACCGTGACTATACGGTCTCCTCTTCCCCTTTCTTTTCTCTCTCTTGTCACTATGGCCTCTCTCTCCGCATTTTGGTCGCGACATATTTTCTAGCCGCTGGTGTGTTGACACATCACCATGCGGTTTCTCCTTTTTCTGTGACCTTTCCTGTGGTCGGTTTCTTTCTGTGCCTTCTTTGTTGGCTTGTTCTTGTTCGGCTTATTTCTAACTATGTGGTTAGTTTTCTGCTTTCAGGTTTCTTCTTGAGGATGGTTCCCCTTCTCTCTTCTATAGCTCATGCTCTTGTGGCCTCCTCTGACAATTAGCTTATTGACTCTGGTGCCACTTGTCATATGACCGGCAACTCTCATTTGTTATCCTCTTTGACTTCCCAGAATGTAACATCCCTTAAACAACTAGACCCCTAGGATTTTGTTTTGTCATGACTAGGTCATGACAAAACAACCAAAAGCTCAAGGACCAAGTGAACAAGGGCCAAGGTAAAAATCACCTTGGTCTACCTATAGCTCATCATCAACATTAGTCCTAAGGTTGGACTTCAGGGCTACACCTTGATCCCATGACCCTCCCACAAAACCCCTAACACCTAGGGTAGTCCATAGGACCACTAGGGACCCACTGTGGGCAGTCAAGTGGTTAAGTTGACCTAAGTCAACCATAACCTTAAATGGGTCAAACTAACCTACTTAGGGTTAATTGATCTTCCCCTAGCCAAGTCGACCCCACCCATGCCCTCCTAACCCTAACATGAGGTCAATGGATCACCAAGGACCCATTGGGGGCAACCCAAGAGTCTAAGTTGACCAAAGTCAACTCTAGCCTCAAAGTGGTCAAAATGCCCTACTAATGGTCAATTGACCCCCCAAGAAGCCCAACCAACCCTACCCAAGTGTTCCTAGACCCTAGGGATGGCCAATGGGTCACCAAGGACCCATTGGGGTCAATCAAAGAGTTTAGGTTGACTAAAGTCAACCCTAGCCTTAATTTGGTCAAAGTACCCTTCCTAAGGACAGGTGACCCCCAAAGTGCCAAATCAACCCTACCCATCCCTACCTAGACCCTAGGGGAGCCCAATAGGTCACCAAGGACCCATTGATGGTGGCACAAAAGGTCAATTTGACCCAAGTCAACCCTAAGCCAAGGTCAAGTCAACTTGACCCAAATGGGCTAACCTAAGCTCAAGCCCTCTTTCCACTTGGGCTAACCTTGTTTCAATGAAAATTATCAGTTAGTGGGCTCCCAATAGGCTAGAGTGGTCAGCATGGTCAACCAAGATGACTAAGAGGGAGAAAACCTCAACCTCACTTTAATGGAGGAGAGAGAAAAGGGTGGAAGGGTGTCATTCATGGCCAAGGAGGCCAAGTACCATTCCTCATTGGTTGATCCAACTCCCCACTCACTTTAGGAAGACCATGGGCCATTTTGGAGGCTGTTCATGGCCGGAACCATGCCACCACACCATGGCTGAAATATGCCTTCAATGGCCATTAATGGTCATTGAAGCATTGGCCCTTCACTCCACCTCTAAATGGTTGGATTCAACTCCTCTGGGGAAGAGGAGGAATTTCTAGACGTTTCCTGGCTGGATTGAGCCAAGTTCACCCCCCCCCCTGCCCCCCCCACACCATGGCCAAGAGCCACCTTAAGAGGCCATTAATGGCCACCACCAGCTAGACCCCTCCCCTCCATCTTTTTATTGTCTTAAAAGCTTCCATAGGTTTCAGGCTTTCAGTTCCACATTTTGCCCGAAGGAGACGATCAACTTAATTATGCTATTGTAGAGCGCCGGCGACACCTCCTCCACCAATGGCTTCCCGGCGATCGATGCGCCTCTAGACCGCAAGCAAGGTCCTCCCCTCCTCTCTCTATGGGTAGATCGTAGCAGTCATTAGGATTAAGAATCGGGCTCAATTGAGCCCGATCGGGAAGGGATTTTTCCTGGTTTTTCTGCAAAAATTAACCTATTGGGTTTGCCGGAATAGGTCCCTCCGGAGGATGTGCCGCCGCCTGGCGACAGCCACCACATCAACGGAGTTGGTGGTGGCGGTGGCTAGCAAGGGAGGTGGCTGGGTGGCCGGCGACAGCGACTTGAAATTGGCCTAGGAAGAGTCGATCCTGGTCATTGGCGCACGGGGATGATGACAGGTTGCCATCCAAATATGCGTCAAGATGCATGCGGCTACTATTCAAACTATAGGAGTATATTCATTGCATTTTAATGAATTTGTCACACAATTTTAGTTACCTTATAAATTAAATTAAAAATAATTATATGCTGAATCATGGGAAATGTCAACATATAATTTGTATCCCTATGGGTCTACTTTAATTCAAAATTAGTTTGAACCAATTTGGGTGCATGGTTTGACCAGGGCACTCATTTTGGTGGGGTCTATACCTCGGGCTAGACAGAAATTAAAATGGGTGCCCACACTTCATCTCTTGTCCAAATAACTTGAAATTTGGACAAGAAGTCACCCTAGTCCATACATAGGTCTTGCAGAAAAATGGGAACATTTGGGGATAATGTTTCTATAGTTTTTGAAATTATTAAATATTCTTTGGATAAATTAATTAGGTACCCTAATGGCCTACAAACCCTCCCAAATATTGGTGAGTGGTCCTTGGGGTCTTCATAGGTATATGTATAAATTTCTATCTCAGTTGGAGTTGATTTGTTAGGGAAATGAACAAACCCTAGTCTAGCCCTAATGAGGGGTATATAAGTCAAAAGTGCACTTTGAGTTTTAGGTGGCCAAATCACCTCAAAAGAGGTTGACATTTAGGTCCCTGACTTGACATGACTTCTAACACCCTCCCAAGGAAGATGTGATGGATTGGAGTAAATTTGGCCTAGGACCGAAGACCAAACCCTAAGGATGGGCTTTTGTGTCTTGTGAAGGGCATGGTGTCAAAAGACCTTGTATGGACTTGAAATTTGGTAGGGAGTGTACCAGGGTAGCTAAAGCACTCTGGTAAAGCTCATAGGGGATTTGGAAATGGGTGGGCCCCACAAAACCCTAACCCTAGTTTAGGGCACAAAATTTGTAGTGATGGAATAGGTTACTAAAACTCATTGAACAGTGATGAAACTTGGGTAGTGTAGGATGAACCTCTGGAAATTAAATTGGAAATTTTGGATGAATAATCCTGGTACTTCCTTTGTAATACATGAGTAAGCACTACTTAATAATTTGGGTATTGTGAACTCACTGTCCATTGGAATGTCATAAAAATTAGGCAGAAGGTGTCTTAGAACATTATGCTCATGTATGAATTTTATTAGAATTTTAAAATACATATTTACAGTATCTACTTCACTTGCTCATTAATTTGGAAACTTGTTCAATATTTTATTTAGAGCTCATCATTTGTTGTGAAATTGTGAAACTTGGTCAGCAGTGATTCTAGGACAATATGCTCTGGTGGAGATTTTTGTTACAATTTTAAAATGAATAATTTCTATACTTAGTGCATAAAATTACAAATATGAATATTTGGTCAAAATTTGTTTTAGAGCTCTTCATTAATTTATAAATTATAAAACTTGGCCTAGAGTATTTATATGTCCTCATAATCATCCTTGAATTTTCTCAGAATTTTTGGAAGTATTTTTGCGGAACTTGTCTCTTAAAATAATTTATTGTAGGTTATATTCAAAATTAGGGTTGGGGGTCTACACTTGCAAAGAAAATTGGAAGGCCTTGGATTCTAGGTTAAATAGTCATCTTGTAATTATCATAAATTTTATGGAGCATTTGCATGTCTGAAATTGTCACTTCATGTTCAAACTTGAGTTTTTGGATTAGTAGAGAAATTAATTAAATTATCAGACAAATTAGGAAAATCATGAATTTCTGGATTTACGCCAAACATGTCATGAAAGGCCCCCAATAATTATTACAGAGATATTGGATGATTATTTTGAGTACCTCCCATTGTACACATCATGTAGCTTAGGATGGTCTGCGTTTAGTAAAAACTGCAGAAATCAAGATATGGTGCCAAACGAACTTAGGGAGTTGAGATTTGGTCTGGTAAGGGAAATGAGATTATCAATGGAAGTCATGAGGAGGAGTGTGAAGTTTGGCTAGTGTCAAGAGGTGCTCGGGGTCGACGAAACATCGTCTTCGCCGTAGGAGAGAAAGTGTAAATACTCTAGGGTTAGATGCAGTACAACAAGTAAGGGTTTGAGAAATTTGATAGCAACCAACAATAGTAAGTGCCTTGCATAAGGGAGATTTGGGCGTAATTCCATCATAGTTCCTAGTACCCTCGAGAGCCCTTCACGGGAAATACCTTGGGCAGTCCTGGGCTAACCTAAACAGTAGGAGTAAAATATTACAAAAGCAACTAGTATAACTAGGGTTGCACATTCACACACCCGGTAGCTCAGGAGGCTGATTAGGTTGTTTTGATTGCCATCCGGGCGGTTCACTCAGAAGGTAGATACACGGACGGATAGTCCGGGGAGCCAGCGGCTCAAAAGGTTTTGGATACAAATAAGGTGGTGGGTCTTCGGTATCGGACGGTCGTTCACACCAACGTCGATATTTTGACTCGGCGGTATGGGACACTTAGCCAAACATATTCTGGTGGATATGTCCAGCATTAGTACCCGGATACTCTAGATTGTGTTCTTCTAGGGGCGTACGGAAAGGCTAGGCCAGGTAGTGTGGATACCAACATAGGAGTGGGGGGCCTTGCCCACTGTCTCCATATGCCACTACGGATGTTCTTGGTAGTGAAGCTAGCTGCCCAAATAGGTGGAACTAAAGGTCTGTGCGCATAGAGTCGTGTGTTTGGGTTTCACTTACATGAATCATAGCATAGCATACTTGCATACCACCGACACCCCAATGTATAAATTAGTACGAGACTTTTTATATGATGGGAGCCTTCTTGAAGACCCCTTAACTTATATGTTTGTGTGGGTATTCATATAAGTTAAAGTTACTTATTTGTTACTTACTTTTCTACATATGTTGCTTACTCTACTTGCTTACCTTCATGTATACTATTATGGAACTGCTATCTTGTACCTTTCTTACTTAGCCATTTATACAATATAAATAACTGCTAGACTAGTTCCACTGTCACCTGCCACTTTGTACTCTCCACCTTTGCAGCTTTCCTTTCCTCCTCCCTACTCGGTGCCTAGGAGCCATGGAGGGTGGGGTAGGGGATGGTAGGGCTTAGTCTTTAAGATTAATGGTTTTAGTACCACAACATTATAGGGGCTCTGGATGGGAGACAGGGACCAGCAGCTCAGGGACCAGCACCAGCGAAGTACAGTGCGCATGGAGGTGGAACAGTCTAGTACCGGAGCACCGGTGACCAGCTTTATGAGTGATTAACACTTTTTATAGCTTCCGCAAGAGATTGTAGTGAGGATCTGATGTACCGGGCTTAAGCCCGTTTATATTTCCAGTTTTGTTACTTTCCAGTACTCTCTTTTCTACTTATGGACTTGATGTGATTTCTCATATTACTTGTGATTTTTGTGGACCAAATTATAACTCTGTTTATGATTATTGCTCTCTCTGTGATGATCGAAATGGCCGGCAGAATCGACATTGTGTAGTGACGGCCTTCACGAGTGTCAGGGACATCACAAAATGGCGGTTCTGGGCATAAGACCTCGTGGTTCTAAAAAGAAAAAAAGGGACTTACAAGTGGTATCAGAGCGAACCTCGATCGAAGGAGAAGTAGTCCACAACAACCTTAGGCCACCCTCGCGCGAGCTTAGTTTGTGGACAAACTAGCAGCGGAAGTAGTGGTGGGCCCATAAGGGAAATCAAATGTATAAGTTCATTTTTCTCCTACTTTTATTCCATTGTTACACTATCTAACTGTTGGAATTTTCCTTGTAGCCTGCGACGAACCTACTCCACAGTAGGGGACACGTTAGGCTCCAGATATAGTTCCACCTCCGCCGCCTCCAGTTCCGTTTCAGCAGACGGAGATGGGGCAAACATTGACGGCCATCCTGGAGGCCTTTAGAGCTCAGCAGGCCCCGACTCCACATCCAAATCCCGGGGCCAACTGTATGAGTGCCTTCCGGGCACTTTCCCCTCCATCCTACCAGGGGACGGAGTCGGCAGTTCGCACGAAGGAATGGTTGGATACCATCTATGAGATGCTTGCGGGGATACGATTCCCCACTGAGGAGGCAGTTACTTTGGCAGTCTACTGCTTGGAGTCACACGGGAAGAGGTAGTGGAAGTTACAGCTGGACACCACCTTTTGCGAATATGGATTCCGCAGATATCTCTTAGGGAGAGTTTAGAGCGGCACTTCTGGGAAATTTTGTGCCTAAGTTGGCGAGGGACGAGCTGGAGGATAGGTTCTTGTGGTTGAAGCAGGGCAACAGGATAGTGCTGGAGTATTACCAGGAGTTTACACACCTAGCCCATTACGCGGACTCTTACTAGTTTGATGACGCTGGCTACGCCAGGAGGTTCTACAATGGGTTGCACGATGACATGAGATAGGCCCTTCTCTTCGTCTCCCAGGGAAGCTTGGCCATGATTCTGGAAATGGCTAAGAAAAGGGAGGCAGATCAACTTACGTTCAAGAGACGGAAGAGGCCGGCTGACAATGCAGTGATTGGAGGACGTAGAGACCATCCTCGAGGCCAGGTCATCAGGGAAAGAAGGAACGGGGATCAACCCCGTCAGGAGATTGGACCGGAGTAGAGGAATCAGGGGGTATTGGCCCCCCAGCCCTTAAAGATGCTGGAGATACCGAGGATAGCAAAGTAGGCATTGGTGTGCTTCCATCGCAATCAACTGGGCCATTTCAAGGGAAATTGTCCCATGAGGCGAGCACCCCCACCAGAACTTTAGGGTGCCCCACCTCCTCGGCAGTTTAGGGGCCGAGGACACGACTGAGGATGGGGATATCAGGGCAGAGGACATAGGCCAGAGAGGGAGCAGGTGTACGCACTAGATCTGGCACAACCCTGGAACCCGAAGCAGGTTATAGCATGTATGCCATTACATTCAATTTCCTTCTTTCCTAAGAACTAGTTCTCATAGACACAAACTAGTTAGAAATTAAGAAAAGAAAAACTACAACTAGAACATTAAGACACTTAATTACCTCAGGTGTAGTTTTAATCAGCGGCAAACCCGCTCACACACTCTTCTACACTGGGGCTTCACACTCGTTTGTGTTAGAGGACTTCGTGAAAGGACTGGCAGACGTGGAGCAATTCACAGGAAGGATGATGAGGGTCCGTCTACCCGATGGATCAGAGCTCATGACCTCTTCTCATTACAAAATGGAGGCGGAGATCGGCAGGAAGGCGTTTGAGGCACCAGCGACAATCCTGAGGATGTCGTACTATGATCTCATACTGGGCTTGACATGGTTACACTGGAACCATGCCCAGATTGACTGCTTGGCGAAGATGATCACCATATGGCACTGGGACTCCTCTATTGTTATCGAAGGTATTGCACCAGCCCACATAGTATTATTATCATCTGTAAAGACCTTCAAGGCCCACCTACAGGGAGACGAAGTTTATCAGGTTCTCTTTGAGATAGTCGTGGCCAAGGATTCTATACCAGATATTCTAGTGGTGCGGGACTTTGTCGATGTATTTCCGGAGAAACTACCAGGGCTACCACCACACCGGGAGAAAGTCTTTCATATTTAGCTCGAGTCGAGGGCTAAGCCAGTATCCAGGGCTCCCTATCGAATGGCCCCGTAGGAGTTGGTGGAATTTCGAAGCCAGCTTCAAGAGTTAGTGGAATCCGGGTTCGTCCGGCCTAGCTCTTCACCGTAGGGAGCTCTGGTGCTATTCGTCCAAAAGAAGGACGGGACACTTCAGATGTGTATCGATTACCGGGCCCTGAACAGGCTAACGGTCTAGAATACGTACCCCTTGCCAAGGATAGGCGAGTTATTTGACCAGCTGGAGGGAGCTCATTGGTTCTCAAAGCTGGACCTGAGATCGGGGTATTACCAGCTACGCATTCAGGAGGAGGACATCCCGAAGACGCTCTTCAGTAGTAGATATGGACTGTACGAGTTTACAGTGATGCCCTTCAGGCTCATGAATGCACCCTCCGCATTCATGGCCTTGATGAACCGGGTGTTCGAAGAGTATCTGGATGTCTTCGTCATTGTATTCATTGATGACATCTGTATTTATTCGAGTACTGAAGAGGAGCACTCGAGGCATCTAGCTATGACGTTGGAGAAGCTCCGAGAGCATAAGATGTACGCAAAGTTCAGCAAGTGCCAATTCTGTCTAAAGGAGGTGGCCTTTTTGGGCCATGTCATCAGCGGAGCAGGTTTGGCAGTAGATCTGGCGAAGGTCCATACAGTGCGAGATTGGCCACCAATGAAGACGGCCACGGATGTCCAGAGTTTCTTAGGACTTCCTGGTTATTACCGGAAGTTCATGGAGGTGTTCTCTAAGGTTGCCATCCCTCTTACGCCGCTGATGAAGAAGGAGTCTCCTTTTATTTGGACACCACAGTGCGAGTCTGCCTTTCTGGAGATGAAGGATCGGCTTACCTCAGCCCCCATTCTTTCCCTTCCATCAAGGAAGGATGAATTCCAGGTGTATACAGATGCATCTTATCAGGGGATGGGTGCTGTTCTGATCCAGAACAGGCACGTGATAGCCTACGCCTCCCGTTAGCTGAAGAAACATGAGCAGAATTACCCGGTGCACGACTTGGAGATAGGGACAGTTATATTTGCACTAAAGATCTGGCGACACTACCTATACGAGGTCCACTGCGATATATTCTCAGACCACAAGAACTTGAAGTATGTAGACACACAAAGGAGCTGAAAATCAGGCAGAGACGTGGGTGGAGTTTCTGT